>CM021735.1:31093593-31146195 GCA_011075105.1 Heteronetta atricapilla
GCTCCTGCAGCCACTCCAGCTCCTGCAGCCGCTCCTGCAGCCACTCCAGCTCCAGCCCCTGCAGCCGCTCCAGCTCTTGCTCCTGCAGCCACTCCAGCTCCAGCCCCTGCAGCCGCTCCAGCTCCTGTGGCAACAAACTGTAGCAGTGCAAGTTGGCCCTGCAGAGTGTATTCCAACCCCTGTGGCAGACTCTGTGGCTGAGTCAGAGAAACGACCTGTAGCAGTACAAGTTGCCCCTGTAGACATGGTGAAAAAATGGTATAGAGACTCAGGTCATTCAGAACACAGAGAGTCTAGGTATGGAGAAGACGAGGCTGGGCCATCAGGGATGCAGGAGGATGAAGCTGGGGATGTTGAAAAAACAACACTAGTTTCCCAAAGCCTATACCAACGTGAGCTACAAGATATGTGAAAAGATTTTGGTCGCTGCATAGGTGAGCAGCTTGTCACCTGGCTGCTCCGGTGCTGGGATACCGGAGCCAATTATGTGGATATAGACGGCAGGGAAGCCAGTCGGCTGGGATCCCTTGCTAGAGATGCAGGCATTGACAAAGCAATTGGAGAAGGAGTATGATCTTACAGCCTCTGGAGGCGTATCCTGTACGCTGTAAGGGAAAGGTATCCCTACAAGGAAGAACTCATATGTCTCCCAGGCAAGTGGACCGCTATGGAGAAGGGAATCCAGTACCTGCGGGAATTAGCCGTACGGGAGGTGATTTATGCCGACCCAGACAATGGACAAATACCCGTACAGCCAGATGAAGTCCAGTGTACACGACCCATGTGGCAGAAGTTTGTACGGAGTGCACCATCATCATATGCCAGCTCATTGGCAATAATGGCCTGGAAAGAGGATGACGAGCCCTCAGTGGGTGATGTGGTTAAACAGCTCCGGCAGTACGAAGAAAGTCTCTCCTCTTCCCTACAGGCCTGCGTCTCGGCTGTGGAGAAACTTTCTCAAAGCATCCACCAACTGAAAGAGAATACTTTGGAGAAACTTTCTGAAAACGTCCACCAACTTGAAGAGAGATTATTTTCCTCCCCTCCTGTACAAACCAGTGTCTCAGCTATTAGGGGTAAGCGCTCATCCGTGCAAGGAAGATGATATGGTGGATACACACCTCGTGCTACCCTGTGGTTTTACCTACGTGACCATGGACAGGATATGAGAAAATGGGATGGAAAATCCACCGCGACCCTAGAGGCACGGGTACGTGAGTTACAAAAGAAAACTATCAGGAAAAAGGGGTTCTCTGAAAAGTTTGCTGCTCCAACTTCCAGCAGACAGTCCCTTAAACACAGAAATGAAGATTCTGACCAGGATTAGAGGGGCCCTGCCTCCAGCCAGGGGCGGGAAAGGGACTATCGAGTTTATTGGACTGCGTGGATTTGATGGCCTGGCACGTCAGACGCACAGAAGTATAAAGCTTTAGTAGATACCGGTGCACAATGTACTCTAATGCCATCAAACTATGAAGGGCCAGAGCCCATCAGTATTCATGGAGTGACGGGGGGGATCCCAGCAGTTGACTGTATTGGAGGCTGAAGTGAGTCTAACTGGGAATGAGTGGCAAAAACACCGTATTGTGACTGGCCCGGATGCTCCGTGCATCCTTGGCATAGACTATCTTAGAAGAAGATATTTCAAGGACCCAAAAGGGTTCTGCTGGGCTTTTGGCATAGCCGCCTTAGAGACAGAGGGCATTAAACAGTTGTCTACCTTGCCCGGTCTCTCAGAGGACCCTTTTGTTGCGGGGTTGCTGAGCGTCGAAGAACAAGTGCCAATCACTACTACAACTGTGCACCGGCGGCAATATCACACCAACCGAGACTCCTTGATTCCCATCCATGAGCTAATTCGTCAACTGGAGAGCCAAGGAGTGATCAGTAAGACTCGTTCACCTTTTAATAGTCCCATATGGCCAGTGCGAAAATCTAATGGTGAGCGGAGACTAACGGTGGACTATCGTGGCCTGAACAAACTGACACCACCGAGCGCTGCAGTGCCGGACATGCTAGAACTCCAGTACGAACTGGAATCAAAGGCAGCCAAGTGGTACGCCACAATTGATATCGCTAATGCATTTTTCTCCATCCCTCTAGCAGCAGAGTGCAGGCCACAGTTTGCCTTTACTTGGAGGGGAGTCCAATATATGTGGAATCGGCTGCCCCAAGGGTGGAAACATAGCCCTACCATTTGCCATGGATTGATCCAGTCTGCGCTGGAGCAGGGGGAAGCTCCTGAACACCCGCAGTACATCGATGACATCATTTTGTGGGGTGGCACAGCAGAGGAAGTTTTTGAGAAAGGGAAGAAAATAATCCAAATCCTTCTGAAGGCTGGTTTTGCCATAAAACAAAATAAAGTTAAAGGACCTGCACGAGAGATCCAGTTTTTAGGAATAAAATGGCAAGATGGATGTCGTCAAATCCCAATGGATGTGATCAACAAAATAACAGCTATGTCTCCACCAACTAGTAAAAAGGAAACACAAACTTTCCTAGGTGTCGTGGGGTTTTGGAGAATGCACATTCCAAATTACAGTCTGATTGTAAACCCACTCTACCAAGTAACCCGTAAGAAGAACGATTTTGAATGGGGCCCTGAGCAACGACAAGCCTTTGAACAAATTAAGCACGAAATAGTTCATGCAATAGCCCTGGGGCCAGTCCGAACAGGACCAGATGTACAGAATGTGCTTTACACCACAGCCAGGGAGAATGGCTCCACCTGGAGCCTCTGGCAGAAAGAATCTGGGGAAACTCAAGGTTGACCCCTAGGGTTTTGGAGTCGGGGATACAGAGGATCCGAGGCCCGCTACACTCCAACCAAAAAGGAGATATTGGCAGCATATGAAGGAGTTCGATCTGCTTCGGAAGTGGCTGGTACTGAAGCACAGCTCCTCCTGGCACCCCGACTGCCAGTACTGGGCTGGATGTTCAAAGGAAGGGTCCCCTCTGCACGTCATGCAACTGATGCTACATGGAGTAAGTGGGTTGCACTGATTACCCAGCGGGCTCGAATAGGAAACCCCAGTTGTCCAGGAATCTTGGAAGTGATTATGGACTGGCCAGAAGGCAAATACTTTGGGATGTCATCAGAGGAGGAGGTGATCCATGCTGAAGAAGCCCCACTGTACAAGCTACCAGAAATTGAGAGGAGATATGCTCTGATCACTGTCCTGTCGCATTGTGGGAAAGCATCGGAGATGGAAAGCTGCTGTATGGAGTCCTACACGACGAGTTGCAGAAGCTGCCGAGGGAGAAGGTGAATTGAGTCAATTTGCAGAAGTGAAAGCCACCCAGCTGGCTTTAGATATTGCTGAACGAGAAAAATGGCCAGTTCTCTACCTATACACTGATTCGTGGATGGTAGCAAATGCCCTGTGGGGGTGGTTACAGCAATGGAAACAGAACAACTGGCAGCGAAGGGGCAAACCCATCTGGGCTGCCGCGTTGTGGCAAGATATTGCTGCCCGGGTGGAGAACCTGGTCGTAAAGGTACGCCACGTAGATGCTCATGTGCCCAAGAATCGGGCTACTGAAGAACATCAAAAGAACCAGCAGGTGGATCAGGCTGCTAAGATAAAAGTGGCTCAGGTGGACCTGGACTGGCAACATAAGGGTGAATTATTTATAGCCCGATGGGCCCATACACCTCGGGCCATCAAGGTAGAGATGCAACATACAGATGGGCTTGTGATCGAGGGGTGGACCTGACCATGGACACTATAGCACAGGTTATTCATGATTGTGAAACGTGCTGCAATCAAGCAAGCCAAACGGTCAAAGCCTCATTGGTATGGAGGACGATGGCTGAAATATAAATATGGAGAGGCCTGGCAGATTGATTACATCACACTCCCTCAAACCCGCAATGGCAAGCGCTACGTACTTACAATGGTGGAAGCAACCACCGGATGGCTGGAAACATATCCTGTGCCCCATGCCACTACCCGAAACACTATCCTGGGCCTTGAAAAACAAGTCCTATGGTGACATGGCACCCCAGAAAGAATTGAGTCAGACAATGGGACTCCTGTCCGAAACAACCTTATAGACACTTGGGCCAAAGAACACGGTATTGAGTGGGTGTATCACATCCCCTATCATGCACCAGCCTCCGGTAAAGTTGAGCGATACAATGGACTGTTAAAGACTACACTGAAAGCAATGGGTGCTGGCACATTCAGAAATTGGGATACACATTTGGCAAAGGCCACCTGGTTAGTCAATACTAGGGGATCTGCTAACCAAGCTGGACCTGCACAGTCAAACCTGTTACGTACAGTAGAAGGGGATAAAGTCCCTGTAGTGCATGTAAGAAACATGCTGGGTAAAACAGTCTGGGCTACTCCTGCCTCAGGAAAAGGCAAACCCATTCGTGGGATTGTTTTTGCTCAAGGACCTGGATGCACTTGGTGGGCAATGCAACAAGAATGGGGAGGTCTGGTGTGTACCTCAAGGGGATTTAATACTGGGTGAAAATAGCCCATGAGTTGAGTTGTATTATGTTAATTATTATATAATACTGTGTGTCATGACTACCATAGATGAAAATAGTGATTAACTAGAATGTATTGGAAAGAGTGTAACCTGAGCATGACATAAATGGTATGGAATAAGGGGTGGATACATGTCCTGGTTTCAGTTAGGACAGAGTTATTTTTTCTCCTAGTAGCTGGTAGGGTGCTATGTTTTGGATTAGGATGAGAAGAGTGCTAATAACATGCTGATGTTTTAATTGCTGCAGAGCAATGCTTACACTAAGCCAAGGACTTTTCAGCTCCTCGCTCTGTCCTGCCAGCAGGCAGGCTGGGGGTGCAGCAAGAGCTGGGAGGGGACAGACCCAGGACAGCTGACTCAAACTGGCCAAAGGGGTATTCCATACCATCTGGCGTCATGCTGAACAATATATAGGGGTGGCTAGCCGGGGTGGGGGGCCGGCTGCTCGGGGTTGGGCTGGGCATCGGTCAACGGGTGGTGAGCAATTGCATTGTGCATCACTTGTTTGTACATATTATTATTATTATTATTATTATTATTATTATTATTATTATTTTCTATCTTAATAAACTGTCTTTATCTCAACCCACAGGCTTCACTTTCCCATTTCTCTCCCCCATCCCAGAAAGGGAGGAGGGAGGGTGAGCAAACAGCTGTGTGGTGTTTGGCTGCCGGCCGGGTTAAACCACAACACATACTTACAGTTAAGGCTCTAAGATGACAGCCTATCTTTAACTAAGTTAACCTTTAACTAACCTCCCTGAAAGACAAAATAAATGTCACATGGGTCTTCAAATCCCTCCATGAGCAGAAGCTCAGAATTTATCGCAATTCTGTTTTATGGACAGAGCTGCCTCATACATCTGGACACTACTGGCCCTATTTTTCAGAAAAACACACACAGTTATTTGCAAATTTCATCAAAGAGTCAGAGGTTTTGAAACTGATCAAGAACATAACTGTGCATACTTCTGAAGCACTGAGTAGAAAAGTTGTTTAAGAAGTGACCAATGACGTAAGGATTTTTTTTCCCCACTAAAACATAGCCAATACACAGGAACCCAAGCCTGTGGCTTACAGCACAGAGATCATTCTATGCTTCCTTTAGAGTGAAAGGAAAATAAAAAGCATTTCTTATCAGCATGAGTGTATCGCTGAGTCAGAGCCTGGCAAGTCTTCATCTGGCGTCAAGAGTCTAAATTTTAAGTGAACATTAATGACTCACCCAGACCCACAGAAAATTACTCTCTTTCACCCTTGAAAGCCTTTTTTCTTTCATTATTCTAGGTAGTTTGTATCCAAAGAAGTCTCACCTGAAAGCGTGGATACTTTCCGAATCAAAGAATCCTGTTTACGTGCCAGTAAGTTCTTCTGTGCAGTAAGTTTATCTGCCTGATCAGTCAATCCCTGAATTTCATCAAATGCCTAAAAAAATGTCAGGGAAATAATTTATAAACCAACACTCAAAATAATAAAATATTTTTCCTTCCAAGAAACCTTTACAAAATTTATTTTCATTATCATGAGAAAGTAAGACCCAGAGAAAGGATGTGAAAAGTAGACCATGTAAAGACAGCTTTCCATAAACACATGCTGAAAAGTGATAAACATCTTGGTCATCCTTCCTCCAAAGTTCTGCCATTTTAAAGAAAAAAAGAACTTTTATCCCACAATTTTAAGGTACAGCTGATAAGCGTATTTATACATCTACAACTTATGTTTTGTTTCCTGTCATTTACATCTTTACAATTAAGTATTTTATATTTATCAGTATAATACTTAATGAAATGTTATCTTCTCCTGCATTAAACAAGTCAGATGTCTTCCGCATATTTCAAAATTGCCTGGATTTACACTGTAAAAAACTGGGGAATTAAGACATAAACTTCCATGGATAAATTCAGAAAGGATACAAGGAGAGGGCTAATCTGAACACATCCATCTGTGACACCAAGATTAAGCTTTTGAGAATACAGATTGTTTCATGTGTTGTTTTTTTCTACAGTCCTGCAAAGGTGCCTGAAGTTCTCTACTGAATATCACAGACTCAAAGACTTCAGACCAGCTTTGACTACGGCAGGCTGCACAGCATCACAGAAGGTGAAAGGGAGACAACAGGCTCTTCCCTGTGACAACAACTTGAAGAGCCTCTAACCCCAGCTGAAGGAGAGAAGCTAACTGTGCCCACTCCGTGTTGAGGTAACTGCTGCAGAGAGAGCAGGATGGAAGCCGGTGACTTCTGACTGGGGGCACAAATCCAGGATATTGTGGAGCAACTGCCAAAGCTGGTCCAGCCCTTTAATACCCCCTGCTCCTAATTCCATGTGGGTACACATGATGCTGCTAGCACTGATGGTACAAATCGGTAACTGGCTTCAGAACCGGTGCTAACAAAAGGGTTTTGGCTTTTATGACCATGGAACCCTGTTTGTGGATCAGAAGCTGCTTGGGATAGACGGGATCCACCTCACTAAGGGGAACAGACACATTTTTGCCAGCAGAATGGCTGACCTAGTAAGGAGGGATTTAATCTGGAAATGATGGGGTAAACAGCAAGTAACTAGCAGCCCTGTGAGTGATGGACAGGGCTGCTGAACAAAGGACATGGGGTGATGTGATGGGGAGGGATCACAAAATGAGGTCTAAGTGGTGTCTACACCTCCAGCATTCACACGTAGGTAGGGAAGTTCCTACAACAGCACTGTTATGGAGAAATTCCCCAACCCCCTTTCTAAGAACTCAACATGCAGCAGTGCCTCTCTTAAGGGTCTGTACACTATGGGGTAACTTCCTTCTCCAAGTGACAGAGGAGCCAACAGAGGGGCGTGCTGTGCTGGACCTCATACTCCCCAACAAGGAGCTTGTTGGGAATGTGAAGGTCAAATGCAGCCTGGGCTGCAGTGACCATGAGATGGTGGTGTTCAGGATCCTGATCACAGGAGGAGGGTGAAAAGCAAGTTCACAACCCTGGACTTCACAAGAGCAGACAAAGATCTGCTTGGATGAGTCCCATAGGATAAGGCCTGGGAGGGTAGAGGGCCCAGAAAAGCTGGTTAATATTCAGGGATCACCCCCTACAAGCTCAAGAGCAGCCTAACAAAGAGGAAGTTGGGCAAAAATGCCAGAAAGCCTGCATAGATGAACTAGGAGCTCCTAGACTAACTCAGAATACTTACTTGCTTGAGAATGTAACATTTGGAGACCTTGGGAAGATTGTGCAACCCCAGAGCTCTCTTCAACTTGTCAAAGAGATCTCTCATTTCATTACGTCGCCGGCGTTCATTTGCTGTGTGTGTCTGGCGGTAATGAGCAAAGGCTTCTTCCTCTGTCTTCTGCTTTCTGCTCCAGATTTGAGGATTCTGCTGGAGAAGCAACCATATTAACCAGTTTAAAGAAGAAAGGTAATCTAGCAGCACACAATATTCAAACACATGCTTGATTTGCAATGTTTCAACAGACACCTGAAGATTTCATGTTGTGCTATTCAGCTATGGTCTTCATGAAAGCTTGGTGTCAGAAGCACAAGCAAGAAGCATGAAATGCTGACCAACAAGAAATGACCAACATAATCACATCGACCCTAAAAGAAAAGATCATGAGCAGCCCTTTCTATTCATGAGCTTTCAGTTTTTGCAATGCAAGGCTACTTTAGTTAAGCCACAGTATTAAAGCAAAATCACACATTTGAGCCCAATGTTTTTGTTTTGTCAAAAAAAGTCTACTATTAAGTGAAATGGCTTCATCAAATACAGGACACGTATATTTTTTCCCTGGAGTTAAAACTGCTTTCATTTCTATTTTGTTTCACGGGTACATACAGATAGGGACCAACAGACATTGCAGATACAAAAGACGCCGTGGATATTGATCGCTACAGACATCTACCAAGAAACAGAATTTTTTACAGACTCTGATGTCGAGTTTCTTTGTTTAAATGTCCAGAAAGGTAATAATTGTTCATCTCTACAGGTTAGAAGATTTCTTATTTTGTAATTATTCTTACAGGTTTTGTATTATTATGGTATTTATTTCATGACAAAGCATTACTTTAAAAGTCTTGATGTGTTTTTGACATCATTTTGGGTCTGCTCCAAACCCCAATGAATCAAATCAGTAGAAAGATTCCACAGGGCCAGTGGTAACACCTGTGAGCCCGCTGGACTCAGAAGGAATCTGAAGGCTGACTCCTGACACCCACTTTGCCCTCACAGGCAGAATGAGCCCATTATTGGCTGTAAGTGTATCAGCTCTTCCGTTGGGTGTTAGATTCCTTTTAAGGAAGGGCCTCATACCATAATCTCAAGTGTAGAGAGTACAAGGAGGAAGCAAGGCAGGCAGAGCATCCTTTAACCCATTTTTATCTCAGCCAAAAACATACGTACCAGCCCGCTCCAATACACAAGGCGTACAACAGGTTCACACCCCACCCCCCCAGCAGGTAGCTCTGTACCTGATTTCAACTACATCACTGTTAGTTACCATGGACAGTTAGTGAAACAGGCTTCAAAGTGACCCGAAAATACAGCATAAGCTTCTGAAGGACTGCAAGGAGTTTGGGTTTGTAAGGCTTCTGCATTGTCTTTAACTTGCCTAAGAACATGCCATTTAAGCTACTGTTTTGAGAAATCCTTTGCCCAGCACTGCAGTCTACATAAACCTACATACTGGCTTCTTAGGCACATGAAAGCATTTCTCACTTGTTCATTATTTTATGTGTGCTGTAGAAGTTATTTATACCAAGAACACAACATTTAAGAAAACGTAATAGCAAATAAGAGGTAGATGTTCCTCCTGTACATAAAGTTGAATACAAAACCCACTGGTGCCAGTAGCAGTCTTTGTTTTTTTTTTAAATGAGATTTGGACTGAGCCCCTTCCCCCACCTATACATATTTATTTCTTCCATATCATAATAAATACACAGAAGATAAATAAATTGCATTAGAGTCGCACTTGAGATGAAAGTTTATCTTTAAAATGGAGATGTGATACCAAAAGGAAAGAGGAGAGCATATACCTTCATAGGATTTTCTGATAATTTTTCATCCGAAGAATTAGGAGCATGGTATCTGGAAGAAAGGTAAAAAGATTTTCCCAACACTACTCATCTCATGCACTCTATCCTCATTAAGTATATTCCAGCCTAGTATTGCTCATTTTTATCCCTTGAAATTAACTTTTCCTTGTAACTACATGAAAGCAGGATACGGTTGAGCTTTCTCAAGGAAGTGAACTCTAGCTTCAATGCCATCATCCTGGAAAAAAAAAATCAGCTGTTCTGAAAGCTATAAAATTATCCCACAGTGCAAGCAACAAACTATTACACTACGTGTCAAACAGCAAATTCAGCCTCTGACTGTTAATTGTAGAAAGCATCTCTCTTTGATTTTGGATAGTATATTAGCTTTTTATCATTTTAGCACTTTTAGCTAATTAAAAAAAAAAGAAAACAAAACAAACCAACATAGATTCAGTACAGATGACAGAGCAATCCCTCCCCCACCAAGAACAACCTACCAAAATCCTCACATTTATTACTATCCTAAAACATTAGAACAGCTTCCTTGTATTATTTCTCAGCAGCTTGAAGAAAACAACAATACAGATTTGAAAGAATTATTTTCATAAAACATCTAATTTTCTCTTCTCACTGAAGGATCTTGACAACTTATAAAGAACAACAAAGTAGCTCCCTAAGGATAAAAGCTGAGCTGTATCTTCAGAGAAAAAAATGAAACATCTGGGTGGGAGGTATATAATAGCACCAACCAGATTCATTTATGTTTTTTAAGTTTCTACCAAAAAAAAGCTCTTCAGACATCAATAACTAAGGACACAATGTTCCCCATTTTTTTGATACAACTGAGAAAGAGCTGTGACCATCTTTACATACGTTAAGGAAACAATGTTTTTACTTTGCATTCTCTCATTATAAATGCAAGTGTAGCAGCAGCAGCAGCAGCAACAACAAAAAAAAAACACACAACAGAACCAAAAAGAGCTAAGCTATCCAACCATGGCAAACTATATACAAATAAGAAAAGGCTTTATTTGCTGCAGCAGTGGTCCCAAAGTCAAAGCTTTCATTTTACAGGATCAGGGATTAAGCCAATGACCACTACTACCTAGAAATAACAAAACTACCAGCACGAATAAACAAAACAGAAGCTTGCAAAAATCATATTTAAAGCCAATGTGACCTTGCTCACATTCAGTTTGCAGGAAGGGAGGCAATTCACTCAAATATTTTACATTACAAGACACATATCCTTATGAACAAATTAATTAAAGGAGAAAAAAAAAAGGCTAAAACCTCAAATCTATTCTTAGTTCTGGCAGCCCCATCCTCGCAGACACCGGAAAGCACCAGTGCTCAGGAAAACCTGACGCAATCCGTGCTTTATCTTACCATTACATTAAACCTGTTGTTAACGGGTTCATTCAATGTCAGCTCATCAATAAAATACAGAACTGTGGTGCTCTCCAAGGATGCTTACTTCTCTTTGGAAGGTCGGTTATTAGCAGCTGTGGCCTTCAGACGGGCAATGTTAATCTTCTCTGAAAGCTCCTCCACGGTCTCAATGTCCACCTGCTCGTCATCCTCACTGTATTCACACGCATCCTGGAACAGTTTTTGTTTTGTTTTTTAAAATGAGTATCTACGTAGCAATAGAGCTCAGGCCAAAACAGTTCAGTCTCAAAAGAGATTACATTAAAACATTAAGAACCATTACAGAAACAACCTCTCCAGCTATATACTGGCCAATAAACAGTGCTAAAGCAGGTGGTTATTTGAACTGTCACGTCTAGGAATTCCTCCCACTAGCAACTGTGCAAAGGGAATTTCATTAAGGGCAAAACCTGCCACTGAGGCTTTTACTATTGGTCTCATAAAAAGCTTTCACAGGGCAGAGCTTTCCTGCCTACGTTTTCAAATAAGATTTAACTCCCTTTACAACATCCTACAGTACACTGGCTAACTAACATTATCATGTCATGAGTTGAAATGGCACCTTGGCAACAGTCTCTCACACCCAAGACAGCACCAGACAGGACATCGCAGAACCAGGCTTCTTTGGGTCAGACAGAAAACTGCTTACATGACAAAGTCTGCAATTTTGGTTCTTTCCAAAAAGCTGACCTGTAATTATTTCAAGTATTTATGACACTTTGGAAAGTACTTTTTCTCTGTGCTCTCCTGACACAGAAAACTTACTAATCCTCTGTGGAGACAGAGAACCACTGCAGTGGATATGAGTTAAATATCAACCTTGTGGCCATGAGCAGCACCAGATTATCCTCCCCCCAAACAAATCGAGCCTTATCCAAGCTATTTTTTAAATTAGTTTTTATTAAAGTTTTTAATATTATAATGTCTACGCTGCTTCACCGATTACAAATGCAGAACTCCTTCTCCTTCCGAAGTAAGAAAATGTAATTATACCTCCATTCTGTACTCCATTTCACCCAATTCCCTCAACTACCCAATCTCGTCCTCCTCCCATTCTTCTCTTCTGTCTTTCCTTCCTTCTCTTTGTCTTTTCTTTCTTTCTTTTGGGGGAGCTGCAATCTTCTTCTCTGAACTGAATACTTACCTGAAATTGATGCAAACAGTTAATTAAAAAAAAACCAACACTAGAGTGCAGAACAAGAAAAAAGGCAATACACAATACTGTACCAGCAGAAGGCCTCTAGTAAATGCTTTTTGTGGTACTGATTATCTGCAACTCATTAGTGAGTAGTGAGCAGTGTTACTGCACAGTAACACTGCTGTTCTAAGAAACTTATTAGAAAGCAAAAAGCGTTGCACTTACTCAGCTGGCCACAGATTAGGCTAGATACAGCACTGTAACAAAAACAGTAAAAGACAAGAACGACCTAAATTATCACACAAGCATAACTAACATGATATTAATGATGCATCCTTCCAATTATCAGTCATGAGATTTATACCTGTGAAATCTGCAGCTATGTTAACTGAAAGGGACTCAATTTATCACCAGAAGCAGCTCTTTGCTGGTCATTTCCTTTTTGACAGACGAACAGGATCCCTAGAATCCCAGTATGTGGTATAGCAAAGAACAACAAGAAAACTGCCTCCTTAGTTATTGACCACATTAGACTGACCACTACTGTCAATAACGCTGCCACAGAGAATTATACATTTTTTAAAACAACAACAACAAAAAAAACCACAAAACTTGTATAACACATCGTTTCCATGGTGGTGTGGTAAGAGGCCATAGAAAACAGCATCAGTTTGAAAAATTAAGTTTGTCCTCCTTTGCTGAAGGCTATGCTGGGGATGTAGCCTTTAGTAAAGTATATATTGTGTGTGTATAAGAGTACATATATAATGGTGTCTACATATATGCACACATTACTACCTGTAGAATTTTCTAGTCTTCTAAACTGAATGAAGCCCCGTAACATCCCCTGCCATAAAATCACTCTCAAATAGTCCCAAATCTTCCATCACTTTCTATTGATGATGTCATGAGGAGTTGCACAAAGTGTTGGCAGTGTAAAGCCTATGTAGAAGGAGTTATAAACTTCTAAACTACTCACTTCTGGAGAAGCTGACACCTCCTCCTGTACTGAAGAAGTATCAAGATATTACTGCTGAAAGAAAGAAAGGTGATGCTCAGTTTAGCAGCTGTAGCTGTTCTAGATCTGAACAGAAAAGCACTGTTGCTTTTACATGTTGCTATGCACACTCCCCAGTCACCAATCTCTATGCTTGTAAAACATCTTACCTTTTGAACCAGAGAAGAGCAAGGAGAGTGAAGGTAGGTGAGAAATGACTAGCCTTAGAGAACCATCTCACACATTCTTTCAAAAATCTCTTTTCCAAAGCACTGACTAAATTTAAGACACTGTCTCTGCCTATGAAAGCACCTTTGGTACCTGGTGGGTTCAGTACTCAGAAAGAAGTTTGTTTATTATTACTCCTGGGGTTTCTTGCAACTTTTTTTTACAGAGCAGCTACGCATCTGTATAATGCTGTGACAGTTCCTTTTATAAAGGGAGCAGCATGGAGGTAAACCAAATTCTCATCTGAATTTGGAAACATGGTACTGGCATTGGCAGAAGCTTAAGGAATTACTGTTTCTCTCTATGCATAAGAAGCCCATAAAATCCTTACTTGCTCCAGGTTTTAAGTATCCACCCACAAAGCAAGACTTGCTAGTACTGGGACCAAGCAGAGCACAGAGAAAGAGAACCGTCTTTACCAAGGGAGCAGTACACCACTTTGAGCTTGAGAGGCCAGTCAGGAGCTGCACGTTACCACTGCTGCCCAAGACTCCGTATGCCTGGGACATAGGGAGGCCCCACCGAACACTGCTTGCAGTCTAGATCCAGAACTCAACCGTGGAAATTGTGACCAAGGTTAAAAGTCCACTGCATTTCAGCATAGGTATTTCAACAACTTATAAACACTGTCAGTGAACAGAAGGCAGCTTAGTTTCATGTCTGTTGAGTGGGCCTACGTGCTTCCAGAAACTTTAAGTTCTTCTACACAAAAATCTCACTAGAAGAGTATCATTTAACCACACAGCCAGCAATTCTTCAGTAACTCCTCACACTTCAGTATCCAGTTTCAGTGAACAAGAACCACCACTTTTGTTTTTTTTCTTCAGAACAAGTAATTTCATTCGTAAGGCAGATGCACCCAGTTTGCCTTTAAGTCATTTCTGTAGCAAGCCCAAACTACATATCCAGCTTCCCCACTGAAGAGCCAAGTGACTCACTTGTACAAGTCACAGAATAGAAGAACATGAACTTGAAACTGCAATTAAGGTCTGCTAACTGGGAATAGAGGAGGGAAGGGCAAGCAAAGAAAAAAACAAACAATTAACATGTTGGAAGATACTGAAATTACACTGTCTCCTCAGAAGTAGAGCTTCAGTGGAGCTCCAACAGATGTGAACACGCAGCAGAGCTGCTTCCGCGGCTTTTATTTTTATCCTCCCCAGGGTCTGATGAGAGAAGGAAAAGCTCACCGTCATAAAGCTAGAGGAAAGAACTGGCTGGACAAAAATGACACAAAGAAAAATGCTATTTAAATTACAGGACTACTGAACTACATAACATTACGTTGAAAACATTACAAGTGTGAGAGGTTTAACTTCATTTTAACAGGCCACATTTTACAACAACACGGTTTTATCTCATGATACATACAGCACTTCTTATTCTTTCTTGCTCTCTTTGTGCTCTCTTTGATATCCTCTCTAGCTTTCCCATTTTATAAAGTATCACCACTGTGATTCGACATGCAAGAGATGCAAACATTTTCAATTAAGAGGGAAGGACTCCTCTGTCTAACGTACACGTAGGCATCATTTCACTGCGGGGAAGGGGATATCGCAGGGTACTTCCGAAGATGCTAGGATCCAGAGTGAGAAGAAACAGGAAATTAACTTCTGCTAGAAACACCATCCTGGTAAAAGCTTTTGAGCACTGACAGGTTACCCTGGGGTAATTAAACGTTTGATAAGTCATTGTCCAGCTAGAGCTGTTCTGGAACAGCTGGTGGAACTTGCTACAAGTTATCATACTAAAAAAAAAAAAAAGGTACTTGAAGCCTGAGGCACGGTATATTTTTCACAGAAGACAGGTGAAAAGAATGAGGTTAAAAAGTTGAGGCAAAAAGTCATTGCCCCCCAAGAACTTCACATCTTGAAGTTTACAAATCCTCCATGTGGACAGATGTGAAACAAGAAGCACTTAATTTCCCTTCTGACTTATAACAACAAAAGGAAAAGCCTTCAGGATGGTGAGTGAATCTTTCCCCTTTACCTTCACCTTTTTCTGACTTCCTGATAACACGAAAAGGATCACAACTGCATAGAACCTCTGAAGTCCATTTCTGAAGTTAGGCCATGAGACCTGCTAATACCTACACAAATCCTACCAATCCTTCATAGGCCGCCCCCTATCCATCGCTTCGCATGACTTCTTGTCACATTTCTATGAAGTGCTTGTGGAAACCCCACCCTTCTGATGCCAGTCCTTCCACAGTCTGCAGTTTGCAGAATCACGGAATGGGTTGGGTTGGAAGGGACCTTAAAGACCACCCATTTCCAACCCGCCTGCCATGGGTAGGGACACCAGGTCACTCAAAGCCCCATTCAACCTGGCCTTGAATGCTTCCAGGGATGGGGCAACTACAACGTCTCTGGGCAACCTGTTCCTGTGCCTCGCCATCCTCGTAGTAAGGAATTTCTTTCTAATACCTCCTTTAAATCCACCCTCTTTTAAGTTTAAAACTGTACCTCCAATCGTGACCCCTCTTTTAAGTTCTGCTTTGGTGACCAACAAGCCCAGCAATGCACCTCTTCTGGTTGGGCTTTCTATCATCTGTACTAGGAAGCTATCCTCAACACAATGCAGTAATTACAAGATTTCTAAATGCCTTTGAGCTTATAAAATACCCTAAGGAATAAGGACACAAAAGGAACAATCCTGCACTAAAATGAAAACCCAAAGTCGCTACAGAAATGTTGTAATTTTTCCCCTCTCTGCACTTCAGTGCCTGTTTCTGAGCACTCTCTTCCTTTTATCTGTTTGTTCCTGGCAGCCTACATCCCTACTGCTGGTTCCCCAAGAGCAAACTGCCTGATGGCAGAGGGACTTCAGTGACAGAGATGAGAAAGAAGGAGGGCAGATAACAACAGATGTGTGTACAGATTACCCTGAGAGATGCCTCATTTCTGGATCTGCCCTGCTCTCTGCAGTGTCTGCAGATCTCACATGTGGTCTGTATCAAAAGCTCAGAACACGTTAGAGGTTGTTAAAACTTACATCACCCACAAATACGTCACTTGAACCTTATTAAACTTAGTGTTATAAACTTTCCTAACGGTTCGTCGTAATTTTAACTTTCAGCTCAGAAAAAGAAGGATTGAAAACCATGAAGTTTCAACAACACTGAAAGCAAGAAACTTGCCAGACGCAGCAGCTATGTTTAGACTAGCAAATTAAAGAAGGCTATAGGACTCTATTATCTGTAGCATTAAACTACAAAAGAAACCTCTGACATGGTTTTGGCTCATGCCACCAAGTACTCATGTGAACTATTCAGTTTGTAACAGCCCAAGCCAAGCAGCCATTCATTCCCAACAGGCACACTGTGTGCAATTCTCATGCCTTGAGAAGAACAAAAGTTTAACATCACATCCCAGACCATCCACTTGAACTTGTTCTGATATTGATTAGTTTGCTTACACAGATATACTAAAAAGATTTTATTCATATCACTAAACCCCAGAGGATCTAGGCTTTTCTTGATGCAGTTCAGGGGAGGAAGTTCAAAAGGGCAAAGATGCCATCTTAAGGACCTTCTCTTTTTGATGAATGGAAGAGGAGTGTACAGGAGTCTCAAAGTTAGCACCAAGTAAGAAGTTGATGCGAAGAGCATCAACATGCAAAACAAGGAAGTCAACACTGCCGTGAAAACCACATGGAGTGAAGTATTTAAAATAAAACAACAACAAAAAAAGCCAAACCCACAGTAACTACTGCTATACAGGTCAGTAGCAATTATCCTGACTCACTGGAGATTTTTTTGGCTGGCTGGTTGATTTTTTCAATGGCAATTTCCTGAATAACTAAGACCAGTCCAGATTCCAAACTAGTGAAAGAGCTGTCACTAGTATTTTCACCAAATAAGAGTGTCAGTGGCCATGCATTCACACTTCGCTTCTGTGTTGGTACCAGCTTAATGAAACAGAAAAACTTTGCTAACGATCTGTTTGTATGGACTGACTTGACCCAGTCTGACAGACAATACCGGTGCTGCCTGTCTGGTAAGCACCATGCTGATAGAAGAGTGCAAATGGTCCAAGCAACGCATACTCTTACCTTTGCTTCAGGCACTACCTGAAGTTCTGTGATAACCTGAGGGTTCTTTACTATTGAGAAGGCCTGCTAAACAACCTGCTTCCCTTGGGAGTTTCTAGGAAATTCCCTAAGCGTTTTCTCCCTTTCCTGCAGTGCCTCCCCAGTAGGACTTTTTATGCAAAATAAGCTCTTATTTAATACAACTTGGAAAGAAGGGATAAGAAGCCAGAGCCAAAGAACAAGCACCTGCAACAACACAACTACCCAGAGCTTCCCAACAAGCATGGGGAAACATCAGGAGGTTCACTGCAATTGTGAGAATGCTCTTGGACATGTAACCTCTTGACAGAGGAGTATTTCAACCATTTTTTTCTGAATGGCCTGAAGGTCTCCAGTTGAAGATCCTCAAGTTGATCTCCACTTTGGATAATAGTATTCTAGTGTACTTCTCCCTTGAAAGAGAAAGACCCTGGCACCTCTCTCCCAAAGGAGCACTGAAGTAGTTTGAAAAGCTGTCTTCTCATTAACAAGGACTGCACTTAGGCATCTGTAGTCCTTTGTAGTGGACTGCTCCTCTGAATACAATACAGGGTCCTTGCAACCATTAGAATCAGGGTAAATGCTGCCTAACTATTGTTAGCAATTCATTGTTATGGGACTGCCTCCTCTAATTACTGTAATTTTTTGTTGAGGGAGATGGTTGTTCAGATCTGTAAAGTGATCCTTAGAAATCTTCTCTACGCTTGCCAATCATCATGTCATATTCATCACAAAGCCTGAGAGTAATTTGTAGAGATGAACAGCTCCAACTCTTCTGATGTCCTTCAGCCAGAGTGATCTTAGAAGCAGTGCCACAGACAAATGAAAGATGCTCAAAAATAATCCTCTCTCATATTCTGCTCCTACTTTAGTTAAGTGTTTTCAGGCCACTAATAACAACTGCCAGGCTGTACACACTAACAGTCTGCATCCTGATCCTATTCATATTCCACACAGACTTCTATTTCTCCACGATCATATACATTTAGTATTCTAATTCCTCCATTAATTTTGACCAGAAAAGCTTTTTACTCCTTGGCTCCAACCATAATTCCCTAATTGTAAGGGCTATCATTACTTAAGGAAGGGAATGAAAGGAAACAGTAAGGATCACTTCAAGGTTCCCAGGGAAAACAAAACAAAACAAAGAGAACCTGCTCCGCTCCCCAGCTGACTCATCAGACAAACCTCTCAACCAAAAAATTAAAGAGCTGCTCTCTAGCAATGCACCTGCACCCCAAGCTATTCCAAGCAAGCAAATCACTGGGTGTTGAACTTCAGTGCTGTGCTAGCTGTAGCACACTGGAACGTTTGTGGCAGTTGGTGTCTCAAGGACGTAACATGAAGAGAGCAAAGATAGACACCAACACATCCACCGTTTCTTCCTCTTATATGCAATGGATTGTAATAGCAATGGGCCACCCTCCTCATGAAGTAAGAAACAACCAGCAGACCTTAGGAGCACAGGAAGGAGAGCAGTCAAGCAAGAAGTACTTTCCTCATTCTGTTGATCTACTGAAGAGATCTTTGTACTGAAGATCTTCAGTATAGAACTGCTTACCTAAAATCCTCTCAAACTGAAGGCTTCCCGACTGCTTCAAGCCTTTTTGAGAAAAACATGATCTTACCAACAAGCTCCTTATTTTCAAGTCATCTCCCAGTGAAGAAGACTAGAGACGTACATATTTAGACTTAAGACTGAATTCTCTATTAGACATTTGACATGCTAACTCAACCTGCAGGCAGCATACACTAGCGAACCAAGAATTCACCCAAATTCCAGACCGGTTTTAAAGTCCTCTTCAAGATCTTGTTCCTCAGCTTTGCCACTCCAGAAACAAAGGTAGCTTAGTCAAGTTTCTGTGAGCTTACAGTGAAGACAGGGTTTACCAAACTGTATTAATCATTTCTAAAACCTGCAAAGCAAATTACTTGCAAAACAAATGCTTCTTAGAAGCTCTGATGATTAATCATCCTTTTGCAGGATAGAAGGAAAGTCTTTAAACATCAACCCTGATAACAGGCTATTCTGTGACCAAGACTTATTATTATCTTCTGCTGGTAAACCCACAGATTCTTAAAACTACCCTGTACAAAAATTTCATCAGGCATCGGGCACGTACTGTGTATCCGTAAGCAAGACAGCAACAGCTCAGTTTTGTAACTTGCAAGAGCTTCCAAAAAAACACAGCTGCTTTAATTTCACTCACCATCATGCAGCTGCAATGTTATCATCTTGCCTGAAATTAGTGAGCTGGAGTATCAACTGATTAGTCAATTTTTCTAAAAGTTAAACACAATGTGTTCTCTAAAAGCCGTGGTTGCTGTCTGATCTGAGTTAATCTGGATATGGCTAGAAGAGGAAGAAGTCAAATTGGGTTTCCAGCTAGGAGAGAGGAATTAATAGAAAAGGGCTAGAGGAATTCACTATTTTCAAAATTCTGAAGACACTAACATGATCTCTCCTATTTTAATTAATTTGCTCTTTGTCTCCAGTTTTACCCTTCGCTTTCCACTTTTATCTCATCCCAAGAAAATATTTATTTTATGTCCATTTGCATCACTTAGAAAATCACACCTTCACACTGTTTTAGTAACAATGCAATGTTTCTTAAGCCACATACCGATATATCAGAAATACATGAAGTAGTTACATGTAGGATTGTTTTCTTTTAACTTCTGGGTGAAATATGATGGAAATTCTACGAGCATTAAAATCTAGACATCTTACCTATATTACCCTTTATTTTGTGACTTCTGTAGCCGTTTTCTACTGAAGATGGAACAACAGCTTTCAACACTACATAAATTTATTGCTAAACTTCAAGAGGAGTTTAAGGAGCAATTCAAACATTCCTTCCAAAAGCAAATGCTAACTATTAAGGGCTAAAAACATTAGATAGAAGGAAACAGCTCAAAATAGCAGAACTACTAGACTAGCTACTACATTTTAGAATCACGTCATATTAGGAGGAACCAAGTTGCTTGAGTCAATACACTAGGAAGACAATATGAACAGTTCTTTAGCAGCTTTTTCAATGTAACTCATGTCATCTGAGAAACAGTTTCTAAAAGGCCACCAAAATGCTACCTATAAAAAATATGCAAGTAAGAAGAAACAAGAAACATTTTTGCTTGAAACCTGTATCAAGATTTTTTTTTAAAGAAACCAAAGCCCAAAACACAAACATCATACTTCTCTTTGAAATCCATGGGTTTAGACATGTTAGTTGGACAATTAAAATATATATATATATATATCCCTTCATGAACAGTTAAATACTTACCACTTTTTCAACATCTATTTCCTCTTCACTTGGGAAATCAGAAGCACCATCCAGAATCTCATCAGCAGAATCATCAGTTTTTTCATCCTCGTCATCATCTTCGTATTCTTCTTCTTCCATATAATCAGCAGGTGTATCAACAGGGGGCACACCACCCTTTTTGTGACGCTTGGGTTCCCGTGCCCTCTGTTCTGGTGTCAGGAAGTCACCTTTATCTGATCTGTCAGCTTTGTTGTCTGCCTCACTTTTGTTTTCTAAAGCAGGTGCAATGCTGGATATTTTGCTCCAAGAACTGTTGGCATGTATTACAACGTCTTTAACCATGTTTATTTCTTCCTGAGAATCAACAGCACCTTGTTCTTTTTTGTTACTATTTTCCTGCATGGCTGTGTTTGTTTTGCCTTCCTCAGTATTTACTGCTTTTATTTCTCCTGAAGTATTACCCTGCTCTTTTGCAGAACTCATTTCAGACTTGCTTCCTTTTTTTTCTCCTAATCTTTCTGCTTCCGTAGAGCCCTTGTACTGCTTTCTTTCCATTTCTGGCTGTACAGCATCAGCCTGGCCTTCTTGTTTACTGTGAGGCAGTTCAGTCCCTCTCTGTTCCTTCTTGTTCTCCAGCTGTGTACCTTGCTCTTGTTGACTCTGGGACTGCCCAGAACTTGACTTGCTGCTCTCCTTCTTCTGTGCCTGTGCATCTCCTTCCTGCGCTTTAACTGGTTTCTCTTCCTGTTCAGTAGGCATTTGTTCCTTACCATGGTTCTTCAATTGTGCAGTCTCCTGATTACTGAGACCCTGTGGATGTGCACTATCTGGAGGACCAGCTACAGAGTGATGTGATGATCCACAAATGGTTTCAGAGTTAGTTGAAGTAGTCTCTGCTACAGTTTCAGAATGGACAGAATCATCTTTCTCATCACTGACTACTTCATTTTCCTCATCATTTGGCTTTTCACTGATGTATGAATGGTCAGATGATATGACATCTGTGGAAACATCATGCTGAAGAGAAGACTCATCACAAGAGCTCTCAAGTGCCTTTGAATCCTTTTCCACCGTCTCTAACGCAGTGGAATTTTTACCAGGTGTGACTGTGCCAGACACTGGCTCTTCAACATTATTTGGCTGGCTTACTGACACCTCATTTTCTTCTTGTTTGCTATCTGACACTGTGACCTCAGACTCCGTAACTTCAACTTCCTCTGAGCGCAAAGCCTTCCCTGTCTCCTTCTGCTGAGCAGTGCCCGAGTCATCTTTCTGGCTTATTTTCTTGGAATCCTTCTTCATCTGAAGAGATGCAAAATGGTGAAGAATGGAGTTTGGCACAGTCTTCTGTCCTGGGAGCTGAAGTAAAGCAAAGCTACCAGATTGTAAAGGTATGAGATTAGCAGTTGAAGCTGGCAGAACACCTGAGCTGCACGTTATTTTTGACTCCGAGGCTGTTTGATTTGTCACGTTGCTAGCAGCAGGAGGAGAGATCCTCAGAGTCAGAGTGCCTGCTTGTGACACAAAACTTGTTACTGAAGGAAGAACAGAGGATGCTTGAGTGACTAGATTAGACGTAGGGGATAACTTGGGTCCTGCAGTTTGTGAAGCTGGATTTGTGGCTGGAGAAGTGGAAGACACAGAGGAAGGAGGAGATAGAGGTGATTCAGGAGGCTTCGCAGGTGCAGGCAACCGAATTCCTACAACAGATCCTGTGAAGAAAAGAAAGCATCAACGTATACTTCCCCACATCATTTTTTTCTTTTAGTTTTAGCATTTGATGCTGTACCAGACGTAGCCAGCCTTCTCAAGGATGACAATGTAATGAGGTGGTTTAACAATTTCTCAGTGAAAGAGGTGGTACTGAATAAAGAAAAATAAACTGTTGAATTTTTACACAGAACACCCCAATAAAATACATAAGGTGGCTACTTTATAATTAACAGACTTACTATTAAGTTTTAGCTTTTTTTAATGAAAAAAGCACTGCATTTAGTTGAGGTTCCCTTCATTTGGTTCTTTCGCATTTACTGGAAAAAAGGGAAACTGGATTTTTCACCTTACTGAACTCCTTGGTGCATTTCATTAGATTCCCAACTGGGAATTCCAGTTAAAACACGGAGGAAAAATATGATCGCTGGCAGCTAGCCTCTGGTAACAGCAAAAACCCCAGATCAGAAAGGAACTTCAGTGCATTTTTTGGCTGATTTTTCTTCATGCCTCATGCTCAGGCCTCAGCTAAGGCACAGGATTATCTTCACTCTTCCCTCTAGCTTTGTCATCTACTGCTCTTGCTCTCACATCTCTATTTCCCACACCACTCTGCCTCCATCTCCCCCAGATGCTTCTTCATAAAGGAGAACAGAAAAAAATCTACTATGAAGAGTATGCACAGCATCCTTTATTTATAAACATGTTTTATTTGCAAATATGTACATATATCAGTACTTTCTACAAACATCCTACCTATTCTCTGCTGGACACCTGCAATTTCTAACTCTCCCAACCCTGCCTTCAACCATGCCCTAAGAAAAAGATGAAAATCAGTTTCCTCTCACACTCTAGAGAGGAAAAAGACCAGTGATTTCATACTGTTAGTGTAACACTTGATCTGAGTATTTATGGTAAATGCACTAAAAAAATGCGAAACCAAACAAAAAAAGGGCAGCACATCCAACAAGACATTAAATAACATCTTGTTCTCTTTAAAAGCATCTCCGGCAAGTGTGATTTTTTAATTACTGCATACACAGAATTTCCTTCACGTGATGATAATTACAGCGTGCGTATCTCCTTTGCCACACGTGGATCTTGTTGCCACGAACTCCCAAATGCCGGCAACTTAGCCTCAAAGTGTGCTTTCTGTGTCTTAGAAACATGGTATTTTAATTGCATTACATCTGAATAATGGCACTTAATGTTCTTTACTCACACAGAACCAACTCAGACTACTGGTTTTAGCAGGAGAAATGAGTATCACAGAGATGATATTACGCTGTATTTCTGGGTGACACTACTCAGTCAAGAAAGAAAACTGACTTTTTACCTGGATTGCGGAACATCACTGGCTGCACACTGGGCTGGGCACTGGGCTGGGTACCTGGAGCTCGAAACTGATGCAGGGGGACAAGCTGAATTATCTGTCCATTAGGATGTCTGAACAAGTTCACACCACCAGGGCTCCTGAGAGGCTGAAGGATCATCCTCTGCCTCTGAGGAAGCTGCATGTTGTTTAATGGTCGCAGAGTGGGAGATGTCTGATGCACTGGAATCAACAGCAATCGAGGTCCTACACGTTTCTCTGTTCCAGGAGAGATCTTTGGGGGCGTCTTATTTAGAGCTTGTGGACTAGCATCTTCTGAAATGTTTTGAAAAGTTACGTAAAATCAGGTTAAGAAAACATCTTACAAATCAGACTTTATCCTTAAAAAAAGAAGCACAGATGTTTTGGAAGCAACTGGATCTTTGAACATGTGAAGGCACGTTATACCAGCGTCTTTATACGTTTATTCACAGAACACACAACACTGTTCTGAACTGAACAAACCAGGCCAGAACATACTTTTTCATGCAGTTCTGTCGACCTTTCTCAACCACAAATCAGAAGACCTCCATGTAAAGATGAGAGGGTAATTCCATACCTACTTCTTTGATTCTACGCCAACAGGGAAACTGTAGCAGCCATAGTGATAAGTGCACTATACATTTCTACAGGACAAGAAATGATGCAAGACTTCCAGCTCATTTCAAAGCAGTCACTGACTACACAGCTACATTTTTTTCCTTCTCTACTGGCTTAGGCTGGAATAAAACAAGCAAGTCAAGAGATCACATTTCTCATCCTATTTTGGAAATAAGGGTGAGGCAACTGAATCTATATTTAAAGTAGGTTTTACAGTTGCAGACTGTTCCAACTATGAGCCAGGCAGGAAAAAAGCAAACGTTTGCAGGAATAGGCCAAAGCACCCGAGCCTTACCTCGTTTTGGAGCCAGTGAAGGAGTTGACTTAACTCCTGATAATATAATGGGAACAGAGCTGATGGAGGAAGTTGGTGTGGTCACCACCGATGTAGCTACTGCAGTTGTTAGCACAACTGTAGAAGTGGATGTTGTGACGACGGGACAAGTAATCGTTGGTGTTGTTACTACAGTAGCGAGTGTTACTGTTGGTACCGGTGCAGCAATGGCAGTCGCTTTTGTTATATTCACAGTGGCAGTAGGAGTGGCAGGCGAGGAAGTAGTACAAGTGTTGATTCCAGGTGTTGCAGAAGCACCTGTAACTGTAATTGCAGGAGGAGAGGAGGCAGGCTCACCAGCTCTTGTTTGGCTAGGAGCAGTCACAGTAGATGCTGCCACACTGGTGCTTTCTACAGTTACATGAGAAGTGGTGATGGCTGTAGTGACCCCAGGAGAGACAGTGCACTGAGCTGGAGACGGCCGTGAGGGAACCACAGGAGCAACAACCATTATTGGTGTCGGCTTGATATTGAACTTCTGTGGCGGCCCTGATGAAGGCTGGCATGTGCTCACTGCTGGAATCTTCTGCTGCAGAGCTCCAACTTTGTTCATGACAAACTTTGTGAACACACCACCAGGTGAGGGTCGAGCAGCTGCAAATAAAAACTTGAAGGTCAAAATTTTAGTAACTCCCTCTTTGCCTTTCAAGAGGTGCTACAATTGTCATTTCAGCATGAATTTGGGCCTCCATCCTCCTCAAGAGTACACTGTAACTTGAAACCCTTATGGGAGTCCTGAATATGCTTTACGTATTAGAAATATATTTGTTTTATTTTACTTCTACAGCATGCTGTTACATTTCGTCCTGGCCAGAATGAGGTCTTGAGGTATTACATTATCATAAAACTAGGAAGAAACAAATTGCTAGGTAAAATCATGAACTCAAACTACTTTCTAAATGTCAAATTCCTCCCCTAACAGTTTTTATGATCTTCCTGTTCTCACTGCTTCTTGATTGTCATCCCCCTTCAATTGTATCCATGCGTTACACAGCCACAGAGGAAGGGGGAACAGAGAAGGTTTACCACTTCCCCTTCTCATTGCAGTGACATTTGTGTGGCTGACAACTGGATGGGACAAATTCAACCAACTGGAAGTAACCACTATCGGGAAGCTCCTTCCCCTCATCCCTTGCTCTCCGAGATCAGAATACTGCATCTACATCACACTCCAGATGCCTACAGATGAGGAGTAGAACCTGGATATACAGTACAACAATGCAGAAGTTATTGGACAAGCCCAACTTAAGTATTGTAGTTATTTCTGTGTATTGATAGCATCTTTAGCTCAGGCTGTGCCAGAATATTTAAATCACATATGCAATGATCGCTTCACCCATCAATGAAATGCAGCCACCTTTCCAACACTGCGTAAATACCTAACACAACAGGTTTTATTACAGGAAAAGAAAAACAACACAACCATTTATACTGCAAGGAACATCTAGGCAGAAAGAAACAGAATAATTCATCAAAATCAACATTTTGCCAGGACACAGGTAACATCCTTTTCTCTTGCAAAGCTTCTTCAGATCTTTAATGAAGATGTGAGAATGGGTGGATGGGCACTAGATCTTCATTTACTTTATTCTTTAAAAACTCATGCTACACACAGTACTTAAGAACAACTTCCTCTCTCGCCATGCTGGATAACCATTCCAGTACCAACTCAGACACAAGTACCACATGCTTCTTCTGATATTTCTTTCTTTTTTTTAAACTCAAAGTGCTGACTAAGTCCAACCCTGTTTAGCTTGTGAAATCCAATGAGATTACAGGTCAGTGTGGTTATTGGCTGCACACCTGTTCTTTTGCTAATCCAGATTTGGACCTTCTTGTCTTTCACTGTGCTGCTTCATGCATCTTTGCTGGTCACATGAATTCCAATTGTAAGTGCGACATCAAAAAACAAATAGCAAAGAACCACAGATTAGAGTGATCCTTTTACTTTAACCTTCATTTTAAGTTCAATCAATGTTTGATGAATAACAATTAAAAATCATAGTAAGAAAACTTTCAAAACAAAAATCCAAGTTTAGCACTGTGCGTCTGCATCCACTCTTCCTTGTCTTTTCAAAATTCGCTCTAGTAGTATTAGTAAAATAACTGAAAGTCAACATTTGCAGTCTTACTCTGAAGTCAAACAAAACTTTCTGCTTTAAAGAGGTTATTTATTGCAGAGGCAGTTTAGGTGGCAACGCAGCCAAAGGCAGCAGGCACTGTTGCAAAGAAATCAACAGCAATGCTGTACACTTGCTTTTTATTTCAGCTTCACGCAATTCAAAATACAGTAATAAGTTCCAACCTACCTATCTGTCTCTGTGCTGGGACATGAGCTTTCAGAGTCGTCACAGTGGGGGTTGAAGTAGTGCTGGTGGAAGATGTAGTTTTGGGAGGTGATGCTGTGGGCACCTGGACTGATGGTGTCCCAGGAGCAGCTGCTTTAGCATTGGATGCTACCTTGGAGATCACAGTACTGAGGGTTGAGATATCAAGTACTGTGGGTCGCAGCCTGCCTGTGATATAAGCAGCTAGCCGATTGGCAGGATGTAATGCCCCCATCTGTCCCAAAAGCAGTTTGGCCTGAGGATACCTTTTATCATTAACCTGAAAAAAGTGGAAAAGGGAAATCTTGTGAAAAGAATGCTAATTCACCACCTCTGGAGAGGCGTTTCAGTGCATGGGACTTCCAAGTGTCCTTTTCAAAAAAAAGAACAAAAACCATTGCAATTGAGAATGGGAACTCCTCAATACCTTGCTGCCCAGGGGAACTTCAAGCAACTCTGTTATTATCCCTGTAATGTGGATATTAGATGCTACTTGGACTCTCATAGAACCGTATAGTCCACAGGAACATGAGAAATCACTGAAACTAAGTACAGTGAAGCTAGCACATATTTTTCGTGAGTAAAGTCCTAAAGTCCTGAGTAAAAATGTTTTTCCAAATTCCAGGCCAATTTTAGATAGAATTCTCCTACCTGATGAATAGCTAGCTTTACAGAGGAAAAAATACTTACGTCATACACTGGGACAAAACTAAAGTTTGCAAAAGCTTTGTCAGCTTTTTTTCTCACCTGTACCATCACTTGACACTGAAATTAAGGTATTATCAGTTGACTAACTTCATATCAGAGTTGTAGTTGTAACTGACTGCACAGGAAAGAAGAGCCTATTTTTTCCTGGATGGCAGGCTGTAAGCCTAGTTGTCAATGGGAAGTTTCACACTAATTTGGTTGGCAGTGTTGCATTTTAATTTTGGGTTGTTTGCTAATACCCTCTTAAAAGCCAAAGGTATTTAACACACTGTAATGAAAAAGGTCCTTACTCTTTTTACTGATCAACTATGAAAAACCCAGGAAATCTCTCCCTAAGCTTCTCTTTATTCTCATTGTCTGATTCATATGCCTCCAGTGAAAGTCGTGTTACCATAACCACAAAACATCTCTGAAAAAGAAAGGCATCCTAGCCCTACAGCTCCTCCCACCAATTCGTAACAGCAAGTTGGCAGCATGAAACTGCAGAGAAATGACTCACTTTCAATTTAGGATTATGAAGTCTCTTGATGACCAACATATCCTCAAAGATGACACAGCCTATTAGGGAAGATTAACAGTAACTGTAGCAAAAAGCAACTTAATGTTTACAGTTTCCTTTTAAAGTTTTGTCCCAGTGTACAGATTTCCTCTGAAAATATTCTTTCTGTGGCTTCTAACAGCTAATCCTTTGGAAGAATTATCTGTCAATGCACCTGCAGGGAGTTTTCCAAAGCTCCAAGAAAATCTTGAGAAAAAATCTGTACTTGGGCCACCAAGACCTAAATGGCCAAAAGGCCTACCTAAATAACCAAAGCTCAGACTTTTAATCAGATTTCCTGTTACTGTCTCAGTCTTGAAAGGGACAAAGTTATGGAAAGGCAGAAATGATACTGGATATGAAGAAACCCTTTTTGGACAGGCAAGAGACTAAGTAGACAAATTAAGGAGTGTTTTTTCTCCCCTTTAAGGGGTTCTAGGACACTGGACGAAACTGAATCTGATCTCCACAGTAAAGGCAGAGGGACCCACCTGAATCAAGCCTGAGGGGCTCATATTAGCTTTGCGTTTGTAGACAACCAGCCTTCCTGCAGGAGAAACCCCTGCATAAAAAGGCAAGCCTTTGCCCCCATGCAACTTCTCCTGTAGCTTGTCCAATGTGTCTGCCCGCAAGAACTTTAGATTTTCTGTTTTTTTGCATGACGGCACTCCACTATCGGGAGTCTCCAAGACAGGTGTCTCAGGCTTTTCATCTTTGTCCTGGTAGGATGGTACTGAAATTTTCACTCTGGAGGAGTACACAGGAGGGTTGTTTTCATCCTGGGCCTTGTATTCCGAAGCCAATTCAATAATGAAGCTACCCACTTTGAGGCACTGCGGCATGTTACTGTTGATATGCTGTGATAAGATGGTCAAGATCTTATTGCAATCTTCCTCCCAGTTGCAGTCAGAGATAATCTCGATAAGTTTGGTTGGTCCACCAGGAGTGGTGTGATGAACATAGGAGGCGGAGGAAGAGTCCCCCTCACTATGGGAAGACCACCAGCTTTTCTCTGAGAAAGAATTGAAATAGGTTTCTGCAATACTATGGCATTTTAATCACCTGGATATTTAAACAGTTTTATTCTGCCCACCTCCACCCTTGCCTCAGTTGCAGGGCAACAAAAAAAAAAGCGTTCAAAGCATCTCTTTCCAGATGAGAGCTTCACAACAAGCAAAAAATGCAGAACTAAAACTATTTCTCACAGTTCATTCCCTGCAGCCATACTAGGTTGTATCCCATTGCATCTCACAAGCTAAACAAAGCTGGGTTGTTTCAGCATATGGATGTAACATCTCCAAGCAACACCAACATGCAGCAGAAAAAAAGCATTGCTGGGTTATTCAAGAGATGGCACATTTCTGTTGGAGTCAGGAAAGGACGAGTGTCCCGTAAGGGCTTTAGGGGCAAACAAGCCGCAAGCTGAACTGTCTTTTGTGGAAGATGTGTAACAGAAGCATGACTTTTTGCTGTCATTATAAATCCAATGTTACTTTTTCAAAACTGTAAGGATGTTGAGCCCTGTGTCCTGGACATTTTCATTTTGACCTACCAGTTCATCAGCATTTTCAACTAAGTTGCATTATTTTTTCATTCCCATCCTTAAACACAGAGTGCTGTTGCATACATTAAACAGTAGAAAAAAAAAATCAGCTCAAAAAGGCAGCTATATTTCATTAGTGGATGACACATTGCCTGAGTACATGCCTCATTTTAAGATTCATAATGGGATTTGGGCTACTTCAGACCGAAAGAGAACACAGATGTCTAACCTACTTCTTCATGAAATACTAACTCAAACCCAGTATAAAGAATCAGAATCCTTAAGGTTGGAAAAGACCTCCAAGACCACCTGGTCCACCCAGCCCCCTACCACCAACGTCACCCACTAAACCATGTCCCCAAGCACCATGTCCAACCTTTCCTTGAACACCTCCAGGGGCGGTGACTCCACCACGTTCCTGGGCAACCCATCCCAATGCCTGACTGCTCTTTCTGAGAAGAAATGCCTCCTGATTTCCAACCTGAACCCTCCCCGGTGCAACTTGAGGCCATTCCCTGTAGTCCTGTCACTAGTTATCTGTGAGAAGAGGACGACCCCCAGATCCCCACGACTTCCTTTCAGGTAGTTGTAGAGAGCAATGAGGTCTCCCCTGAGCCTCCTCTTCTCCAGACTGAACACCTCCAGTTCCCTCAGCCGCTCCTCACAGGATTTGTGTTCCAGGCCCTGCACGAGCTTCATAGCCCTTCACTGGAAACACTCCAGGGCCTCAATGTCCTTCTTGTAGTGAGGGGCACAAAGCTGAACACAGCACTCAAGGTATGGCCTCGCCAGAGCAGAGTACAAGGGAACAATCACCTCCCTGGCCCTGCTGGCTGCACTATTCCTGATACAAGCCAGGATGCCCTTGGCCTTCTTGGCCGCCTGGACACGCTGCTGGCTCATGTTCAAGTGAGCATCAATCAACACCCCCAGATCCTTTTCCTCTGCCCAGCTTTCTACCCACTCTCCCCCAAGCCTGCAGCGCTGCATGGGGTTGTTGTGGCCAAAGTGCAGGACACAGCACTCAGCCATGTTGAACCTCATCCCATTGGCCTCTGCCCATCGACCTGTTCAATCCAGATCCCTCTGCAGGGCTTCCCTACTCTCCGGCAGATTGACACTTCCTCCCAACTTGGTGTCACCTGCAGACTTACTGAGGATGCACTCAATTCCCTCACCCAAATCAACAATGAAAATATTAAAGAGGGTGGGCCCCAACACCGACCCCTGGGGTGACCAGACACCAGCTGGATTTCACCCCATTCACCACGACTCTCTGGGCCTGGTCATCCAGCCAGTTTTTAACTCAGCAAAGAGTGTGTCTGTACAAGCCAGGAGCTGCCAGCTTCTCCAGAATACTGCAGGGGACCATGTCAAAGGCTTTGCTGAACTCCACGTAGACTATGTCAACAGCTTTATATATATAGTATTTAATGTACCACAAAAATCCAACTCAATCCTTCAGCTTGAGCTAAAAAGAGTTCAACACCCAGCAACTCCAGATAAACGTGCAGACACTTCCTTGTCCCATACAGTTCTAGGTAGAGAACACAAAGGTCCCAGCCTCACAACACCACTTAGGTATTTATTAATCTTTCAGCAACTATAATGTAGGTGGAGGGGGGATGGGACACAACACCCAACACCGTGTGGTCTCCATTCCTTCACAAATATCTGATTACCATTCTCGACGACAAGTCTGCTATGCAATACTCTCTTACACTGCTAAACAAGCTACTGCAATACTGGTCATTTAACCTCAGAACAACAGCGAGTATTGGATATTTAGCCTGCTGTATCTCCCACGTGACACACACATAACTGCTTCAGAAAACAGGAAACTACAAGCACATTTTAAGATTTTTATTGGCAACTGCAGTAACTCCCCTGGGCAAATGAACTCGTTTCATCAGTAACTAAATTTTACTTTTTTAAAGCAAGGAACTACCAAGAGGTTGAATTATACTCAAAACTCAGCTCTTACCTCCGAATTTATCAGGGTCTTTGTTTATCTCACAGGTTTCTTTCTTACACAGTTCTTTCTTAACAGACTCTTTCTTAGATAATTCTTTCTTCGAAGACTCTTTCTTAGAAGACTGAAGTCCTTGTTCATACATCTGTGGAAGGAAAGAGATGTAAGAAAAATTCTCATCTTGTGATGGAATTTTATTGTGGAAGAGGAAACACAACATAAACTAGTTCATTTACTATCACCCAGAACCACAGAGCATACTTTACCTTTGACAGTAACACAACCTTCATCTTAGAACAGCTCTTTTAACAATGAGCATTTAAGCCTCGCATGATAACGTGAATGTGATAACGTCAATTTCAACAGACAAGACAATTTCTATCATGGTAACAACACAAGTTTACCAGCACTGTGTGGAGATTTAGATTCCACAGCAGTATCACTGTCAAATAAAAGACGGGTCTTCACGTCATGTAGGAGTTCCTGAGGAAAAATTCCTCACATTTCCCCAATCTCTGCCTGTTAAATGATACACGCTGGATACACTGTGACTTTTTACCTTTATAAAAGAACTCTGTGAATCCTTCTGGTCTTTCTGTTGCTTTTTTTCCTCTTTGCCAGGTTCATATACTCGAACCCTTGCGCAAGTCATCATACTTTCAAAATACAAGTAGACAGGATCCTTGTCCTCCTCTCGAATCTACCCAAAAGAAAGAAAAAAAAAAAAAAAAAAACAACACTTAGATACTTTTCTAAACAGGGGAGAGTGTCTTAACTGTTACAGTTTGCTTAACTAATACACATTAAATAGCAACTCTGATATATTTGTTCTTTAAACAGAACTAGACTCAACCCTAGTGCTATTCTTCTACTGCTGTTTTTGTTTTTGTTAGATAAAGGTGAGGGGAGAGGCAAAAACAGACTCCTACAACACTGCCAGTAAAGCCACAAGCAATAACAAATAAGCCTCTAGAACTACACTTGAACCCTGTGTGTCTGTAACACATTTTTTTCCCCTCAATTAATTAATTAGATAGGCTACATTATGCATCCAGTTGTATATACAAACATTACAGGACAAGCAATCATTTTCCCAGTATAGCATGTATTAGAATTTCCCAAAATATTTCCCAGAATAGCATATACTACTGCATTTAAAAAAAAAGGTTATTAGCAAATCATTATCACCTTTTGCTATCTGTATATTGCTACACTCAATTCCCAACAGAAGATTACTATAATTGAAGACTTAAACACAGTCAATTCATCCTAACTTAACATACCTACACCAGCAGCAGATCTTAAGCTTCCATCTCAATTTTATCTAAAATGTACAGAAGTTTTTGGCAGCATTTGTTTAAATTTTCAGTGTAAAAAAAAAATCCAACATATCTATTTTCCTTTCTTACCACTGGATTGGGTTTAGGAGTATACACTCTTCCTGTTTTCACTCCACTGGAAGATCTGTGTTTGGTAGAAATCAAGACTTCTGGGCTGGGCAGTACTGCAGGTTTAACTGGTTCAATAACAGATGGTGTTGGGATGTAAATTGGTTCTGGATCTATTTCACCTTCTACTTTCACCCACAATGGACAATTCCTGATTGGCTTCTCTGGCTCTGAGTCACAGATAGCTAGAGAAAAAAACAAACAAACAAACAAACAAAAACAAAACACACTTAAGTGAAAAATAACCCATCAGGGCAGTAACAGAAATTTTAGCTCGAATCTAAGCTAAGGCCTAACTGCATTCCAGTCACTAATTCATAATGCCTGAAAATCAGAGAATGACAGAATGGTTTGGGTTGGAAGGGACCTTAAAGATCACCCTGTTCCAACCCCCTGCCATGGGCAGGGATACCTCTCACCAGACCAGGCTGCACAAAGTCCCATCCAGCCTGGCCTTGAATGCTTCCAGGGACTGGGCATTCACAGCTTCTCTAGGCAACCTGTTCCACTGCCTCACCACACTCTGAGTAAAGAGTTTCTTCCTTATATCCCATTTAATTCTACCTTCACAGTTTAAAGCTGTCATCCCTTGTGCTATCACTACTGGTGTTTTTTCCTGTCTCAAATTCTAGCCAAAAGTGTGACAGGGATTTGTCCACAAGTAAGAGGAAATGAAAATGTTTCTAGAGTAATCACTGTTTCTCAGGAGGACTGTGATAGAAGATAGAGAAAAACACTAAAAAATAGGTGATCCTTGCTGACAGCGAATGCTTGAAAAAGACAAACATCCAAAAACATACTTCGTAACACAGCTTTACGATTTATTTACTCCAGTGCGAAAATAATTACTAGAAAGAAACCGAAAATGTACTTTGTCAGTTTCTATCATTTTTACAAGCTTACCTTAGGCCAGATCTAAAACTAAGTTATTATATTCCCACTGAAGTCAGTGAATTTTGCTGCTGTATACAAGAATCAAAAATATGGCAGTAGCGATGCTCACTTGATAAGAGGGAGAGAAAGAGCACTATGACAGTGAAGATTATCTACAGCTACAGTAGCAGCTATCTCATATCCTTAGTCTTTGAAGATGTTTGTAGAGTTGAGCTAGAGTTTAAATTATCAAAAAGAAGCTAGCTATTTGAACAAGATAAACGCCTCAGTACTGCCAAAAAGACTGTAATAATAAAGGGAAAAGGTGTGATTTCCTGCTAGTCAGTTATACCAAAACAGGTGTTGTAGAGGTCTCAGAGCTTGCTCCCATTTCTGCATTTAGTAATGGGATCACTACTATGACCTAAATAAATTCCATGACAAGACAGGTAATTTCAGCAAAGGAAAGAAATTGCTTTTGCCCAGCAACACTCACTGTATTCCACTTTTTTTCTCTTCTTCTTATCTTTCTGCTTCACCTCATCTTCATCTCCATCACCCTCTTCTGCTGCATCTTCACCCTCTTGCTGGTCTTCTTGCGTTCCATAAAACACAAGGCTTCCACGCACAGCCTTTTTAAGTATTTTCTTATGTTTCGATCCTCCCTTCACCAGCAACACTTTTCTCTTCAAGCAAGTGCAACCAAACATACAGTCTGGCCTGCGGCAATGGGTAGGCTGACGTTTTTCCAGTGCTAGACTAGCACATATACAGCCCAGTCGGCAGAAATCGTTATTGCAAGGAGGTGCTCGTCGTCTTATGATTTTATGGATAGGTTTGTTTTTGAGAGAAGCCTAAAAAGTTTTAGACAGTAAGTATACAGTTGAAATTTTAGTAAGATGAAACTAAGCATATGCAAAATTGCTATTTGAAGGTCGTTCAGATTAAGGCCTACAACTATACGGTTTATCTATGAAAAGTTGTCATCTATATGGAAAAAATAGAATGGGGGGAGTTGAGTTAGTCCTATTGAAAAAAATTGACAAATAGTAAGGAAGTGCCGTTACTGAATAGCAATTGTACTAACCAGATTTTTTTACGGGGAAATTTTGAGGTAATTAGCAACTAATGATTAATTTCAATATGCTATTAATACAACTAGTATTTTCACATGCTGTTAAGGCAACAATTCTCAGCTTTCAATGAAAAGGTCACAAGACAAAGGAACACCATGCTTTATCCCGCTTCTTACCAGCTTCAGTCTTATTTTCTGCATCTACAGGCAACTTCATTAAGTGCAGAGCATTGGAAAAACAACAGTACAGAAAGGAACAAAACGTGTAAGGATCTACCTGAGCTGTAAGCAGGGTTGCCAGAGAAATGTCTGCTCGTTCTTCTGTAATGTAGGTTCGTGGTTTGCCATCCCAGAGAGCACAGTCCTCCAAGTCCATTAATTTCACTTGAGATTTAGACAAACCTGGCGGACGAGCTCCTTGTTGTTGTTGTGGTGCTTGGCGAAGGTTTATCTGTTTTGGCAGTATATTTTCATCCAGAGCCGGCACCAGGAAACTATCTGCTTGGTTAGACAAACTGCTATTTGAGAGAGACTTAGCAACCTTTTCCCCCGATGCTGAAAAGTTCTGTTTCTGCTTGGCAGAAAAAGGTGAAGGCAGTATGGGTTTGTAGGATGACTTTCCTCTGTTTGAAGATGCCTGTCTATTTTGAGTCTTTGACTTCCTAGAGGTAGATGACATAGAAACAGGCTTGAACGTGTAAGATGTGGATGGAATTATGGTGGATTGCTTCTTTAAAACGCTATCTAGTGTTCGCACATAGCTGGTGCTCTTGGTGGGGAGCTGATACACCACAGGAGAAGTGGGCGTGCTAGAAGAGAATCCCATACTTGTTTCCATCAGCTTCCCTTCGTTTTCCAGGTACTCATCCAGCTTGTCACTACAGAACGCTGAGCGATTCTTCAAGGAACCTTCTGAACTGCCACCTAAATGAATCAAGACCAGATTAACTAGCTCATAGGAAAGCACACTGACAAATCTTAGAGCAATTAAATGATATAAAACAAGTAAATACCTCTTTAAAAATGCATACAATTCCTTTAAGAGTACAACACACAAATGCCAAATATAACCCACTCTGAAACACAGCCAGCTGTGTGAACAACCGTTTTTGTAGAGATTTTGTACATGCATTTGTTCAAAAAAAAAAAAAAAAAAAAAAGAGTAAGTCTTCAACATACAGTACTTCTATACAACTTTGTTTGTCCTAAACATATAGCCCCCCTGGTAATACCAGAATCAACATGGAATACCCCAGAACAATAAAACAATGTTGTATTAAATTGCAGATAGGTATTTTATCTGCATTCCCAGTAGGAACTGGTAAATTGCCAAATACCCATTTCTCCCTAAGACAGGGCAAAGTAATGCAAAGTAATGCAATCTGTAAGAAATATTTAACTGAAGTTAAAAAAAAACATCAATAAAAATGAAGATTACTTTACGTCATCCAGGTTCCCAAGGCAATGGAGTTGGAGTATGGAGTACCATACTCCATACCATACCATATACTATAATATAAATATATTCCATACTATGGAAGTATGGAGTACCATACTTCCCCAAATAAAACCAAAACTGATGAACAAAAGCAAAACTATTACAGCTTTGATCTTCACTCAATCCTTCTCTGTAAAACAGAGTATGGTTTTGTTTTGTGGGGTTTTGTTTGCCTTTTTAAAAATCATACTCAGTTTCAATTTTCCTTTTATAAGCATCCATTTTTGGCTGCTCACAGATGTAGTAGCAATAAATTCTTCATGCACAACAGTTTCAAAAATACAAATATGAACCTCTCACTAAGACATGATAATCAAATTGAAACATCTATCCAAGGTCAAGAAAGGGGCCACACATTGTAAATATATGCACTGATCTCACTGATTATTTTATTTTCTTTTTGTATTTCTACCTTCATTTCTAGAAGCACCATGAAGTTTCCCTCGCCAGCCTTTGATCTTTGTGAAATCATTTGTCTTTCCTGTTCTGGAAACAAAAGGAAATCCAGCATCTGGAAAAGAAGAAAACTAGTCTCAGTGCGTAAATCAAGACAGATTGTTCTAAGTGTCTTAATAAGCTCTGCTTATTCCTTTTCAGGGATAGATAAACAGTAATAAATCAAAAAGGCAGAATAATGCTCTTGTTTGTTTTTACACAGTAATTAACAAAGGCAAGCTTCCTGTACAGATCTGTTACAACTATACTTTTTTCTATCCTATACAAAAGATATCCTCCCCGGTATTTTCAGTTTTATTCCCCTTCCCTTACCCATGGTATAAGCAGTTGCTTTCAAAATGCAAATAGACAAATTAGCTATTTACCAGGCTTAAAACAGGACATGTCAGTTTCAAGCTTACAGAGAAAGATACTTAATTCTCTCTCCCCCCAGCACAGCCAATGACTTACAGGACCTGCAGAAATGTCATTCAATGCTTGCTGTTACGTCTGATTAAGTAGAGTATCAGTTAGTGGTAGACATAGAGAATAATCACAAAGGTAAACAGTGACAACTGTCAAATTATCCATCAGCTCTGGGTGTTAAATTGTCACCTAGAAATATTAACAGGGTTCATTGTGGCTGTATATTGCTAGTCTAGAAACAATTGCACTTGACACTGAACTGAGAATAGAGTCTCCCTCTTTTGCAGTGAAAGCAGTTCTGAGATACAAGGACTTCTTAAAGGATTTTGGTTATGGTTTTCTTAGCATTCTACCCACCTGGAGAATTGGGGTTTGTTCCCGGATAGTTCCACAAAGAGTAATTTGAGTAGGAAAGAGGAAGTTGCACACCCAGGTATTTCAAGTCAATGCTCATTGTTGGGTCCACAGAATTCAACTTCAGTCCCACTGCAGGAAGCAATTATTAGTGTCAATGCAACAAGGTATCGAGGGGGAAGAGGAAGAAGTGAAGATGTTTATTAAAATGACATATTAAAGTTATATACTGGTTTCTAGCATTCACCCATGTTTTAAGACATACAGAAACACCATTTCTGTATGAAATGGTGTTTCATTACAGTAACATGTCACATTACAGTAACACCATCTCTAGCTGTTACTTATCATGGATTTGCAGCAGGTATGAATTAAAGAGCATTTTACAGGGATGAAAATCCAGAAAAAAACTGAATGACCTGATATTTTCTAGATTGCTACTGAAGTTTCTGCAGAAATTTAGCAATCAGAATGACGGTGTTCTATTCATTTCCACAGTACAAGTTTTTTTGTCTGTTTTGTTTGCCTTTGGAAAGTTAGCACCATTTACAGGCTGAACGAAACCAGTTGACTATTTGAGCTATTTTTGTGCAAAAGTACATGCCACACACCACACACAGTTCAGTTTCAACCAGCAAGAGGAGGCGAGAGTAAACCACATTTTACTTTTGAATAAGTGGATGGGGAGTGAGATGATGATATAAACAAAGTCATATTCAGTATTCAACTCTCTTGGGACCTCAGTAGCCTTTTTTTTTCCCCATACTATCCTTACAGATAACCTTGAAATTATGTAGCCTGTCTTCTCAGCACTTTGCAATAAATCACTTTTCTTATTGGGGGGGAGGAAGCATGGGGAAATTGAAACTAAACTGCCTTGTTGATTAGCACCACAAACACTTAATTGCCTGTTGATACCTTCCTTCATTGACTCCCCCAGAATTAAATTAAAATACTTGACTTAGCCACAAAAGGTATCTTTAGGAATCAGTAAGGATACAGAAACACTGGGCACTAAGGGGAAGAGGGAGCTAGCTAATAAAATTTGCCTTAGCTCCTTTTTCAGAAAATTATTACATGGTGAATTCAAGAAGTGAATGCTGTCAATCAAATTCAGCAGAGTCTGGAGTAAAGAGTATTTATTTTGATTTTTAGCTAGAGAAACCTACATATGTTGCTTCTGTTGCCAACAAGTCTAAAATTATTGTGTTAAATATGCACTTTTTGAAATAAAAAAAATGTATGACTTGACAGTGCTTAAGAGACATGGAGTGTATCTGCTGAAACCTGGTGTGTTGGTAGCACACATTTATGCTCCTAAGTGGCAACACAGTCACCTAATTATTGGCAGCCTGCAAACAATCAACATGGAACAAGTCTCAGATGCGGCAGTTAAAAATGAACATCTTTATCAAAGACAGTCAAGTGAGATGCACAAATCTACATAGCAAAAGAGAGCAGCAAGTCAATCTAGCGTTTTGTATAAAAACATGTCAACTGCCAAATGTCAAGATGGCATCTATTTCTATTCAGAGCGAATTTAAAACAAAAAGGGAAGAGTACACAGTTTATATTTCTTGACATTTCATTTGAATTATTCTGTCACCTTCAACAAGAGGCCTACGTTTGTTTAACACTCAAACAAAAATAAAAGCATTACCCATACACAAAATGGATTATTTCTGTTCAGGGTCATCAAATAAAAAATACACAAAAAGCAGAGAATGACTCCAACATGAAGCACATCATGGAGTGAACACAGCCTGAAGAGAATAAATCCTAACAGTAAGTATATGTCTATATGGACAGCACCGAACATGACAGGTGAGCTATCATTTTTATCAATTTCAAATCATCCCCAGAGTACTGCTAAGTGTCAGCTGCTGTAGTCAAATAGTAGCAAATTAAGAACCTCCTCCTTAATAATTGTCTCCTCTCTTCATCAGTGGCAGCTGCTAACTCTGAAACATGATGCCAGACAACAGTGCCTTTGATTTTCAGGAACGTGCTAGGGGTTTCAAATTAGCTCAGAGAGAAGAGGCACCCCATCGAGTGGCAGTACTCCAGCAGAGGCTTTCCTCCTAACGTGCTACAGTTGCCTTCCCATCTTTCAAAAGCATCTTCTTCCTGCAGTCCCAATGCCTGGCAAGATTTTTAGGACCACCTCTTCCAATGCATGCTGCAGTCCATCCCATATCCTAATGCTAGTCTCCATGGGAAGCACTGATGTTTCCTAGCAAACCTGGAGTACTTCTCTTTTCTCTCTCTGATGACTACGTTCATCAGTTCCATTTACTGCAAATACCTTCATAATCTCTCCTCGTGCAACATCTCCAGATTCTCCAGCTAAGTCATTAATTCTATGAACAACTGTAGAATTCTGCTCACTAGTTCCATGAACAACATTTTTCTAATGTAACTTTGAATTCCTTGGCAATAAATCGGAGCTTTAACTGCTGCTGTCCCTCTTCACCCCATTCTTCAAGCTGCACTAGATATCCTCAATTACCATTGTCTTAACTTCACAATTCAACAGCAGTTGTTGGGCTCAGATAAAACTCCAACATATCCATGAATCTCAAAAGATACTTAAGCTTCTCAGCAAGATTATCCAACACCAAAAGCAGACAATGTTAAAATTGCTACTTCCATTTCCCATGCTACAGGTAACTGTAAGAAAGCCAGGAAGCTTCCACCCTATGGCTGAAAGCACATTCTGAAGCATGCAGTTTGCATCTTCCAGAGAGAGGGGAGCCATGGCTCTTTGCCTTTTTTGTAGCAGATCACAGGGAGGCCAAGAAATTTTGAAGACAAGTAACAAGATCAAGAAGGCTAACCTGGCTACACCAAGCTCCAGGATGCTGACTTAGAATCAGTTTGTCTGGGAAAATACATAGTCCTTAAGTTAGGCTGAGAGAGTTGGGTTTGTTTAGTCCAGAGAGGAAAAGGTTCCAGGCAGACATTATAGCGGCCTTCCAGTGCTTAAAGGGGGCCTCCAGGAAACATGGGCAGGGGCTCTGTCAGCAAGCGTAGAGACAGGACAAGGGGCAGTGGCTTTGAACTAAAAGAGGGCAGATTTAGATTGGACATTAGGAAGAAGTTCTTCACTCAGAGGGTGGTGAAGCACTGGCACAGGCTGCCCAAAGAAGCTGTGGATACTCCATCCCTGGAAGTGTTCAAGGCCAGTCTGGATGGGGCTTTGGGCAACCTGGTCTGGTGGGAGGTGTCTCTGCCTATGGCAGGGGGTTGGAACAGGGCGATCTTTAAGGTCCCTTCCAACCCAACCCAGACTGTGGCTCTGTGATCTTGTTTCATTCACACTACCTCCAAGACAGACCTCTAAGAGCTCTCTACTACTCTTCTTGACTGCTTTGTAAGGGCAGAAGAAGGGAACATCAGCTCAACACTAGCAAGAAGCAAAGGCACCCCCCTGTAAACAGCTGCAAAAATTGACACGTTTGATGTCACCATACACATGTGCATGAACCATGTAAGACAATCCACGGTTCTTCAGAGTAGAAATTCTTAACCCAAAATAAATAGCAGAACCCCAAATAAATAGCATCAGAGTCAAGATCAGTATTTGGAGTCACAATTCCTACAGCACTACAATTATACATGAGAAATTCAGGACCAGAACCTCCAGAGCACAAGGTACATGCTGCTTCAGTTTGGATCCATTTCTTCATCAGCTGCTCTGATGCCTAAGCCAAAGCCGCCGCCGGTCTTAGGACTGGCATCACCAAAGACTTTCAACATCATCAGTAGAGAGACTAAGTTCTGCTGTGTTGATCCCTGACTTTCTTCTATCTGACCTCAGGACAAAACAGTGTAAGAAAGACTGCAAGCTATGAGTACCTTGCTTGGCCCTTCTACATGACTAGTGGATCTGGATCTACAGCAACTCAAAGACGCAGACTCAAACATAAGAAAAGTTGTCTTAGTTAAGTCTTTCTGGATTTCTAGCTCCATCTGCTCTCTACAAGGACAAATTCCTTACAAAACAAGCACAGCCTGAAGTTTGAAGTCTCAGCATCTTCTACAAGAGGCATTTAATGACACGAAGCCTCTTGCTGTATGTATGTGCATGAGATTGAAACATCTTTTGCTTCCTCCATCTCTTCTTGTTTCCAACATAAACGCGTGAAAACAAAAATATCTTTATTGGCTGGCTGAAACTACTATTAAATCCTCTAAGAAAAAAATCAGGCCAGATACTTTAGATTTTCTGTCACTGCTGCAAGCAGCAAGGGGGCAACTGACCGCAGTTTCAGACAGTTTTCCCTTTATATTCTCCTACTTGTACATACCCACGTACATTGTTCAACAACCAGTGTTTGAAAAAAAACAACCAACATCAGATGCCAACTCTATTAGATATACATAGTATAATACCCAACTATCAACTCTGTATGACTGAGTGTAATACACAACCAGCTGCAACAACATACCCGCTGCACACTTACCTTCCTGAAGACTAGGATGTATTACTTGCTTGTGCCTTAAGGTTTTCAGCTCTTCCATCAATTCCTTTTCCAGTACTTGTATTCTTGCTTGGCAATCTGCTCAAAAAGTAAAATGAAACAAGGTGTAAAAAGCATTTAACATGCAAAAAAACGACAAATGTTTACATTTCCAGTGTGCCCTTGCAAATTCCCCTACTCTGAAGAACATCCACTTGCAAAAAAAAAAAAAAAAAAAAAAAAGTACCTGGATCATTTGTAGTCAACAGGGGAGCCTGAAGATTCTGTGACTCTTCTCCTCCAGCTCTATCAACAGTGTGAATGTCAAGAGCTTCCTGCATACATGAAGAGCCTTGAGTAAGATGCCTCAAAAACAGACTTAGATGAAAACTAAGTCACGTGAAATGTCATTGTAATATTCCAAATACAAGACTGTTAGACAAATAAGTATGAGTTATTTTATAAACAACCCTAGATCCCAGTATTTCTCCAGAAATAATTAAGTAAGACAACGTTATAATTAACTTAGGGACAAGATAATAGATTTGGAAGGAGGCCATAACTCTCACAACTCATTTTAAAAGAAAATATACCTTCTGCTTCTAAGTACAAAGAGATTGAAAATCATACATTTTTGAAGAGTTCTGAATTTTACTCAAACCAGTTTGGTCTTACCTTTGATGCAAAGGACACAAAGAGGACTCCATCAACATCTTCAAGGTCTGGCTTAACATCTGGAAGGATGCTCCCAGGCCCCAGAGGACTGTTCTTGCTCGTTATTACAGGTTTCCCTATACCTTTAGGTGGCCGACCAGCTTTGGAGATTTTCAGTTTCCGCGGCCTTCCTCTTTTAGTTGTACCTGATGACATGGCGTTTTGATTGCTACCAACACCTTTCATGGACACAGGATTCTTCAGTATTCCAGACTTTTTTCTTCCACAGATCTCTTTATCTGAAAAGTGACAGCTTACAGAGCCCCTGAGATTAAAATTAGGTGACTTAGATAGAACCCATTGGGCTTCTTTGATTGAAGAGTATTTCTGTGACAGTTTACTCCCAGGAGATATTTTTTTCATAGCTATCTCCTCAGTCACAGTGGCCGCATCTGTGCAGGAATCTTTGTGATTTTCAAAACAAACAGGCAAAGAATCCAGTATTGCACTCAAAGGGGATTTATCCTTCTTGCAAGAGGATAGCATGGTCTGAGGCAGCTCGGAGATCTTCACTGTGCTCTTTGTGACTGCACACGGTTCCAAATAGACTACGGGCATCTTCCCACTATCCAATTTTAACATTTTTGCTTTGGCAACACCTGAAGGACTGGTCAGCACGCGCTTCCTAGACCTGAATTCTCCATCATTCCCATCTGTTTCACTGCGCCTCCTCAGGCGTTTTTGTAGGATGGGATCGTCATCATCAGTGTTGGAATACTCATCAGTTTCTTCATCTGTGTCTTCCTGTTTCACAGTTATTCCTTGTGTGCAAATACTTGTCTCATAGTCATAATCATCGACTGGCTCCTCTTTAATGACTACGTTGAAGTGTCCATTTGGGTCCACTGGGGATGCCACTCGGGAACTGCTTTTGTAACTGCTAGTGATGGGACTGCGCAGGAGGGAAAAGGGGAAAAAGAAACACAGATCTGTATCAGATCTCCTCCTCCACCCAAATTCCACCATTTCCCATAAGCCTCTGTTATGTATCATAAAGAACTTCCAAAATACTCCCAGGCATGAGTCTGCTAAATAAGCTGTCATTTACAAGCTTTCGTTTTAAGCAGTAAGCATTCAAACAAACAAGAAACAACATAAGGCATCACTGAAAACAATACAACTTCTTATCTGAAGGCAGCAGTGTAATTTCCTTCCCCAGTAATATCAGGATTAACGTTTGCATTTTTCCTATTTAAGACTTAATATGAACTCATACTAAGTTATGATGTTTTAAATGCTTAGCAGTGGACTTAGTTTGCTGTATATCTAATTGCCACCTTAGGAAAGCCACTGTACTTGAAAAGAAGAAGCCAAGTGAGTGCTTAATGCACTTCAATTTATATGATTTAACTGAAAGTTTAGTTAATTCATCCTGAAACCTCATGTAGAAAACTCCTAAATGAACCTTTTTTTTAGAACATCTGCAGGATGTTAACCACGTACTGAGCTATGCTCCATCTTCCACACTCCGAGTACTGACCTAACCAGAATTTGACACAGCATGCACTGGACACTGCAGTCACACTCCCAGGTGATGGGCTTCTCTGAGTGACAGCTGTATCAGTCAGAAAACTACAGTCAGCAGTTTTGTTAAGAGCATCAAAAGCTGGCTCCTCAGCAGCGTAAGAGAAAGCTAAGATATGAAACCATAAATTCAAACCCAGTACGAACCTCAGAAAGTAAGTCAGAAGGCTAAACATTCCTAACAGTATCAGATGGCATTCCAACATTCTCTTTATGTGTACTATACAGCATTATATATTAAAATTACATTAAATTATTAAAATTGCATTAACATCATGTAGTTGCTCAAGTATTATTTATGTATCAATATTTGTGTTAATATTAACATTTCAAGAATTTAACAGTTTTAGTAATATATTATATACATTATGTAAAGGGAATGCTTTTTTTTTTTTTAATAGAGTTCACATAGATTTATCCATCACCCTCCCTCCCCATGCAATGACTATGCTCAGTCGAATCCCAGGCTGGGATAGAGGAAGGGGAAGAAGAGGAGGAAGAGTTTGCTACCTCCTCCACAGACTGAGGACATAAAGGAGAAAATCCAGGACACACAAGAGTCATGACATGGAGCTGGGAGTCTCCAGCTCACAAAGACAGGCCGTGGTGTTTGCAAAACAGGGAGCAGACAGTCAGGATGTAGATTGGTGTGTTTACATAAAAAATTCCTAGAACAAGACAGAACCTATCTAGAAAACCTGCCACAATTCAGAAGGACACTGAGTAACCAGAATTAAGCTGGAAGCCAAAACCTGCCTTGCAAGGGAACGATGGGCTGCAGGAGAGTTGCTTATCACTCCTGTTTTGTTTACCATCTTCTCCGGCCATCAAGTTCTCTATGAAGTGTTTCTAGCTTTCATTTCATTAAGAATGTCAAATGTAAGATTAAAAAGACTTTATTCTTCAAGGACTTTACCATGAGAGAAATTGCAAGATGATACACTTAGAGGTTCTGGACAACTCCAAGTTCTGTCACATTAAAGAAAGAGGTTTGTTCAGCACAGCAAACCCACTATCAAAGCGAATGGAATTCAGGAATCTGATTAAGCTGCTACTCTATCTGAACATTCTCTAAAATAAAGAGACAGAAAACCTAATGAGCTTGCTGGCTAAGAATAAATTTCTCATCTGAGTTCTGCTGTTTCCAATTGGAAGCCCAGTAAAGCCTGGACTTCTCCAGACATTTCTCTTTATCCCTTACAAGATGCATACCCTTCTATGAGGGATCTGGACAGCACCCAAAACAAAGCAGCCCTGCTGTAAAAAAGAAATGTGTAGGCACAAATGCTATTTTAGTCTGCATATTGCAAACCGTGAACCAGATGAAGAATGAGATATCATCCATGTGTGTACATATGAGAAGATCAAACACTTGCCCAAATGCTAACCAGCGCTTGTTTAGATTTGAAATTCAGATGCAATTGTCAAGTTTTCAAACAACAACAACAACAGTTTCTTCTTAGCAGTAATTTGTTTTGGCTCTTTATCTGTGACGTGGGCTCTTCCAACACAAGCAGACACAGAAACGTCCTTATCTAGGCTCTTCCTATATGTTATGGAAAAATGAAACACACCAGTTTGTCCTCTCAAAATCCCCTGCTTAATCAGAGATCATGTAGAAATGCTGAGATGATGTCTGAACTATCTTCTTTGCCTGATGAGGGACAACGCTCATATTTAAACAAGTTTTTTATACCCCCAAGTAATATATTATTTGGTATCTTACAATAGAACAGTAAAAGCAGGGAAATCATTTTCTTGCATTTTGCCAAATTCATCTGTTTAGCTGCTCTCTTACTGGAAGTATTGACATAGATGGATTTTTCCAAGTGGATAATTTTAAAGTACACCACAAAACACGTATCTGGATTATCTGGAATTAATCCAGCAATTGTAGCAATCTGTGATTGAGCTTTGATGGGTGATCACTACTCTCAGCACTCTTCCAAAGGAAGTCAAAGAGGAAAGAAAATCGAAAGAAAATCGAACTGTCAGACTAAACACAGGACACCTAAATTAGAAAAACAAGCCCATGGGAGCATAAAAAAAAAAAAAAATCTGTATTTTTGAACAAAGAATTTCCAAAAATCTCGGAGAGGAGAAGGGTGCACCAGCCCGGAAGATTTGCAAACTGGTTAATTCTGCCTGGGGCAAAATTAATTAATTAATTAATTTCCTACTAATACCAGAGGAAACAGAGCCTACCAACTTGTATCACCTGTTCTTCAAAAGAAGGTCCTCGAGTCCTTAAATTTGTTTTATAAAGTAAGTAAGAGTACTTTGTTCTAAAACAGCCAGAAAAATTATAGGGTGAGATACTACCTGCACTTTCAGCACCACGGTCTTTATGCTTAGAGGAAGAAGGGAACTGTGGGGAAACACTACCAAAGCTGTCCAGTTTAAATCCCTCTCCAAATTATTTGTTTCAATTACTCTTCTGCAAACAAAATGAACAATATAACCATGACCAAAACTTCAAACTTTTTCAATTGTAGCCAAATCCAAGGAGAAAAATTGATTTTAAGATAAAATAATTTTACAAACTTTTCAGTCATTAGTTTCAGAGATTTGCTGGCTTACTTACCATATGTGAAGTTATCTAAACACCGTTCCATGCTGCATTTTTTAGAATTAAAGATAGCCCATCCTGTCTGAAATCAGTTTACTCTCAGGCTTCAAGATGTGTTTCTCTAAAATTTCCACTTTTTGAGAATCTAAGCATTCTCCTCTAATACAATGGCATTGGAAGGTCCTGCAGAAGAAAGGTTAGGACTCCAGACCCTAAGCAATTCCCGTGGTTGTAAGAATAATTACAACAAGAAAGGCTCAAAGAATGGAGAACTTCTTTGTGATTCACAGTTTTGCAGTTACTCAAAAGTCAAGAACAAGCTTTCTTCAAGGAGAAAACAACCAAACAAACCTCTGTTCTCTCTAGAACACACTAAATGTAGGATAGCCTTTGAAACAAACTATAATTATGTCATAAGTACCACATTTTTCTTCCAAGAAGTGACCTCTAATTACACCATCACCCTAATAGCCTAATTACATTGATAAAGTAGTTACCTGCAGTTAAATAATTTCTTGGCATACTGCTCTACGTAAGGTTGCTTTTGTTACTCTATCTTTGGCAGATTAAGTCAGAGACAGACCTGAAGAAAAAGTGGCAGGAGAGAAACATGTCTTTCTTTAAACTGTTTTTTCAGGTTTGAAGTACTTCCAACGTCTCTTGACAAAAATTAATTACTCAATAAACCTGCTGTTCCCTTACTGATGTTTTGAAAAGTAAGATAAAGAGTATTCAAATTATAGGCTTGGCCAGATTTGCTTGCCCAACCCGAACTCTTGCTGGTTAGCAGAAACCCAAAGGTTCAATGCCACAGAGAGGCTGTCAATGTACACTAGGCTCCTTTACCGCTATTTGTGAGAAATTACAGTGGCTCAAAAAGTCAAACATGGATGAGAATGTAGCACAGAATTATCAAACAGCAACTTTGTGTCTGAGCAGTGCAACAGTTATTCTGAAGTACTTTGCCAGGAGCAGATTCTCTCACTTCCCAGCACACATGAAGTAACTGACTACCCAAAGACAGGCTAACCCCATTCTTCCTCGGGGCTAGAAGAATTCACACAAGCAATTATTGACAAAACAGCAGCATGCTGCCAGTTACAACTGCCTTGCGGAAATCCCTACACACACCCAACCTAAATACCCCACACACCCTCACCCATCCTCTAATGAGAAGAACTGAAGAAATAGACAGCTTGGTGGTAAACAACTCTAAAAAGAAAGACAATGCTTTGATGACTGGAATGCACTCTGTTTAAAACTAAAAAATAGTATTTACTTTCCTAAAATCCTAAGAGGGCTAAGTGAAATCCTTCGGTATTTCTTTACAAAAGGAGTTAAAGCAACACAGGAAAAAATGCCAAACTCTTGTACTCCTCATTACTCTGCATTATGAAGTCCAGACTGGCAGATGACCGTTTAAGGCAAAGAGAAGCTTTTACTAACATTAAGTGTTCCATCATTTCAGGTCAAGCAAACTTCAGCTGCAAAGATCTGTCTAATGACCATCCCGTTACTTGATGTTTTACCAAGTCCCCCCGCTCCACTAGTATTAGTTCTAAAAACAGAATGTTAACCCACCTTTCAGAGGCTTCCTGTTTTAGCTTTGGCATATCACTCGAAGCCAGGTCAGTGTCCAGGAAACTCATAAAGTCTCCTTCCGCATTAAAGGATTCTTTTTCCATATCAACGTCCGATGGATTCTGACCAATGAATGAAGAATCTAAACTCTGATGCAAACCTAATGCATCAACTTCAGCAGGGCGACCACGAAGGCTGGCGGAGCTAAAAACATTACCTCCTTCCAGTTCTAAGTTACTGTTTTGTTTCACATCACGCTGAGGCCGACTATTCAACCCATCATCTCTGAACCCTTTAGCAAAAGGATTGTAATCTATTTTCAGCTGGGTAATCTGGATGTTCTGGTAGGCTGTAACTGCAAAGAACTCTGTCTGTGGGAAGGTAAACGTGTGGACGTCGGGGCCGTTGAGCTGAATGACTTCTGTGGCTTTGTCTGCAGGCACCAAGTGAAGTCGCGGCAGATAGCGGTGCATCGAATGCAGGATTATGTGACCCTCCTGGTCCAGGGTGTTGTTGGTGAGTTTGAGTTTGTAGAAGGACACCGGCTGGTGCATCCAGTAGCGGCCGGTGGAAGGCGACTGCGGGTGAATGAACACTCGCCCGAGGACGTGGGGTTCTGCCTTCCCGCTGGGCTCCCACCAGCGGCCGTTCCACTTGTACCGGTAGTTGTCCACGGGGGAGATGTCCATGACCAGGATGTATTTCTGGCCGGCGTCCAGACCTGTAATCCAGTACCGACAGTACGGGAACATGCGCCTCCCCTGCTTCGTCAGAATCATCTCGGTGTTGCGGTGGTAGAACTCGTTCCACATGCTGTTGTTATCTAGGGTGACGGTGATGCCCCCCGAGACGCAGTCAGCTGGGAGGCAGGTCTTCACTTTGGATTTGACTGGAGCTGACACGCTGCTGGCAAGAGCGCAGGCATCGCGGTTCGCCACTAGGATTCCTTGGTCAGCTTTACCGTTCCCCTGCTGTTGTTTCAGGATGACAAAGAAAGCAGGTGCTGTACCAAACACTGCCCCGCCATCCCGGTTACCCAGCACAATCTGCTGTTTCTCCATGATGAGCACTTTTATACGCTCTCAAATCAAAAGGTATATTCTACGCAGTTCTGATAATCGTCTACATGTGGTAGCCTTTCTGTAAAGAAAAAAAAAGTAAAGCCAGTTAAAATTATCAAAATACACTCTCTCTTGTAAGAAGGTGTTAAAAGTCTCACGAGAGATCCTTTTTGTAACAGTTCTCTGCATTAAAAACTTAAAAGATTATCAGTACTAGAAAATCAAGCACAATTAGGTCATATAAAGTCAAGTCTGCTTGTCTGTATTACTTCAGGCCTCAGAGACATGGGGTACAACATCCTTAAACTGCATTTTCATGTAACGCTTTGCCACGACAGGGCGCTTTGCTTTGGTCAGTACATCAAAGCGTTCTTTGTTCTGATACTGGCTCAACTTTTCAGGTTTGCTTAAGAAACAGCATTTAGCAAACGTGCAGAAGTTTTCAGGGGAGCAAACATTACGTTTCTGAAACAAAGGCAGAAGTCATTTGCTCTTGCCAGAAATAAAGAGGTCCCAGTGGTCCTCGGGGAAAGGGAGAAGAAAAAAAAAATGTTTTCCTCAAATTTCTTTATTGAGAAAGATTAAGTTTGTGCGGTTGGGATTTCTGTGGAATCCCTTCCTCCCCCCCCCCATAAACTTGAGATCTTCTAAAAGCTTGTTCAACACAAAGAATAGAAAGGACAAAATAGTTCCAATGAGTACGCTCAGGGAAAAAATAGGCCAACTAACCCCTCAAAAGGCCATGCAGCTAAGATAAAATGGAAGAATGAAAAGCACTGAGCAACCTTAGCTACCTCTGTTCTCTAAATTATGAAAATATTTTAAGTAAGAAAACATTGGTACCGATATGATTATCCTAATCATTGCTTAGGAAACTAAACAGTTTCCTCTACCAGCACATACATAATAATTCCAGTGTTTTGCATCTAACCCACACGTGTTTTATCAATACGCTACGACAGTAGAAATATATACTATTTAAGCAGCTTGGAATATTTAAAGTAGTCTTCCAGTGTCTCACAAGACTGCCATTCCCCCACTCAGGTATTTGTATTTTAAACACAATTACATATGGAACACCACACCAAAAAGAACGGCCCATTTTTGTGTCAGATGTACAGCTGGGGGGAACTGGGAACCTGAGACAAGAGCGAATCACCAGCACCAGGAGTTAGCTGGTTGAAAGCGATCAGATTTCTGCTCAGATAATTAACTCAGGCTCACAAGTTTTAAGTGAATGAGGTCTTCAGTAAGACACGTGTGTTTTGTTAGGACTGCAGTACTGCAGGAGGAAGCACGCTGTCCAAGCCAGCAGCCACATGTATACGGGAAATGACCTCAAAGCTCAGGAGATGGGCAATTTATATCCCGTGATAAATGGTCTCGACACCTAGGAAATACAAGAGACCTGCTTCTACTCTTTCAACTTGATGTTTTAGAATTTCATGCATAAATTAAATAAGGAGGGGAATAAAAGCTTTCTCCACAGGCTTTGACCTGTGAAGTTACAAGACCTGGTTTTCAGTTTTACTTTGAGGAGGAAACATTTACACACACACACAGAGAGCACAACTGAAAGGGACACAAAATGAATTAGCTGTGCAAAACCAACTTTGTATCTTCTGTTTTACAAATGCTGCCTTGTTTTTTCAATAGAGCATTTCTGCAGTGCCCAGAAAGGCTTCCCTAAAAAAGCTCTAAACTATAAAAACACAATCGAGAAATAAACGTCTATTAATATTACAGGTCTGCGGAGTGGGGAGAAAGCACTCACATTCCAAGCTGTGTATGATTTCCCACCGACCTACCATCTCTCTCCACACACACAACACGTTTGTATGTATACTTAACACAGGATCACAAAGTGAGTTCACATTAATGCTGTGCGTCATACAGGGAAATTGTAGTAGCTTATTGAGGAAATACATTGAGTGATTTTAAACCTGGTTTAAGATGTACAGAAAGCCTTTAACCTCACTTCAGGAAGAACTTATACATGCCAGAAATAAATCCAAAAGGTCTCAACAGCCGTGCATTCAGCCAGAATTCAACACGCACAAAGAGCTACTGAGCCAGTTTTTGCTTTCCAGTATTTAAAGTTCCTACACGGCACTAAAAGTTATTTCTACCCTAAGCAGAGCTCACAGTATCTAGCACGTCTGAGATGCTTGTGGTTACAATGTGATCATAAGCAATTACAGTAGCCAGGAGCTAAGCTCCTTCAGCACTAACATCATCTATTACAAGAACAATTTCACACGTTTTATTACACTTGGTCAGACACAGTAGCCACTTTTATTATAATGCGGCTTCAGTGTGTCTTCTTCTATTAGGGCACGCAGTTTCTGCTCCGGGTCAGCGCATGCACTTGTGAAGCCTCAAGCTCTGATCAGCGTCAGATGTTTTTCTGCCATCCCCAGACCTCAAATTGGAGAAGAGGCAGCTCCCTAGGGAGCGAACTGGGCAAAAGCAGCGCAAGCCGCCCGGCGCCGTGCAGGAACACAACCTCCTGCCAGCCAGGCTGCGATGCGCGGACACGGAGCTGCGCACACGGCGCTCCGGGCTCTCCGCGCCGCGGAGCGGAGCCCGGCTGGCCCGGGACGCAGTTCCGGCGCCGCCGCGTTGCCGACGGGAGGCGGGCGCGGGCTCCAATGGCAGCGGGCGCTGCAGGCGCGGCGCTGCCGTTCAACCGCGCGGTAGCGGCGCGGCCCGCCCGAGAGAGCGAGCGGCCGAGGCGGCGAGAGCCCGGCGGGAGCCCAGCGGCCCCCCCGCGGCCGGAAGCCTCGGCCGGGGGCGGGCGGCGGGGCGGGGGCACGT
>CM021735.1:31146595-31234352 GCA_011075105.1 Heteronetta atricapilla
TGCCACACGACGGCCGGGCGGCGGCGCAGGCGGGCCTCCGCCGGACCCCGCCCTCGACTGCCCCCGGGGCCAGGAGCGGCCGGAGCCCCCCCCGCCTGCCTCCGCTCGGCCCCCCGCGGAGCGGCCCCGGCCGATCCCGCACCGCCCCCGGCCGAAGCAGCCGCAGCAGGGCCAGCTCCGTGCCAGGCTCATAGCAACCGAGCGCCGTGCCGCGGAGAGCGGCCCGCAGCACGTCACCACAGAAATCACATTGCTCAGGCACTTGGAGAACGTGCAGCAAATCGCAACGCAGGCGTGTGTGAGAGGGAAAGCCAGGCAGCATTTTTTTCCTGTTAACTAGAATGATCTCAAGCTAGGAATGAAATGAAGACTCCGTACAGAGAAACCAAATAAATACACAATCCTGCCAGTATTGAACAACGTACTGCTGTGCTTTTGTTGCTGCCCAAGCAGCTCATAAAGGAGAAGCAGAGAGAGGCGTTCAGCCTCTGCACTGGGGGCAGAAGGGTGGGGACAGGGGCAGGTCACACCCAAATGCCCCTAACTGCAGATTTGGGAGTGAGGAGAGAAGAAAGCTTCACAGAATGAGCAGGAAGGCACAAAACCTCATAAAGAGATATTTCTTTTGGCTAAGTTCCTGTTCAGCCATGCTCTGAAGCAGCTTCACACGATGGTTCTCATTGAGAAATTCCTGAAGTACCTCCGCACAAGAAAAAGCCAAGGCTAACGGTCAAGTGCTTTTGTACTTGATGTAGCAAATGGGAAGCCAGGGAAAGAAAGGAATCAAGAAAGCATTTCAGTTCAGTTGTACATTACAAGCATTTATTGTAATTCAACTTGTAAACACTTCATTTAACTGACCGGGTTAGGAATCCCCTAAGTATAATATCTGAAATCTCAGCTGCTGTCCACAATCCTCTCTGATGCTTTCTCCTTCCTTTATATGTTCTCCCTTCTATCCCATTTCCTCTAAAAACACTATTTTCAATTCTCACATTTCATACTTCTGGACATTTCTCTCTTTCTGTCCTCCCTCCTCTGCCCTGGGCTCCCCCATCTCCACGCACCCTTCCTGTACAGACACTCGTACAACCCCCGGGAGACTCCACGCAGATGTAAAGGAGCAATGGCAGAGGCTTCCCGTGCACCAACCTTCTTGGCAGGAACTGCCTCACAGGTGGGATGCACAGAGGCACACTGTTCAAGGCAGGGCTCAGTGGTTTTACCACCAAGTTACCTGCACCTGGTTTGTAACTTCATCACTGTAAGCCTCTCTGTTAAGCATGCCAAGAAAATGTTTGCTGGTTACAAAACTTGGAGCGCTTCCAGCATTCCCTACACGGCAACGCCACAGAGGAAGTTGTGATTGCGCACTTTCCACCATGAGAGCAAGTGGAAGGCACAAACTGCATCTTCTGGGCAAGACCCAAGCATGCCCAGGTGTGGGGGAGCTGAAGGGAGGCTGCTGTTGTACTGCTGTGCAGACCTTACTCCCAAAGAGAAGTTAAGTCTGTTCAGTGATCCTGACAAAAACATGAATTCCTTTCATTAGGCACAGCAGTCATCAGGTTTTAGGGCCACAGGTTACACTGACACACAACTGTATGTTAAGCCACACATTTCTGAATGGTGATAGTATGAAGTCTGTCCCCCGGGCACCTTTAGCAAGAGGCCATTTACACCCACCACTCAGAGCAGCTGCACTACACCAAGAGGCAGATAGGGCCACAGACGCACGGCACGTGTTCCCATGATGATAAGAGAAGCAACACCGGGGACTGTGGACGCTGCCAGGGATTTTGCTACCAACTTACCTAACTCACACAGTAAGCCTTGCTGGAACAAAAGTACAGCCTTGTGTTTATCAAAGGGCAGACTCACCAGTACAGGTCAGAGAAATTCCACGGCCTCCCACCAGCTCAAGTAACCCTGTTCTGAGCAGTTTACAGCTGACAAGAAACCAGAGCACTGCAATAAAGAACTGTCCCTTTTGATTAGTAAGAACAGCGGTTTTAAGCCTTGCTTGTGCTAGACGCCAACCGGTAGCAGAGAAAGGAACTGGCCTGCACCGAGTACTGCTCTCCATGATCAGTGGAGTCACCGAATAGTAACTAATATCGTAATGGTCTTATCAGAAACTCTAAAGTTCACTACCCAGCAGTGCTCTCCCTGCTTTGCAGAACCCCGAAAACATCAACTACAACCTTTACAGACTGTATTTCCCAGAACACGGTATTTTGAGCGCGTGTCATGCAAACCACATTCCTTCTTTCAGTAATGCCTGCAAGCATGGAGCACCAATTCCCAGCCTAGCCACTACAAATAAAACAGACACTGTAACTTTCACCAACCAGCAGCCCAAAGACTGGCTAGTTGGAGCTGGACTGAAAACCCATGCTTTTCAGCCACTCGTATTTCTAACCCTCTCAAAAAATAAAAATTCCATAGCAGACCACCAGCTGGAGGGTCACAAGGGCCAGGCTTTGCTAGGTGGCTATGGGCAGAGCAAGGCATCTTGCAGTTAGGCAGAAGTTAACGGTTGCAAACCTGCGGAAAACATAAAAGAGGTGCTGATGGTGTTTTTTGTTAGCAGTCATCTCTTCAGTTTGAATACGGAGAGCCCTACTGCAGAAGTTGAGACACATCAGACTTGTGTCAGATGGCGTACTTTCAGACATGGTATATGAAAGGCACTACTACTGGAGCAGAACAGAGGCTTTCAGCTCTCACATTCACTAGCTAAAAGTGACAGCAGCTGAAACTACACTTGCTAGCTAGAAAGGACAGCTACCAAAACAACCGTGCCAATACACCCAGCAGAAGTGAGTCAGCAGTCTTAGTCTACAAGTCTGCCGGTAACAAAGACCAGGCAGCCCGGAAAATCATACCAAGACCCAAGTTGTGGCCACAAAAATCATTTATAAAGACCTGAAAATCCAGTGATGTTATAAATAGTAAGAAGCGTTGTGTAATGTGTACACCAGAAGGGTTAAAATACAAAAATATACTTTAGCCAATGCTTTGCCACTTCGGAGAATGATTAACACAGTAGCACGCCGCAAGAAAGTCTGTTAATTCTCAAACTCCACGCTGGATCAAACTGCTCCTCTAAGGTATACAGTCCCATTTGTGTACCATTACTTGTCCCACTGGTCTCCAACTGCTTCTCCAGAAGAGTTTTGGCCTGCCAGAGCTGAGTGTTTGCTGTACACAGATGTCACATCATATAATGGCTCTGGACCCCTGTGCTTAGGCAACAAAACCATTTCTTTTTTAAGTAGATTTGGGGTGGGATTTACACCACTTAGTTGTGACAGAGAAGCAGCTGAAGCTCTTCCTTTAGCTACAGTGAGGAAGTATAATTTGATGTCAAGATTACAGGTGTAAGTGGCAGTAGAACCGAGCTGTGGCCTAAGATAAAAAAAAAAAAGGCATTTTATTTTAAGAAATGGACTGTTGCAGGGGAAAACAAATAGTAAGAAAACTGCTTTTCCAGATTGTGGTTTTCTTGTTGATGCCAACAGACCAAAACGCATGCCCTACCTGCGCAGAGAACTCACTTATCCCCAACGTACAGGAATGACACAGCTTGCAACACGTCAGATTTCAGCCCAGAGCGTGACTTTGTAGTAAAACCCAACTCACTTCTCACCACCCGGAGCCCTGACTATTCCCGGCTGACTAGCTGGTAGCTCAGGAAGTGCTTCATAGACCGACAGCTGCACCCCTGCAAAAGCTGCCGTTTCTGTTCTGCGGGCAAACACTTGGGGGAGGGAGGAAATATCCGCACCAGCCTCTCCTACAGAAAAACTCTGCCAAGCGTGTCGTAACTTTCAGTCCCCCTTAAAGTCAGTGTTTTGTTTGACACCATTAATCCCAAAATGCATGGTGTGCAATATTCAGCCTCCAGGGAGCTACCTGAGCTTTGTAGATCCTCCCAAATATCGAAAACTACAAAATGGAAACACACAACCCATTTATACTAGTTATGAACCACTGGGGAGAAGAAAGGGAGAAATGTCAGTGCTCACAGCAAATAACCACAGTGTTCTACCTGTGTAGGTATTTACGTGTTATTATTTCCATAGTTAAAATAAAGCCTTTTAATCATTCCCCCTATTTTTCAGAATGTCATTAATGTGCTGTGTTTTTTCAATATACTATTATTCAACTACGGAAAGTTAGTAGATAAAAGGAAACCAAGCTTTTGTGTTCTCTCCCACACAACACTGGCCATAATCAACAAGAACACCACCATTTTGATGAATTTCAGTCCCTTCACTGCCATCACAAAACTTTTACCACATGCACAAATCTTCAGTTGAGAATCTTCTCCACATCATAGAAAAAAATGAGAGCCAAAAATGAGAACATTCAGCAGAGCAAGTCAGGAAATTAAGGAAGACCTCAGCTCAGGACTATGCTACTCGTTCAGCTCTTGCTTTGTAGAGATGCTTACTACCAGTGGCTCTAGTGCATCAAACTGTAACCATAAGGGAAACCCTATTCCCCTGTTAAGTTACAATAAAAGGACAGTAACTGCAATTAAAGCACCGGACTGTTGATGATGGGTTCCAAGTTTCATATCCATCTTCATTTCTGACTTACCCTGTGGTCAGACCAACCACACGACATTAGTATTGGCAAAAGGCACTGCACTGCAAGAGTCAGCCAAACAGCACAGCTCCATCATCTCAAGTCTCTGCGTAACTTTACTTAGGTCATGACCTTGTTGTTTTCCAAATTGGCTTTTCCCGAAGACAGAGACAGTAGCAACGAATGCAAACACTTCCATTGTAGATCTGTCTTATGCTTCCTCATTCCATCTTCTGTATTGTTCATATCCCTTACTGCCTTTCTATTTGGGCCTTGATTTGGCTTTTGTTAAACAGGCTCTTCTGGCTACTTTCTTCTCACGACAAGCCTTCATCATTCTTCTCACCCAAACTGTTCTCGCTCCATTCTTCTTTATCCAGATCAGAAAGAGACACATTAAGGGTTTACCATAGGCACTAAAACTGCCAGAATCCATCAGAGAAGGAAAAAATATTCTGTTTCGCTGTGGAGAGAGAATCTCTGCCACCATAATTCAATGCTGGATTCTAAAGTCATACAGTATTTAAAAACAAAGCAACCGAACAGAAACCCCACCACATCCTTAATTATTGAAGAACAAGACCTCAAGAAGAAAGTCTCACTGGTATTGCAGATAACGGGACTGTTGCCTACTTGTGTATCACATCTCCATTTTTTAGTAGATCCTCTGCTGCCTATGCAACAGCAAGTGGACAAATGGCTGTTCTCAAGTGAAAGCTCTTCATCTCTCCTCTAAGGCAGAAATCTATTTCCACCATGTCTGTAAGCATCTTGGACTTCCAGTTCCTCAGGAAATTAAGCTTTAAACAGTCAACATACAGTCACATACTTTAACGTAATCGTGTTGGTTTGGGAGTTAAGAAGTGGTATTAGTGAAAAAAATAAATTTCTTTTTTTTTTCCCTGATAGACAACCAAGCAAGTTTATTAATAAGTGGGACTAACGTTGGCTTCATCCAGTTGCATCTTAACCTCCCATGACAGACACAGCAGCACCATGCACCACCACTGAGCAAGCACTAGGTGAGTTTAGTGGCTGGCGCTGCCTGACAGAACACGTAAGTGAATTAATTCTGCCATCTCTGCCAGGGCTAAGAACTATGCTATTTTCCCACAAACACATACATCAGCACAAAAATGCTCGCCCACAGCAAGACTTTCAAGAAGAATCAATTCCCCATTCCGGTTCTCAATAGAGTCACAAACAAAACAAACTGTGCCTGAGGGCACCTAAAGGGCGCTGCGGCAGCGTGCTGAGCGGCTGCATTGGGCACAGCACCCTGAATCACTGTTTCCTCTAGCAGCCCGCCCTCTTCTTCACGAGTCCTTCAGTTTTCAGAATCTGTAGCGTCTTCAAATCTTCAGAGATATTTGCCAAGGGAGCGTGAGAAGGACCTGTACGCTTGGAAGCCATGCACCAACAGCATCACAGCGTGAACGCACGAGCTCTGGCACGTTAAGGAACGAGGCGAAAGCCCAAACCACGCTACTGGAAGCCACTCAGCAAGCCAGGCTGAAGGAACAACCGCAAGCCCTCACGCCTACCGGCTACAAACGCCGCTCCCCGGCTCCCTTCGAAACCGGGGACTCCCCGCGGCGCCACCCCGGGGCTGGCGGCGCACTCGCCCCGCACGAAGCCGCGGCGGGGCCGGGCAGCGCCCGGCGGGGGCCGCCTGCAGAGGGCGCGGCGGGGCGGGAGGGGAGGGAGCGCTGCCCAACGGCCGCCTCACGCGACGTGCCGGGGCGCACGCGCGGCGCCGCGGGCCAACGGCCGCCCGCGAGCCGTTACGCCCCGCCTTACCCCCCCGCACGTCCCCTCCGCGGGGACCGCTCGGCAGGGGGCGGGCGCGGCCCGCGGGGCCGGGGCGAGGCCGTGTGACGGAAGGCGCCGGGCTCATCCCCGACCGGGGGGCGGGAGCAGGCGCCGGGAGCCCGCCGAGCCCCGCGAGGCGGCAGTTGCTGGTGGCCGGGCAGCACCGGACCCTTCCCGGGCTGAGAGTGCAAGAAGGCAGCGGAAGGCCCCGCCGCCCCGCCCGCTCCTCATGGCCGGCACCCCCGGGGCACCTCCACCCCCGGGACACCCCCACCCACGGTGCAGGCGGCGCCGGCCGCGACCCCTGAGGGGAGCGGCGGGTTAGGAGCGATCGCCGCCCGCCCGCCGCCGATCCCCGTCCCGCTCGCCTCAAACGCGGCCCTGCCAGCGCGCACGTGTGATTGGGCGGCCGCGCTCACGTGACGCGCACGCCTCACGCCGCCTCCTCGAGCGCTGCTCCAGACCCGGGGACGCGGGGGGGGCGCGGCGGGCAGCGGCCGGCCGGCCGCCTCCTACCTGCCTGCCTCCGCCGGCTCCGGGGGCGCCGCGCACCGCCCCGGCCCACGCGGCCCGCTCGCGGCTCCTGCGGCCTTCGCGTGCCACGCGCACCCTCCTGCCGTCCTCATTGGCTGCGCCGGCCCATCACGTGGGCCGCTCCCGTTTTTGCCTCCCCCCCCCTCCCGCCTCCCCTCGGCCGGGGCCTCCCCCGCGGGAGCAGGGCGCCGACTGCGGCGCCGCGCGGCCGTTACCGGGGCCAGGAGGGGGGGGAACAACCGGGAGGGGGGAGGAGCGCAACGCGGCGGCGGCCGCGGCAAAGCTGCCTCGCGACGCCCGCCGGCAGGGCGCCGCTGATTGGCCGGCGCCGCCCGCCGACGCACTTCCGCCCTGCTGCCGCCGCTGCCGCCGCCCTTGCCGCCCCTCCCCCGCCGTGGCGCGAGGGAAACGCGGGCGGCCGGGCGGCGGCGGGCAGGGGGCACAAAATGGCGGCCGGAGCCGCCCTCAGGGGGGCCCCGCCGCGCCCCCTCACGGCCCGCTCGCCCGTCCCACAAAACCGGCGGCCCGCTCCTCGGGAAACCGAGGGGCTTGTGGAAGCCAAGGGCGCGCGTGGCCCAAAAAGCGGGCAGAAACGGGCGCTGCCTTCCCTAGTTAACAAATAAAAGCATTTAGGAGTAACGCGGGCGGCGAGGGGGAGGCAGGAAGCGTGACACGCGGGAGCGGCGAGGGGCGCCGGGCTGCCGCGGCCCTTGGCCCTGCGTTTGTGCCCGCCGAGCTCCAGCCCCCGTAAACAACCTTCTCCCGTTAATAACTCCCGTTTGTAATTAGTCATAACGAGAAAATAATTACGCCTAAACACCAATAATTACTTCTCACAACCACCACCACCCTCACGCCTGACGTGCGCTGTGTAAAGGCTTGGATCAATCGCGCAGCCTGCACCGTGTCAGACATGCGGGTACGGCTTCCCGTGCGCTGAGTGAGTCAGGATCATATGAAGAAAATAATGTGTGAATTTTTAATGAAATCAGTGTTATGCACGCGGCAGCCAGATGAAGATTGCTGAGATAATTGTAAAGCTGCCATTTCCTAGCTCTCCAGTGTTGATTTTGCATCCCAAATACGGGCTTCCTCATCAGAAGGTGTGGGAAGGGCGCGCTGCTGGTGGCTGCTTCCCCAGCGTGCCGTAACGGTGCGTCTGCTGGGCAAGGTTTGCAGAAGGAGGATGGGTCGCCTTGCAGCCATTGCTGCTTTACATCGTCATCACAATTTAAGCCTGCATGCGCTGGACGTCCCTGTCACCAGAGCTGCAAACTGTGCTGTGCTGTGTAGATCAGCAGGAAATAAATAAATAAATAAGGCTTTATTTCCAAATCTTGAGGCCATTGATCAACTGCTAGGGGTAAAAAGACAAGGTTGGGAAGAAGGGCCAAACAGATTTTCTTAAAAACAGTCCCCCAGAGAACAATGTCGGGCAATGCAGAAGGCCTGCCCCTCGCTGTTTTAGTTTCATGGCCCTAGAAAAAGCCAGTGGCCATCGCTGGAGCTCTCAGCCTGCTTCCCCGGCAACCGCTCTTCTCGCCCCTCTGTGAGCTTCACTCCTGTTGGTGCTCGTCTAGGGCAGAAACCTCCCGGGACAGCATCTGTGGGGACCCCTCTCGAGCTGGACTTTTCCCTAGGGCCAGTTCCTGAGGGGCAGGAGCTGGGATCTGCCTCGGGATCTGCCTTGCTGCCGCCAGGGCAGCAAGCCAGGGCCCCGGCTGCTGTAGCCACTGGAGGTTTGGCATCTCCAACTGTGACAAGTCTTGCCCAGTATTGTTTCATCCTTTTCTCATTTTGAAGGGACCACAACCTAAGAAACCCTTCCCTGCCCGGACAGGGTAGAAAACTGTGTTCCCATGAGCAGATGCTGCCCCTTTGTTAGGATAACAGGAGGTTCTGAGAGCAAGGGGTTAAACCTTCCTCCCACCAGCAAAACTGCAAAGGGGGGTGATGTTTGCTTGCAAGGCCCTGAGGGCAGATCGTTATCTCAATAGAATAAATCTCAGACCTTTTAATAAATGGAGGGGGGAAACAAACCTTTCCTAAATTACGCTCTAGAGAACATTTCACAGCTCAAGGCTGGCTCAGCAGCCCTGGTTTTGCCAGGGGCCCGGCCCTGGCTGATCCCCCCTTGTCTGGTGTTCACCTCCCAAAACACAGACACATGCACAGAGGATGCAGTGGGAGATCCGAATGGGGCCTCTGTGCTGCTGCTGGCTTCCAGCCCGAGAGCCAGGAGCTGCCCCCAGGGCTGGCTGCAAGCACCAGCCACAAAGCACCTTACCCCTGTCCTTAAGCCTCTGTGCAAAAGCAGCTGCCGACGCCTGTTGGAGTGCTCTTGGCTGGCCGTTGTTCAGCGAGTGCCCCAGCTGCCGGCTGCTTCCCAGAATTATTTCCTTTCACATTAGAAGCGCTGATGATTTGTCAGATAGGTGAAGCGTGTAGTTCTCATGCTGCAGGATCCTCATTTGCAGCAGCCCCGATTGACATTAAGGGTGTAAATGCTGCTAAAAGACAAACTGTGTCCGTGCCCTGCAGCCTCCCCATCCTGCCAGCACCAGTGCAGGGAGGCAGGCAGCAGGCAGGGCTCTGCCCCTCATCCGAACCGGGGCCACCTTAAGGCATCCACTCAGAGATACCGTTTGCACATTGTGCATTGCACTGAGATGTGCCCAGAGAAGCTGCAGAAATGGCAGAGACGATGCAACCAGCCAAAAGCAAAGTAATACGTAAAACGCTTTCTCTGTGGATGCTACCAATAAACAGCACAACCACATCACAAAAGTGCAAAAACATCCCAGGGAACAGCGCGGAGACGAGCCCGGCGCGGGCTGGGGGCTGGCAGCTGCCAGAGGCATCCTCACCGCTCTCCCAGTCTCACTGTGGGCCTCACAAGGGCAACCCCAACTGCACACCCAGAAATCTCTTCAGGTTTTCACACCAAATGTCAATACAAGGCAAAATGACCAGTCTGGGGACAAATTCTGATTTCACTTTCTTCCCATAGATTTGCAAAACCAATGTAATTGAGCAGAAGTTCATGACATCCTTCCTGTAAACAGAATTTCGAGTGGGGAAAAAAAAATGATGACATTGTCTGCGGGTTCATCCACACAGAGGAAAAGGTTTGTTGTGCCCTGCCACAACATCTGGAGAAAGCAAGGCAGCGCCCTGCTTCCAGCTGGGTGAGCGGCCCTGGGGACAGCCAGGTGTGGGGGCACCAGGCCTGAACATCACCCTGCGAACGCGTGGAAAGAAAGCAGCAAGCCCTGTCCTCTTGAGGATTTCACCTCGTTTCACTAACAGTGAGCTAAGGACATCCGTGTCTTTATTTGCAAAGCTCACGCTCAGTGATGTGCTATCGCCTGCACCATTTGTAAGATATTTACAGAAAAAAAAAATCCACTATTTTTCCTAATAAAATTTTAGAGCCTTCCTGGAACGAAGGCAAGCACAGATTTTCTACAGGCACAGCCTTCTGATGCCAATAACAATTCATCTAGAAACAGGCAAGCTGCAAAGCATGATTTTGAGCTCCTGCCAGCCTTGCGAAGGCATCACCCCGTGGACTTCTGCGAGCGGCCACCCATCTCCCCGCCGCAGTGCTGGCACCAAGGCTCGGCGGGGCTCAGAAGGTGCATGAACACCAGGAGGGGAAAAAATCTTCACCCGGGGGTGTCGGGGCATGGCGTGAAGGCAGGCTGGGTGCAGGCTACGCGCTTGCCTCAGCTGTGTCACTGTCATGCCAGGGAGCTGCTGGCCTTTGTAAGGTCTGCTCTGCTGATACAGCGACTGCCCAACGCGGGAGCATGAATCCCCAAATAAAGCCCCCGTGGGGCAGCCCTTGTCTTTGCTCCCAGCACTGCAGCTCCCAGCTACAGCTTTACAGGACTCAGCAGGCTGGGAACATTTTCCTAAGCGTTATAAGAGAGAAAACGGATAAATAATATCAAGCTAGGCTATTTTCTGCCATAAATAGGGCCAGCTCTTCTCATTTGGATTTTTGCCTGATTGTGCCTGCAGGAGAAGTTGGCCCACTGGCCGGGCAGCAGCCCTGGGCAATGCAAGCAGTGACCCGGAGAGACTCCATCAATAGGTTTAAAACACAGAAAGCCCGTGGAGAGGTAGAAAACACAGAAAAGCCTTCAAGCAGCCAGCCAGGTCGCTGCCCCGGGTCCCACCCGGTGCATCAGCCTCGGTGAGATGGCGCTGGCGCAGTTGGGCGCGTTGGCAGGCGGGCTGGCGTCACTCAGGGGTGCGGAGTCACCGGCTGCTTGCTCTGCCGGAGATTTCCACCCCCGCAGCGGCGCTGCTGGAGACGCGTGCCCGTGCTTCAGCCTCCTGCCTGCAGCCTCTGCCGGCTTTCTTTCGCCTTACCGTCAGCAGCGCCGGGATCCCACGTTGCAGCACGGGGGGTGGGGAATGAGCAAAGACCGGGCAGATGGGGCTTGGGCTGCCCCAGCCGAGTGCTCAGTGTAAGTGCTTGTCCAAGCCTCGATGCCAGGCTTTGACACCACTCGTGTCGGCAGCTGAGCACCCGCATCGGACCCTGCCCTGTCCTGGGGTGCAGATGGGGTCCCCGGTGCAGCCCCTGCATCTTCCCTTGCCTGCACACCCTGCAGCCCGGGGACCAGGTACCAAAAGGCTGTTACAACTCAGTGCCTTCTCTTGCACCCAGCCACACGCCTGCGAAACACTTCTGCTATCTTTGTGCAGGAGGAAGAATAATATGGACAGGTAACACCGGAAAATGCATTAATTAGGCCTGGTGTTAGCAGCGGCATGCTGGCTTACGTCGTTTAGCAATTGTAACCTCGGTGGGCTTTGTAGCTTGTTTTGGTGCGATTTAATAAGGGGAAGGAGGGAGCAGCGGCAGCGAGTGCCCAAGGCTCCCTGCTGCAGCGTGCAGGCACAGCAGCTGCAGCAGCGGCACGCACAGAGGCAAGGAGGTGGCAGCAGTGTGCTCCCACGCAGCGTGGCTAATGACAGGGCAGCGCCTGGGATCGCTGTCTCGCAGATTAACCAGCGAGGCAGCGAGCTCCCAGATTCGCCGTGCTAATTGCCGTGGGCAGAGCGCTGCTCTCGCCTGCCCCGCAGCTTCTCTCCACTCCCACTCCGTCACCTCTGCTGACGCGTGTTCTCCAGCAGGTCGGGCAGTATCTGGTATTCCCAACTCGATCTTTTCTGCATGCAGACCCTCCTTCCTCTTCACAAATTCCCGTCACCTCACACAGCAGGCAGCTGAGAAGTCAGCTCCTATAAAGACTTTTCTGGAAGCTCCTCCAGTCCCATTGAATCCTTACTGAACTCATCAGATGACAGAACCATGAAATCACAGGACGGCTCGGGTTGGAAGGGACCTTAAAGAGCATCTGGTTCCAACCCCTGCCGTGGGCAGAGACGCCACTTCCCGAGGTCTGACCTATCTTTCAGCTCCGTTTTAAGCCAGTGAAAAGAAACTGGAGGAAACCGGCCCTACCCCCTGGCAGCTGCCCTTGTGGCTGGGGCAGCCCTGGACAGGGAGCTACTGTAGCTGAAGTACCCAGCCCCTCATTTTGGTGCTGTCATCAGCACAGCCAAGGGATTTCATGCTTCCCCAGCCTGCCCACATGTAGGGACACATTGGCTTGGCATGCCTCGAGTCGGAGGATCCTCCGAGCAGTCATTAACCAAGGGCTCCATCGTCTTGGTTTTGTCACGAGACCGCCACGCGGTGACAGGGGGCTGATTCATGCCGACGCCGAGCTCCTTCGCGGTGACAGAGCCCATGCGATCAAACCCACGTCCGTCCGTATTTCTGCTCCTGGGCCAAGTGATCCGTTCCGGCTCGGTTTCCCCTGGTAACAAGGCTTCCTGATCACAGCCTGCACGTGTTGTCCCTAAAAGCTTCTGAATCCATTGCTTCATTGCAGCCAAAACGACAGCAAGGTAGAGGTCCGAAGGGGACACGGTTCTTACAAGCTTTCTGAGAGCAGGCCGTAGACACCACATCAGCGCCTTCCCACCAGGCAGAAACTCAGTGACCCTGCTGGACACCAGGCTCCTCGGGGGGCAAAGTGCCCAGGTGTCCCAACAGAGCACAAGGCGTGCTAACAAATCCCTATAAGTCTGGGACTCGGTATGCGGGTCCCCCATGAAATAGAAATAGCCTCAACAGAAATTCCTGGCTAAAAAAAGGTGTGTGTGGGGGGGAGGCATTTGCAAAAGCTGTCAGCTAAGCATTAGAGAATGAATACTGCCAGCAAAATGCAATGTATAGCAGGAAAAAATACACATGAAAGTATTGTTTCTTACTCTGCTCAGACAGACGCAAACTTTTACTCAAAATCAACTGCATTTGACTCCAGCAGGTGTTTGGACTGGGTAAATCCCAGTGAAGCAAGGCTCCTGCCAAACACAGGCCAAGAAGGAAGGTGGTAGGCACGAGAACAGCCACGCATCCGGCCTCATGCAGGAACTACCGAATGTGACAGCCAAGTAAAGGTGGTCTTGGGGGAACTGCTTGGGTTTGTTAGGAAACCAGCCTGACAGAAGCGCCTGCACCAGAGCTCCTGGTACAGAGCAGCGCCGCATCCTGCACCAGCGCCCAAAGGCAGCCCCCACCCCTTGGGACCCAGCTGGGGAAACTGGGGACATGCCTTCCCTGCTCCGACACCTCACATACAGAAATCCCCAGCCCTGCTGCCCAGCTCCCTCTGTAGCTGCCTTCACAGCTCACGCGGCCTCTGCCCATCCATCTTACAATTTCCTTCCCTCACTGCCTCTTCCTCTGCTGTCGTTTCTCCCACCCACGGCCCAGCTGCGTTTGTACCTGCTCTGACCAGGCTTGCACGCAAAAAGATTAAATCATCCTTTGAACCAGATCCAGGGGGCATCACTGGGCAATGGAACCTTAAAATATTAACCAAATCATCCACTTTGCACTTTGGAAGTCGTTTTTCCTGCATTGCAGATGGGGGGTGAGCTCTCCCGCCGTTCACCATCGCGCGTCCTCTCGGAGTGAGCTGGCAGGCAGAGGGCGTGCAGCGTGCCGCTCGCTGATGAAGAACAAACGCACGAGGCGAGCCAGCTCTTCTCCGCGAGCTGGAAACCCAGGGGCTCTTTTATGTCATGTTGGGAACATTTGACTCAGCAGCCCAATTTCTCCTGCTGCCTCCAAGCCTCTCCTCCCCGGGGAGCGCTGCCAGCAGGCGGCTGGGTGCAGGCGGGTTTAAGGGGGAAGGAACCGGAGCAGAGGCTGTGTGCCTGGGTAGGATGCAGCAAGCTATGCAGAGAGCTCCTTGCCTCCAAGGAGCAGATTAATCATGGCTGGGGAAGGGAGAAAGGCTTTTAGCTGAGGCTTGCTGAGCCCATTTTACCAGTGACCCCATCCAGCAAGGGAGAAGACCCCTTCAGAGCACCCTCACCCCCGGCACAGATAAGAGGCCGTGACTCGGACACAGTACGTATTTTATTATTAAAAAATGCATAAAAACTAATGACATGCTTCCCAAAGTTAGAGTCTCTATGTACATCTGCGCTTCCCAGGCAGCTGCAGGGAGCATAGCCTTCTGCCCTCTGCCAACATGTGCACTGCACACGTCTGTTACCCTTTGCTAGGCGTTAGCTTCTCACCTGCATTTACGGCGTTCCAGCTACACGAAGAGAAACCCCTGTAGTGCCTGGGCTGTAAGGTTGTGCAGTTTGTGACCGAGGAACTGTGCGGAGCTTCTGGAGACAGCTGTAGGCTGCGTTGTGGTAGGAAACCTCACAGAAAGGACCCACGCCCAAGCCCCAGACTGGAATTTCCCTCCCTTACAAAGGGCTTTCCACAAGGGATGAAACTGGACCCAAGCTTTGTCGCAAGCCCCTAAGCTTGCAATAGCCGAGAACTGGGCATTGAACGACGGGGTGTCCCGATCCTGAGCCTTGCAGTCTAACTCGACTCGTTGGTCCCACCTTGGCCAACTTGGCAAGTGATGACAGCGGTGGTATTTGGCTTCCGAGGAAGAGCAATGAGGAATCCTAAATCTTGTGGTTCTGCTAAGTTTTCAGCACATTGGAAATAAAAGAAATCAAGATCTAGCAAATATTTAGGATAATTAGAATAAGATGTAACTGCACTTCCTTGCTGGGAACCACTGCACAAAGCAAATGCTGATTTTACATTAAAATATTAAATTATTAAAAACCACAAAAGCGCTTGCAGTTACAGTGAATCAGACATGCTGATTGAAAAACAAAACAAAATCCAAAGAGCAAAACCATTAATTTTGCCCTGTCTGGAAGGCTGCAGTGATACAGGTCTATGATCTGATGTGGCTTTTACAGCGTGCCAGAAGACCTCCTAAACAGAATGGCCAGTGGTTCTCAAGCTTTTTTGTGATGACTTTCTCTCTTTAGAATGAGATCTCCCTGTTCTTCCCCCAACACACACGCACAGCTTCCCCAAATTGATTTCACACCTTCACCACAGCAGCTACAGCACTGGGTTATTGGAAAAAGTCATTGGGTAGTTAAAGAGAAAGATTAAAGAAAACCCATTCTAAATCAAATACTGAATTCTGTTCCTGGTGAAACTGATGCATGGCTGCCACTCTGCATCTAAGCAGTCTCCTTCCTCTCCTGGAGGACAGAGCTTAGCATTAATTAGCACTGCTTCCCCTTACTGCTGGCAAGTCCTCTCTACAGTTTCCTCTCAATCCCTTTGAAGGTAGATCCTGTCCTCACCCGCACCAGCTGCTCTCCCTCCTTCCCATTTGAATGGCAGCTGCAAGTCTGGTCAGACCTGAGCTGACACCAAACAGAAGAAAAAATACAGAAGAGGTGTGTGGGGTGAAGAGGGATGCTGGAATTTCATTTTTTTTCTAATTTCACCACTCATTGAAACATCTGAATCTCCTAAGAGCCTGGGGCTGAAGGAGCAGCAAGTGTCACCGCGTGAAGCGTACCAGATGTTCAAATTCAATGCTGGGTGAAAGGAGATCTGCAGATTGAGAACCACTGAGGTAGGCAACACGCCTAGGCAGCACTGCTGAGTGAACACGAGGGGAATTCTCCCTGGTGTCCTGAATGACAACATAAATACCCACTAGTGTTTTCAGAGGTACCAGTCCCAAGTCATGCAGCCAGTACCGAAGACAACATCTACACGAGAGCGAGCGCTGACTGAACACAGAGGGTGCATTCAGCTCTGCTCCAGCTGTCAGTGAGAAGGACCAGAGCGCTGACTCTGACTGCCCACCTTGGCTTTGACCTTCTTTCAGCGGGAGGTGATCGACCCCCCACCCTCCCGCCCCCTCCCCAAATCCAAGGGGTTGTCAGGGTTGTGGTCCGTCCAAGCTGTCCACACCTGCAGCCCACACAGCTGGTGAAAGCTGCCACAGCTGCCCACGAGCTCCGGCCGGCATTGTTCAAAGCCATTTCAGATCCAGCATCGGAGCCAAGCGACGCGGCACCGTGGCTGCACGCATCCCATCCCAGGGAAGCAGAGTGTCACTGCTATGTACAGACTAACAACTTTTCTCTCCTTCTGTCTCCAGCTCATACAGAAGGCTTTTGTCCTCCCCTTCCTGCCCATCTGGATGCCTTGCAGCCTCAGCATCATCTCCAAGGCACAAGGGGCTCATGATGTAGCGATAGTCACTCGTGACAGCAGCAGCTGCCCCAGCAACGGTCTCATCACCGTCCGTGTTTCCAAAGGAGGCGTGCAGGGCAGGGTCACTGCCGGACACCTCTTTGTCCTTCCCAATGTTGACATAAAGAGGGTCTTGACTGGAAGAGAGCGTGGACATCCTCCCCCGGATCATTTCCAGCTGGGACCGGAGCATTGCGAAGCTCGGGCGTAGCTTGGGCTCAGGATGCCAACATCTGCACATGAGATCGTAGCTGCAATACAGAGGAAGAGAAGAGCACTGAGACACCACACAGCCACCCCACACATCCCAGCAGGGGCTCTGTACCTTGCAGCTCTGCCCAGCCATCAAGAGAAGGGGATGCCTGCAGAGAAGGTGAACGGAGCCAGCTCCCCCCCTGCTGCTGGAGGGCTCCATCCCACTTCTACAACACTGGAGCTAATGCAGTCCTGCAGTGCTCCGGTGTGTGCCTCAGCAAAGTACCACTACCTCAAACCTCCAAATTCCCTACAACCTACAACACAGGTGAGCAGGTTCTGGCCTCCTCCAGGCAGTGGCTTTGCTGAGCAGAGAAAATAGAGAATGGCAAGAATTCTAGCTTCAGTGTGTGTTTATTTGCACAGAATTTGCATAACTTTAGTTGTTGTTAAATTAGACCGGGTATGTCCTCAGGGTATTAAATACAGTTAGAGCGAGGCATTTATTTTTGCAGTCACAATTAAAAGCACTGAGAGTTTTCCAGGACTCACTGGCTTTGGCTTTGCACAGGTGATGGCACATGGGCAGGTATTATGGATCTAAACTCGTTCTTTCCTATTTTCAAAAGCATTTTAATCAAAATAATTATTTAGAGAGTAATAAAAGCCCTGCCAAGGGATTCTGAACTTCAGCACCTGTTTGATGCTGTTACTGGCTGCAGGCCCTGTCTTGCCACGCAGATGGTGTTTATCCTGCGACCAAACGCCAGCTGAAAGCAGCAGTTGCCTGAGTGCTGGTGAGGGGAGATGTCACCAGCACCCGTACCCATGAGGGGACAGGGGGCGATGAGCTCTGCCCCTCGGCTCACACCAGCCTGGCTGGAGCATGGCCAGAGCCATCGTCGTCCTCCTCCTCCTCACACATCGCCCCCCAAAGCAGCAGCTGCACTCCTTTTGCTGTCACCAGTTTTGTAGGGAGCAGGGACAAAGCACAGTGCTGGCAGTGGAGAACACTGCAGACAAACAAACCTCAGTTAAACTTGTAAGCAGAACAAATCTGATATGGCCCTCAGTGGGAAATTAAACAATTCATGATGGCTTTTACTATGTCCTTCATTTGCCATCGGCTTTATGAGCCTCTTTTGGATCTCACAGTAGGTTTACAGAAAGCTTCAATGCTTCAGTTGCCTGAATCCTGCATTATATCCCTCAGAAGTGACCAAAATAACTCTAAATGCTCTGCATAAAACAGAACCTTCCTATTCTGCAGCACCAAATTAAAATACGCTCTTTTACCCTGCCAGGTAAACACCAGAAATTCATTTGAAAGAAAGGTAAGGAACTACTGGCTGCAGTGGATCAACCCCAAAGCCCATGTGCCTCTGCCAGCAGCTGCCAGCAGAAGCCCAGAAAAGGCACATAAGCCAAGGATGAGCATATAATAAGGCCTTTCTGGCACATTTCCTTGGGTCTCAATCACTTGTAGTTCAAAGGCCTCTCAAAATGGAAGTTACTTTTTTAGTAGTTTTTGATGAATTGTTCTTCACTGCCTGGCAGCTCCCTGCATCTCTTCTCTATATTTGGCATCTTTGACATCCTATGGCCATAAGCTCCACAACCGGGAACCAAAGCTACTCACAGCAGTCAAGATGCAGACATAATGAATTTTAAGCAGTGGCATAAGAATCTTTTCATTTAAGCTTAAAATGAACTGCTGAAAAGACAAAAGTGCACAATTTCAGTAAGCAGTACAGATTATGCATTTCCTTAGGAAAAAAAAAGCTGGGGAAAGGAAACCGTGAGGGAAGGGGACTTCTTGCTGACCCTTTCACACACCGGGTATGGTTTGAAAAGGCCACTAAAGCCGGTGTTTGTAGATATGCCACAGGACTAAAGCAGGAGCATGGACTGCAACATGCAGTTTTCTGCTCCCCAGCAGGCTATTTGACTCCTTCCTGCAAGTCTGGAAATGCCTGAAACCGATATCCACAAGTCTGTCCTGGTTTTGTTTTAACCTGTAATTTAAGGTGGGACACTGATCTATAGAACCTTAAATCCTGTCTCCCACGCCTCTGTCATACTGATATTTCTGTGCGAGTAGTAGATCCAGTTTTGAAAACTGGAGACCTAGCTTGGAAAAACATGTGCAGTTTACTGCCTTAGCAATCTAGTTTCCTTGCAGTCTTGCTAGACTGTTCATCAAAGATGCTGGCCCGAGAAGGCAGGGAACAGCGAGCTTTGGAAACACAGTTATGGTTTCTACAAAGCCAAGAGCTTCTAGCATTGATACTGTTCAAGCTCTTGAGCCAAAGTAGCTGCTTGTGGAGCTACCACAGGTTCCAGGGAGCTCTGCCAGGAGAGCAAATTTGATAGCTAACCCAGAGACTTTCTAGTGAATGCCTCTGTGTGCTGGTAAGCGGATGGATTCAGGTCACAGTCTCAGCCAGCTGCCCCCATTTCCGTCCTGTACGCCAAACCTCCCAAGGAAGCACATGTCAGCAGGGAGAGGAAGTACTCACACATCTTCCAGGCACTCTGGCGGCTGCTTCAGCCTGTTCCCGCTGATGAGGTAGTTGTAGATTTCTGCGTTCTCAATGCCAGCATAAGGGGTTTGCCCTCGGGTCACAATCTCCCACATGGTCACCCCGAACGCCCACTGAAAGGGAACACCACAGAGAACCGGTGAGTTCCCCGTTTGCTGGGGTCATGTCATGTGAGCAGCAGGGATGCGAGGGCTAGCCAAACCCTAGCTAGAAGACAAAAGAAATGACCCATCAAATGCTGCTGATGCCAACACGACATCTTGGGAGACAGCTGACGGCCCTGCCCAGTCCTGTCCTGCAGTGGAACAGAGGGGCTCTTGGAGCTATTGCCATCTCCCACCTCCAAACTTCTCCCAAGCACCTCCTACTTGTGGTTCTTTAAGGAACATAAATATCAGCTCTGCAGCCCTCAGCTATGTTTGGGGACCACTGATCAGTTTAATTCATTGAGCCAGGATCTGGGTTACTGGAAATGCACAGGCACAAATGAAAGCAGATTTTAGCTACTGAGCAGGGCAAGGAACAAACCACTTAGGGATCACACTGATTTGTGCTATACCCTGTACTGTCGTACTTCTACCTTTAAATCTAAACTGCAAAGTTTGTTAGGTGGAAAAAAAAATATCTTTTTAAACAAAAATCTCCCCAGTGTCTGTTGTAAACTGGCTCAACTGTGATCGGCAACCACTGAACACTGCCTACAGTGGTTATTCCAACACCAGATAACACAGCAGCAAAGTTACAAGGCACTCCCGGTGTCTCTTCAGAGACACTCTGACATGGACAAACAAGAAGGCAAGTCCACAGAAGAGAAAAAACGAAAAGCAAACAGAGGGAAAGGAAGCAAAAATCTCAGATGAATGGGAGAAGTTACGGGGAAGAAAGTCTGAGCACTGATGTGCTCATGCTACAAAGTTCCACCAGTGATTTCTGTAGGGTGGAGTGTCATTGCTACACGTGTACATGACTGTATGGGTTACGTGCAACTGAGATAAGATCAGTTTCAATTCTAATGCAGAACAGCAACAAAAAGAGTGAGAGTAAGAGACTGCCTGAAGAGAAGAAAATGAGGAGGATAAGGGGAAAAGTGAAGGAGAGGATGGGGATAACAACTGAAGAATGAAGGAGGACCTAAAGACAACAGGAAAAGGAGAAAAGGGTTCACCTCTTCTGCCACAAATCACTCATGAATTTTTAGTCCCGAGTTCTGAGAACACCCAAGGCAGAGGTGGCACTGTCCCTCAAACACAAGTTACCAGACAAACTCCCTTTTCCCACCACCAGGGCGTTTTCCCATCCTCCGTGAGCACAGGATTCCTCCACTTCTGCAGAAATACAAGCAGCCCCCAAACACACCAGAGCAACACTCACCACATCACTGTGTGTTGTATACAGATTATCTGCCAGACTTTCCAGAGCAAGCCACTTCACTGGCAGCTTGGAAGCACAGCCCTGACGGTAGTAGTCTCCACTGTAGATTTTCTTAGAAAGCCCGAAGTCTGCAACACTCACATTCATGTTCTCATCCAACCTAAGGGAAAGTGTTAATGACTAAGAAAAGCATTTAATGGCTACCTTGGGCAAGAAAAGAGGTACGTCTGGGACTTCTTGGCCAGGAAACTGAGGTATGTAGTCATCAAGTATTACCCAAAAGGATAATGACTTCATCTATTTGATGACCAACGTGAAACAGTTGAGTGGTCTCACATCAGTTCCTTGAGACTAACAGGGAGATAATTAGGAACAAGGAAGTAAGCAAACAGCCAAGCTCAGATGATCCACTCCGTCATCCAGAGTGAACTCGGATACTTTCTGCAGGCTCAAAGATTATCAAACGACACTGGCATTGCTCATTGCTGTCAGTGAGACCTGCACCCTGTATATAAGCAATCAAAAAACCACAGTGCGTGCCTAGATTGCACATTACAACTACCTAATCTACATCTGCAAGCCATTCTCTTCAGGCCAGGCTGATTGTCTGAATTGCTGTGTAACCTGCTTAAACCTAGGCACTTTAAAGGTAGCACCAGTGAAGCCCATAAAGATATTATGCTTCTAGGTTTCATAACGGACCCTCCCGCTTTCCCCAAGATGTGAAGAAATAGACATTCAGCTTCCTCTGAAGAAACTCTGCAGCGTTTTTTGTTGTTTAAAAATAGGAAAACAGCACGGGTTTATCAGAAGTGCTGGAGCAGGCTGACTCATCATTTTTCATTATGACTATCAGGCTCCTCTCTGTACATCTGGACGTTTAGATGCCTTTGGAAATCTGTGTCTTGTTGTGGATTTTATTGGTTGTGGTGGTTTTGTTCAGAGGCAGAGTTCTGTATGCCAGCATGGGTTGTTCCTTACTCCATTCTCAGGGAAGAAGCAAAGAGGAAAGGACAAAAAAGGACTTTTCTTCCCTTCAAAGCAGGCAAGGCAGTTTGGGGACATGAACAGCAATGTGGGATCATGCAGTGTGTTCACCATGCAATTACTTTTAAAGGCATTCTCCACATTAGCCATTCTTCACATGCTTTCCAGGAAATTCTACATTTCTTATATTGCAATAATCAAGTTCTCCAAATAGATGCAAAGAATAGAGACTTCAGGCTATATTTAAAGTTCCTTTCTCCTAACACAGCCAAACCCTTTTTCTCCCGTTGGTTACATTATAAGGTGGAACAAATAGCCCATGCTGACACACAGCTATTAGAATTACTAATTACAAACACATATTGTAATCAACCCAATGAAAATATATGCCTAATCCAGTGACGGAATGGGTCCTTATAAATAGGGACAAGCTGGAAGTTGAACGTTAAGAGTTGCCTCCCACAGAATTCCTGGAGACAATCCCTCCCCACTTCTGTTGTGCACCCCGCTATTGACCGTTCTGGTCTTTCTCTAAAAGCTCATGGTTCACTTACATGCAGTTCCGAGCTGCAAGGTCCCTGTGTATGAAATTTTTTGAGCTCAAGTACTCCATCCCGCTGGCAATGTCAATCATGAACTTGAGGAGCGTCTGAACAGGCAAGTTCTGAAAGAAATAATAGTTTGAGGTCTGTTCCTGGAAACTTTCAACCACTTATGGCAAGACTGCAACATTTATTTCTAGCTTACTAAGTCAGAACATGTGGATATAGGGAGGGGATGGAATGTGCATGGGATTAAATACTTCAACATCTTACCCCAAACACAGCTTTCTCTGGTATCAAAATCTACCAATGCCTTTGGGAGACCGAACCCAAACTGATCTGCATATGTTCTCTGAAAATCCATACACTCCCTAAAGGAACTCTACAATAAGAAAGACTTACAAAAGGGTTTTCCCCAATCCGTGACATCAGCAGAAAAGCATGAAGGTCTCCATGCTTCATGAAGGGCAGGATCACCATGGGAATTGGGAGACGGCCCTTGGGACGGCTCCGTAGACTGACTCCTGGCGAGCACACACAAAGCAAAGGGGTTTTAGCAAGCAGGTCAGGCCCATCTTACAGGCTGCTGGGCTTTTCTCTTACAAATCTGGAGGAAAATATGTGCATTTTTGGTGGGTAGGTGCTAAGCTCGTTTGCTTGCTCCTGTAGTATTTGCAAGAATGGGAGAAATGGCTTAAATGAGATTCTTATTGCAGGTGTGTACAAGGGCTGCATGTTTGTTTTGAGCATTTACACCTACTCCACCCCCCTCTAGGCCTGGGCAGGAGCACATGTTTGCTCCCTACAGCACCGCAGAGGTGGCTGCACTAACACTGCCGTAGGACAGCAGCACAGGCAGGCACGTGAGGCTGAGTGGGATGGTGCAGGAACGGGAAGAGCTCCATGACCCCACGAGCAGCACTGCTGGCTTACCGATCAGTTTGGTGACATGCGGGTGGTCAAACTCCTTCATGCACGCAGCCTCTCGCAGGAACTCCTCGATGTCGGTCGAGGTGAAGATGTCCGCTAGAAAAAAAAAATCACTAAATTTTTTTGCTCAGTGGGTGGCTCCAAGCGATGTTAAAGATAACGATTATCACAAGCTTTTCGTAGTGGATATTTCGCACATCCTCTCAGACCTACAGCTAGATGAGCCAGTTTACAACAAAGCAGAGCCTGACACTTTCTCCTGGGACAGAAGGCAGTAAGCATACATCAGGGACATCTGCTAAATTGCTTCTTGGCACACGAAAGACCTGCCAATTAGCAGCTCTTTTCTCAGCAACAACTTTCTTTGGAAGCCACAGAAATCACGTGTGGGTTAAAGATGTTAAGAATACATTAGCTAAAGGGACCTAAACGACAGTGTCAGGGAGAATAGATGGCGCACAGAATTAAAGAAAATGCTAAGTCTGAGGAGATAGCCTGGAGACTCAAGCCAGAGTGGCAGAGGTCAACTCATCTCTCACGAGGATGGCATGAAATACCCACACTTTTGCATCTCTTAGCACAACTGAGTCTTCTAATGTGCCAGAGCTCAGATTTCTTAAATAGCCATAGTAGTGGCTAAGACCGAATTCAACACTGATGTACATCAGCATAAATTTGAAGTAAAATATTTCTCAATGTTATTACCCCAGATTTATGGAAGTATACCAATATAATCAAGAATTAGCCCAGCAGACTACCTCCCCCACTGGTGCTGCTGAATTTAGTGGGAGCCCTCCAGCCCTGCTGGCAAGATCTGACTCAGACCTGCACAGGAATATTCACATTGTTTGCTTTAGGCGAGGATTTTAATATGATTAAGAAGAAAGAAGTAGATTTCCTTTCTATGGCCAATGGAGAAAGAAAGGTGCTTCTGGAGGGCGATGCATAGTTCAAGTTAGATGGCTGAACATAGACAGTTTGACTATGCACAAAACTGCTTGCAAACTGATTTTACTGTTGAAACTGGAGAAAATGATATAACTCACGCTAACGTGGCATCGGTGCACTTAGTGCAAGCTGGCATTCTGTGCCAGCCAATTTTAGCTTCAAAGGTAAGCAAGTGTGACTCTGCTTTCAGTCAGTCACAGTTAATTTTTGCCTTACAGGCATGAGGGCTAAAACAACATAGGTTAACATATATATAGGAATGCACATACTCTTTCACTTATACCTACTCATTGCTTTTGCTGTCACACATTTCTATCTGATGAACATTAGTTGACCTTGCTACGTACACTCCTCAAACGAGGGACTGGAAGGAAGTTAGTCTATTTTGTCACCTACTCCTGACTGAGGTGAATTAGTTTGCCCCCGCGTTCAGCCCCAACACTCTTCTGTTTATTCTAGGACACATGCTTGGAGAATGTGTTTTTCACTGCTGGATTATTACTGCAAAGCAGACCTGCCTGAGCTGTCTATGCCACATGATGTAGTACTGTGTTGAATCAAGCATCTGAACGAGATCCTCTGCACACAAAAGCTGTAGCTGTGACTTGCTTTTGGTTGCAATCACTGTGTGTTAGATGCTGTACAATCAACTAAGGTGGCATAGGTCCTTCCCTGAAGAGTTACTACAAAGAGACTGAAATGAAAGGGGTGGGGGAAAACACTGGTAGAGGGGTTGAGTGGGAAGCTCAGAGAGGAGAAAGGAAGAACGTCAGGAGACATTTGCTGGAGAACAGGACAGACAGCATTTAATCTTTTTAAGCTCTCTTAAGGACTTCAGGTAGCCCTGCTGCCACTTACCTTTTAACATCTTCACTGCCACTTTCTGGAAAGAGCCATCATCTAGCTTCAGTAGTGCCTCTCGAACCGACCCAAATTCCCCTGTGAAATGACCAGAGCAGGCAGTGAGGGAACAGCTTCTGCTGAAGAACGTATGATTCACAGCAGGTTCACACCAGGGGTCGCTGACAAAGAAGCTGAGCAAGCACAAGAAATGCAGCTACCAGCTTCATTTTTTCCATTCTGCAGCTTCCAGCATGTGTGTGCCTAGAAGAGGTAGCACTACCAGCAGACAGAGGCCACTGCGCTGGCAATCCAGAAAGCAAAGGAATGCAACAGGGAAAGAAAGCAATCCTCCACCAGGCAAACTATGCAGAGTCAGAGCATAAGCTGGGATCCCAGGCAGGCGTTCCTGGGGGAGACACATCATGAGAAATGCAGCTAAGCAAAACTCTGGTCAGGGAGAGGACTATTAGCTGGAGAGATGAGGGGATGAGCTGGCCAAGGAAGCTCAGTGCTGACCATTTTTGGAGGTGACAGCTGTCAGAGCTGACGGTCCAATAATGGTGCCAGGACTCAGTCAGTTGAGACACAATCAGGCCTTATCTCTCAAAATTCAGGGAACAATTTGCATGAATCATTGCTGGCCAGACAAAACATACAACACCTACTTGTGTGTACATGGTATGTTAATTCATAGGAGGAAAAGTTCAGCCTTGTGTGTTCTCAAAGGGAGGTTACAGGAAATGAAACTGGTCAAACCCTTTTAAAATTATTTTACCCTGAAATGGCTTTATACCATAGCATAACAGTCTCTTTGCATTAATTCTGGCTCCAGATTTGCTCTCCCTAATTTGGTAACTAATTACCCCATCCAAGATGCATTACCGATGAGAAGAAAGCAAGAATGGCACCATGCCACATACCCTAAAAGCATCATCTTTCCACTAGCTTTTCAACAGTGTCCTTGACTACTGTCTGGCATGCATTATTTCACAATAATCACAAGCAGTGGATCAGACCACAAAAGAGGAGAAAAGTAAGGATCACAGCAATTTTATATTGCTACTGTATTTTGGAACTGTTTCGCAGCTGTGGAGTCAGCAGAGCCCAAAATAACACAGCCATGCCCTCTTCTAACACGTATACTGAGCATGAATTTGGGGGAATGGGGCTGACAATGCCGAGCAGATCCTGCCAGCTGGCATCGTCCCACTAAGGGCCCCACTAACTTTGTTACCTGTTATGAGGACAGCCCAGGAGGGTTAAAGCAGGATCCCAGAAGCTGGCTAAGAGCTGACACTGTTAGCATTGTTCAGCCCTCTGACCTTCTGCAGGAAGGTCATCTTCCTGCTCTGAAAGAGCCTTCAGAAACACATTTGTTCTAGGAGGGATGGAGCGGAAGAAAGCTCCCTGTGGGCCAGGGTTAAAGGGAATGCAATAAAACTAGTCTTATAAAGAGAAAGGAAGCCAAACACTTCAGCTCCCTTTTGCTTATGTCCCCTGATTTATGATACTCTCTTAGTTATTCACTTTGTTATTACACACTTTCACTTATTCCTAAGAGATTGCCCTCAGTTTGAAAAGTAGGATGACTCAACAACTAGTACACTAACTAGCCTGCAATTTTGGAAATCTAAACTCAAAATCATCCTTTTACAGTGTTCCTGGGACAATCTTTTAGCTCAAGTTTGGTGAGAAGCATCCCACCTTAACTCTGCCCATACCTCTTGACCTAAAAACTTCAGAGAAATGTTAAGAGCACCTGTGTGGGAGATCCAGCTGGAAACCTACAATAAGAAGAGTTCCCACAGACCTAAATGAGGACAAATGCCAGCAAAATTCAGAACCTGTTCCAAATGTACCTCCAAGATCCCAAACCAAAATCTGGAGCCAAACCACCTGACATGCTGAGAGTACATGAAATTGAATCAATGTATTTTTGAGGCATTGTAGTGTCTGTGGTACATCATCTGTCTCTGTATTGTCTTAGTATATTTGAATGTATGCTGGTATAGAAGGAATCTTATATCACCCCTTTGTAAAGAGAAAGGAGAGAATCTTAAATGAATATTCATTTGTTTAAAGCTCTGAAAGAAATTCACACCCCAGTGAATCAACAGCACTTTGGAAAGCTGAACATACAGTACAGTTTGTGACTCTGTAGAGCCGTATTATAGGTATGGCTTAACTAATGTCCCCTCAGTCACTCAAAACTTTTGAATCTTTTACCCCAGTGGAACAAAGTGTAATTTAAATTGCCAGCTACATGCAGAGGAACAGAAAACAAGTTGCTTATAATTGCTTCTCCCTGCTCAGCAGTAAAGGCAACACACGTGGACTTTTAATGTAAAGTCTTATTCAGGTTTTGGTTCTTACCCTTGCCTAACATCCTTCCCAAGGTGAACTGCTGTTCCTGGATTAGGACATCTTTGAGTTTTGTCTTCAGCTCATCACTGATCCCCACACTCTCCACTAGAAAAAGCAAAGGAAGGGTCAAATCACGGGTACTTAAATGTTCTGTCACAACATCAAGAGTCACCTGTTCTAATCTCATCTCCAATCTGATTGGAACTATTGTAAATAGCTGAGAATACAGAATGCAATCAGAAGGGACACTGGATGGACAACAGCTCATCCAACTTTATTTAAATTGATGGAGCTGCACCTATTTTCAATAGTCTGACTGGCCCACAGACTATTTTGAGAACAGTACCAGTCTTACAATACCTGGCTGAATGGGTAACAATGTCCAACACTTTCTGTTCACTAAACTAATGGAAAGATCTCTACATCTTTGGAAGCAAAGTCAAAGACTGCTGGAGCATCGTCCTAACCCAGCTGTTCAGAGCTGATCCAGAGAGCTGTGCCCATGCTGAATCCGAAGACAGAAATGGATCATCTGAACTCTGGCCATTCCTGGGACTCAATCTGCTGTTTGAGAAGTTACCAGTTCTTGGCCTCCCAGGACTGATCAGTTGGTGCATGCTTATAGAAAACTGAGTTAAAGCATACTGCTAATATTGTTAAGCCATAATCATTTCACTGTTACATTATATTATGGTCAGAAGAGTCCCTGTAGTGCAAAACTTGAGCAGAGGAGTGATGCATTTTAGTGTAAGGCATACAGCTTCAGTCACTGTGAATGTAAGTGGCAAGTAAATTATGCTATCTATGTAGCTGGTACGGTAACAGCAACTCTGGTCTTTCACTTTTGCCATGATCCACAGACTGCCTAAGCATCACTGTATATTATTTCCCATATTCTTGATCCCAAAACATCAGTTTCAGGAAAAATACAGAGCACAGTATGTGCATGAATGCAACTTCTCACATAGAATCATTCAGGTCATTTTACTTACACGTTGCTTCAATGAGCTCTGGACCCTCCCTGTTGAAAGACCTGGCAGCTCTGAAATGGACTGCTGGATCCCCTCTGCCAACCACACTGCCAAAGGCATGGCTAGAAGGCAGAAAAGACACAGAGCCATGATGACGTGGGCCATTCACTGCTAGAAGGGTGTGATAGACAGTAGGCAAGATTGTACTCAAACCACAAGTGTTTTTGCAAAATAATCAGTCAGAAAACCACACTGGAGGAAAAAGCAAAGATGTCTCTAAGCAGCACAAGGAGAACTTTCCTTACCCAAACCGTGTTTCCTTCCTTCTTTTTCGAAGGAGTATAAGAGCCAGGGCAACAGCTGTGACCAGAGCTGTAAGAATGCCCAATGCCACGGGAACCCAGGATGTCCCATAAGGAGGTTGTCTCTGGCCACCTAGATGATGGAGAAAACACCAGTCAGCAAATAGAAGAATGTCAATGGTAAACAGACCATATTGGGATATATAATCTTTTTGTTTTTAAATGGAAAAATCGTCTTCATGAGTTTCATCTACACAGGGTAACATCGTGCACTGGAATGTGGCATAAACAACTACTCTAGCTGTTTGACGCAGCAAAGGCAGTGCAAATACATTCAGTTATCAGACCCTATTCTTAGCTTTAAGCACTTAGAAAGTAAGAGGCAATGCTCCAGATTATACTACTTTATACGACATCATGATCTGGGGCACTTAAATTGGAGTCTCATGGTAAAACCCTTACTTAGTAAGAGGATTTTGCATACAGGTTTCACTTTGTCCTGTTGGTAGCAGCCAGCAGAGGCTTGACCAGGCTACACATTACTGCCCGAAAGCCATCCAGATAACATTTTGAAAGACAATAGCTCCTTGTGGCAATCTGGTTAAGGCCATCTACATCTCCCCTCCCACAAAGAGAAGCACCTTGTGGGACTTGGTACTGGCTGTAATCTCCCAGTATCGTTTGTTGGTTTTAACTTCTCAATGTCTCTCTGCCAAAGAGAAGTAGAATTAAAACAAAAAAAGTTCCTTACAAGTCAAGAAAGAAGTTACCCATCATGCAGGTTACAATTCTGTTGCTGTTCTATTGCTTTCAGATTATGCATATTTTTGCCTACAAACTCTCCTCCACAGAAGACATGGACATGTTGCCAATCTGAGTAAGCTACCAGTGAAGGAAGATTCTGCATCAGTATGGTTATGAGGAGAAGAATATTATCTATTGCTTGGCAAACAGCAGATAAATTAATCCAATTCCCTGAGAGATTTCTTCTCCAAATACAATTGCTGAAGATTAAACGTCAATTTGAATAGGGTTATTAAAATCTAGGATAGCCCTTCATATCTCCAAATTGTTTAAGAACAAATAAGTACAGGTAACAGATCCCTAAGCACTTTTAATCTTGCTCCCTTGCTCGTCTTCAACAGTTAACTGCACTTTACCAGAAGCTAAGGAAGAGTCATCTAAGGTGGTGTAAATAATCCTATTATGTTATGTGCCATGAGAGTGTAAGTATATATGATCTTAAAAAGAGACGTTAAAATAATGGGCTGAGATTGGGATGAACCTCCGCACAGATGTATGTGAAAAGGTGTGAGACATTCTTACAGGCAGAGCCCTGGCAAGCAAAGGGCTTCTGCAGCTCATTTACTAGTTGCATTGTCAAGCCTTATCATCCAAGTTTTCAAGGTAACACTGTTAGCCTAATAAACATGCAGGGCTTAAGGAAACAGAGCTCTGGAGAATTCTCCTCTTACAAAAAATATCAGAGCTTTAGCACCTATTTGTCAGCATCTTATCTCCTTCAGAGACTCTCATGTTCTCATCCCATCCAGAAGGTTTTATGGACTCTGAGTTTTATGATACCCCCTTTTTGCTGCACCTTTTGACCTGGCCTTCAAAGCTGCTAATGAGGAGGGAGAGGGATCAGAAACAGAACTGCAACTAAAATACAATGCAAGGCAACTCCAACCCTTTCCACAATTTCCAAGTCAATCACTTGGGCTGTTCCTGCCACACAATCAGGGGAGAAACAGGTGACAACACTGAGGCAAAAGGTCCTCTCTGACAGCTAACAATAAGGTTTCCTTGCACCCACAATGAGGCAAGTCTCTCTCAGACTGTTCTGAGATTTACCCTGCCTGGTCCGGCCTGGTAGAGAGCAAGATTTACGTCACTTTAAGGGGGGTTTCTCCAAAAGAAAGACAGATGAAAACAAAAGACAAAGCGATTCTCCTTGTTTCTGAACTGCCAGGAGTCAGAAGCCTATCCCACAGTTTATAGCAAACATGTCAGAAAGAGACGAGAGTTGAAATTCACTGTTTCTCCTGCTCTGCCCCACAGATCTTGGCTTCCCACTCTTACCACTGAGCTAAGGAGGATGGCTGCAGCCCAAGAGAAGATCAAGCTGCCTCTCCTCCCCCAGCTCTGCCGCTCTCAAAGCTCCTGCTCTCCCCTCTTCCCAGCAGCATATGCCTTACAACCGCACAAGGCAGACAGAAGATGGTATTGCCAGATGAGCTTAAATGAGTGTTTAGGAGCCCTTTGATGATGAGAATGCTTTTTATTTCTGTAGTAGGTCGTTTATTGCAAAGGTGTACAAAAAACAATCCACGAGACCTCTCTTGCCTATCATCATGAAGATTACAGAGAGAAAAAACGCTATTAGACCACCCTATTCCTCTCTGCAATGAAACAGGTTTCTACAGAGGATGCTTCTGAACATATTAAAACAACCTTTGTTAATAGTGCACAAGATCTCTGCATAGGCAGGGTGGAGCTCCTACTAGCTCGCTGTGATGACAAATACGCCTTAAAGTTTATACAAGCTTAGTCATCCCTACTGCCGCACTGGGAGCTGGTCAGAAACCACCCCTGGCATTTCTCACAGAAAGCAACCAGTGCCAGGCTTGCTATTTTAGGAAAGGAAGCAACTTATATTTTCTACCAGGCCTGAAACAAAACTGCAGTCTTTCTGCAGCTCTGCCATTTAAGGCCTGTCAGCTTTTCCACAGTGAACCTTTATTTCCAGGCTGTTACGCTTGTGAGCAAATTATGTGTTTTCAGACAGCACTTGGCCAAAACACGCACTGCTCCTGATGCTACTTTTTTTTTTGAAGTGGTTTGGTAAATAAAAACAAGCAAACATTTTGTGCTTTCAGGCTTATCCCATTCCAGCTCCATGTAAAATGCAAATTCTGTACGTTGCCTGGGGTTTCTTGCCAGTGCTGGCTATTTTCTGGAGGGATTTTCTAGTTCGTTCAGGTACTGTTCTCTGTATTTGGCTGCCACAGAAGACACCAGCAGAAGAAACATATTGATGGAGCAGATGCCCAGCCTCTAGTAGAGCCAGCCCTGGACCTCTGCACCCATTCATTCTGCTTTAAATAATTCAAGGGGGTTGATTCCACAGTGAGTGTGTTCACACACACCCTTGAGTACTGCCTTCATCATGAAAACCAGGCTGCCAAGGGGCCTTTCCGAGTAACCTGCATATTAAAGCCAGCATCAGACACACTGCTGCAAGTAGGGCTGCCGTTCTCCTCCCTACTACTAGTAGAGTAGCTACTACTAGAGTAGCAAGGCTACTCTGTCCCACTCCCTCAGCTCTTGCCTGCCTAGGAGCCGCACCCCAGTTACCCCCGCCATTCCTCAGCCCAGAGGGATCCACGTCCGTGCAATTGCCCAGAAGACATGTGGCTTGGGAAGAAAGCAGCAGCAAGTGGGTTAGCACCAGAGATTACAGACTGATGTCTTGGCCTGCAACAGGAGCTGGAAACAGAACACAATATGCCTCCCCTGTATGCTGTCCTGTCCTTCTCCATAGCCCGACTCCTATTTCTTACTGCAAAATGCAAGTGACAAGCAAATCAGCACTGATGAGCCAACCTGCCCTTTACCACTAGGAATGCACTCTGCACTTGCATGCTCTTTGTTCCCAACACACCCCTTCCACAGGGCCCAGGCCATACAGGGTGGCTGCTGTACCATTGCCTCCCTCTTTTATCAGTAGTTCAGACTTTCCATGGTAAGTGCCATGTGGGTTTAATGTAAACGCATTCAGTAAAGTCGCCACAAAAAAAGCTATGCAGCCATAGTTTAATTCAGGCTCAACTTAAACAAGTCTGGAATGGCCTCAAATTAAATCAAAGAGACTTGCACCTCTGCTATTGTGACTCCCCATGCCCTGTCTGTAAAAGAGACAGAGCAGTAGCCAGAAGACATTTTTTTTTATACCCACTCTTAAAATGTTGTTTAATTTCCATTCTGCTTGACAAAATGTGCTGTGGTACAAAGTCATGTGGCTCAGCCAGCCATTAGCACCAAAAGGACAGGTGTCAGAGAGGTCACAGCACTCCTAACCACTTATCTCCTCTCACGCGAAGGGGTGCAGAGGACACTCACCCATGACCTCCTGGGCTTCGAGCAGGAAGAAGTCACTCCATGGCCCGCAACCGGCAGAGTTCAGCACGCACACCCTGATGATCAGGTCTTTGAGAGGGTTCCACGTTGTGAGGTTCGCTTTTGTGTCCTGCACAATCATCTCCCCCTTGAAAGCAAACAGTAATGAGCTGTAAGCTGCCTGAAAAGGGAGCTAAAACATCTAAAATGTCACCTTTAAAAGAAATCATTGCTGTGCAGCACCAATGTACAGCAAGGGTTGTGAGCTGACATTCCTCTGTTCTAGTCTCATGTTTGCCCCTAACTTGGGGTATCATCTTGGGTTTCTCTTCTCAAAAATTGCTAACAGCTTCCCAGGATGTAAGAAAGACAGCAGGTCTAATGATTCTCTCCTTTGAGATCTTTCTATGAAAGTTGCCATAGAAATGTTATTTTCTCCTGTTAAAAGACAAAATTCTTTCATCTGTTTTAGACACAAAGATGCACTATCATGCTGCAAAGCATCTGACAACTTTAATTCAAAGGAGGAGTCTTGTCTGGTTTGACTTGTTAACCAAATCCCAAATTGCAACTAAATTTCATGGCCAGTTTTCACTTAGGAAGACAAGGCCAACATATTTGCAGCAATTCTGGGGGATCTTCTTACACATCATTTGCAGTAAAGACATGAAGACTTGGCTGCCACTGCTTACACGATGTGAATTAAAAGAGAATTCACAATATTACTACTTAGAAAGTCAGTGACACTGACCTAGTATGAAATGGATCATAAAAAAGGAAATAAGTCTCTTTTCCCTCTAGCTCTCTGTTATTACAGGCTAACTCATCATTAATGATGCTGGTGAAATGCATATTAAGAAACAAGAAACCGTAAGAAATGCTGTGAACTTCAAAGGCAGATACCTGGGAAAGGTCAACCCTGAGAATCAAATGAAAGGCCTTCTACCCTGACAGGGTCCTTTCAACTCTCTACACATTGTAAATGAAATTGCAACCTTCTTTTTGTAATTTACAGTATAACTCATCCACTTGTTAAGTACACCTTTGCTGCTAGGATTTGAAAAACCAAGTCCAGTCACAGGAGAGAGATCCTGCACTGTCTGAGCTGCTTTTGGGACAGAATTAGGAAGAGGCAGGGATGAACCAAATCCCCTCACAGTTGTTCTTGTTCTACAAGGAGTAGCAGGAAAGTGATCTGTGTACATACAAGCATTCAAGTAAAGGAATTTTGCACTAACAGGTCCCAAATATTGAGGTGTTATTATCAATTGCTACAAATCAGAATAGATCTGTTTATAGAAAAGCAATGCCAGCCAACCATTCTCCTGGTCTGAATAAGGGATGAAGCACCCTAGTGCCCAGAAAATGCAATCTGACCATTCTCCAACTCTGTGCCCAGCGGCTCGGCTCCCCTCTGGATCTGTTACCTGAGTGATGTTATCCTGAATCCACTCCAGCCTGTATCCCAGGACATTTTCTTTTAGCACATCTGGAGCTACACCTTCCCACTCCAAAACCAAACCAGGATCTCTTTGGATAACATGGATATTTTGTGGGGTGCTGCTTGGAGCTGAAGGCAGAGAAGAGAATACAGTCACTGTGCAGGAAATTCGGGCACTATCAACACTGAAAAAATCTCTGTTCACCCTCTTTCCTAAGATCAGTCAGAAAAGAGAGCGTGAGGAGAGAAACCATTTCTGCAAGCCACCAAGCACTACGGTGGCTTCAAGTGGAAAAGAAAAGGTTGGTCACTGTCTCTTGTTTTTCTCTGAAACCCCAAGGACCTCAGGAAGCCAGTGGAACATAAGCCCAGCATGCAGGAGCCCTGTGGATTAACTTTTTTCTCACATATCATAGCTGTTAAACACATTTGACTATGTATTACTATTTTAGGTTAGGAGACCCTTAGAGCAGAAAAGAAATCTGACAGCGTAACCTCTCTTGCATTTTGGAATTAGCAAGGACTTTGGTCAAGTTTATCCTCTTCTCCTTTTCAGCTTGAGAACTATCTTCAGAACTTGGCTGCTATTTGCTTACCAAGCTCCAGGGTCTGGAAGTAAACCCTGTCTGTGAAAGGAGAGCTGCCCATCTCATTGCTGCACTGCACACGAACGCTGTAGTTGGTGGAGTGCTTCAGGCCTTGCACACCATAGGCAAAGGGAGGCACGGGGGCAACTTCAGTGGAGACCTCCTGGCCATCTGGTGACTCAGCTACCTGTGCCAAGCATGAAACACAGCAGTCTGTTACCATAAGCATGTGAAAAACAGTTCCATAGACATACAGATATGGTATCAGTAACATTCAAAATACTGGAAAGGGAGCTGTCAAATAAGAATCATGAGCCATGCCTTTATTTGGCTAAGTAACATCACTCTTAACTGTAGCAGTATAGTATTTTTCCATCAGCTGAAAATTCAGTTCCCCATTTTAAAACATTTCCTTACTTAGGTTAAATAATAACCAACCACAGAATTTTATTTCCTTTAGAGAAAACTAAATGTGCTTGTTGCTTTGAGTGCTAGCTTGCTTCTGAGCCTTGTCTAAGTTTGGGCAATGAAAATTGTTAATCAACTTCCCTGTTGCCTTGTGTCACTTCTTCCTCAACTCCTTTTTCAGAAGTCTGTAGATTTTCAGCCTTGCTGTGGATTGGAGACATGTCTGACACTGGTGGCTTGGTTCAGCTGAACTGTTTCAAATCAAATACTGAGTTTTATCACTCCTGCAACCCTTCTCTTCCCCCACTCCCCCAAATCCAGAACTTCTACGCAACATGGATGTTAATTTAAATCTGGTAACACTGTGTGCTTTTAATGCACCGATAGGTTCAATGCTCCCACTTGCTTTTGTACTGACAATAGCAGAAATCTCTGCACAGCTCCTGGGCTCAGCCTGTCTTCTCAAGTGCATACAAAACAGCAAAGCTAGGAGTAAAAGCAAGATATACTGACAAAAGCAAAACACTCATTGGGACTTTTCATTCTCTAAGATTATAGCAGTTTTTCCTCTCTGCCCTTCCACTTATTCCTGAACACACTTTTGGCCCACTGCTTTATTTGGCTGATAAAAAGAATGGTTCTCAAGTTTCCTTAATAGAAAAGCATATTGTTGTCATTATCAGTGTCCTCCAAAGCACGGAAAAAACAATCAGACCTTTGTGCAAAACCCTGTCGTGCTGATGATGTGTTTCTGTTCACTAGTCGGAAGAGCAGGGGGTCTTGCATCTGCCCCCTGTATTCCCTGGAGCATGGCTCTTGTTAACAGTGTGAGTACATCAGTTTCCTGCCCCATCCCTCGCAGAAGCAATCTGTCTGTCTGAACAGGGTGCTCTCAGGGCACCCGCTGCAATGTCAGAGTGCCAGAAAACCAGGGCCAAGTCTTGGCCCCCTGCCCCCTCCCCTCTCCACAAGGTTCCCAGCAGAAGGACAATCGCTCCCTCACTGGGAGCCAGGAGCGTGTGCAGTTTCACATGGAAATGTGGGTCAGCGGCTCTCACAAAATCAGAGCCATGGGAGAGGGAGGGAAGACGAACAGTGGCATTTCTGCCCCTGAAGACCCCTAGAGGGAAGGCAGCTTTCTGTCCGCAGACAATGACCGCCACGTTAACCTGCTCCCAGATCCAGATGCAGCAACTTTGTCCTCAGAAGAACAGGAAAAGTCTGCAAGGCTTAGAGGAGGGCGAGAGACTGCTGAGTGGACAGAAACCAAGCTGCTCTGATTCAGCCTCTTTTCCATATGTCCTTGTCCCCTCACACCCCTGCCAAAAGTGCAAGGAGGAACTCAAAACCCAGGGCGATTAGCACTGCTGAAGCTGATGAGCATGCAAACCAGAGGGAATAGGCTGTTCCAATTGGAGCTAGCTCAGCATTGTAAAACAGAGGAAGAAAGCCATTTTCAGCTGTGAACAAGAACAGAAGCAGCAACAAAAACCAGAGACTGGGGCCAGCTATATTCAAGCATTCTTTCTGCCAGGGAGTTAAATCAGAACGATGGTTTCTTTTGCTTAACATCAGAGCACGAAATCTCTGATTTCCTCTCCACCTCCCAGACTAAAAGAGGACTGACTGTAAGGAAATTAGCCAGGCTGCTTCCAGCATACCTAGTGTTTGTAAATCCTTCCTCCTCTACATAGTTGGCAAAACCCCACAGAAATTCCTTTCCGGCTCATATTACTGCTGCAGTCAGGTGGGGAAAGCAAAGGGGCCCACCCTTTATACTGACAGATAAACCCACAGGGAACGTGCCTAGCTGTGTTTGCACACTTGCTTGAGAAACCACCACTTCTCTCGCACACTCGGTTACTGTTTGATTTTACAGTTACGTGTCTAACTAACTTTGCCCAAAGTTAGACTCGTACCATTGTTTCCATGAAGCTAAAAGGTGTGGTCCCACTTTAAAAGGGTCTTGAGCACTCAGCACCAGCTGGAGCTCACCAATAAGAGTACCCTTGATTTCCTTGGCAGAAGTTGTCTTTGACAACAGAAGGCTAATCAAGAATAAGAGGCAGTGCTTAATATTACTCTAAAACATGCTGAGCTTTGTCTAAAAATGCCCAACCTGTCACTCGCCTCCCTCATCTCCCTCTTTTCCTGTACCATCCCATGCCCTGCAAGCTCCTCAGGGAGGTGGCTCCAAGGAGCCCCACTTTTCACGCAGGGCAGGGGACAAAACTCAGAGGGGACAGTGCAGAGAGGCCGTACCTGAAGAGTGCAAGAGTGGAGAGGAGCGCGGCCATCAAACCCCGGCACCCAGACCACGCTGGCATTGCTGCTGGTGACTTGGCTCACAGTCACATTGAGAGGCGGGAGAGGCATGGCTGTGAAGGAAACAAAGGCACTTTTCAGCATACACAGAACTGAGCAGGTATTCACATGGAAATGCGCAGAGGCTTGAGGCTAGAAATTATGCAATGAAATTGCTGGCAGAAACGGTACAATATCACATCTTTAGAGCATCGCTGACTGTTGTGAATGAAACTATTATCTTAGCATTGAACAGGCTATTCTCATCCATTCTTTAATAGTCCAGCATGCTTGCTCCATGCACAGAAGCAGCAGTTGACCTCTTTGGTAGCAGCACCAGTGGGTGATGCTCACACCTGCACTATGCGGCCCTCTTCCCTGCCCCCTCTATTGCAAAGCATGACCCAGCCCTGATTACACAACTGCCTGTGGAGTTGCATTGTGAACCAAATCAGGCCTTGAAAATCTCTCCCCCAGTTCTCAGTCCGGCCCCAAACCAGCTCTGCCAGCACCCACAGAAGGGTGTGTTGCTGCATGACCCCAATACCCCGCAGTCGGGGTTGCAGCAGCCAGCTCGGTGCCATGACACTGCCGCCTCCAGGTGTCTGCCACTGACCCTCCTGCTGCGCCCAGGGACAGGGCCTGGATGGAGAACCACGCTCCTCCAGCCTCAGAGTTAATAAACTCAAAGGCACTCTGTTTGACAGAGAGGCACTTCGAGGCAAAGGGAGCGCGTATCATGTGGCTGGCACCACACTACCAATTAACAGCTGAGCCAGGAACAAAATCAGGGTTCTCAGACAGGCATTTAATCAGATGTTTGTGCTCCCTACCATCACACAGCAGCACCAGAGCACAGCTCTTCTGCTCGCTCTGACCAGACACCTCCATCAGTGCAGGGGCCTCTAGGATTTCCTTGCATCAACAAAAGCTCATCAGCTCCCTTTTATAATGCTCAGTACTTCCATTTGCCTTCTCTTTTTCTCCCAGTGCAATTTCACATAGTTACTTCATATTCTTCCTGATATATTCCTCATCATCTCTTTTTCACTCCTGAGTCTGTTTTAATTTAAGCATCTCATTCCTGAAAAACTACCAGTTTCATAGACACCCACCTCTCCTCCGACCTTTTGAGCCTCTCTTAAAATCATAGCTGCTGTATTGAGAAATTCTTTTCTATTGCTCCTCAACAAATTGTACCTTCAGGAGTCCTCTTTCAAAAACCCAAGGGGGCTCAGGACAAGGTTCTACATAAAGGCCGAATTTTCCACCTTTCCTGGGCTATATTCAGTGAAAAGGAGAAGCAGAAAAAGTAATTGCAGACCAGGACTCCTCCAGCTGCAGCTCCTACTCTGCCAGAGAGCTCTTCCATCTCTCACCATGCTGAGAACAGCCTCAGCATCTCCTCCACGTGGGGCCACCTTGCAGGAGAAATGCTTAGACCCCAGCCCACTCCCAGGCCTCCAAAGGGCCTTGAGGAGAGGATGGGGCAGGGAATAGATGATGCCACAGATTAACTCTATAAACCCTTTGCTGTCCAGTTACTAGGATCCAAGGGCAGGAGGCTGCCACCCACATAAGAAGATTGCACACGTTGGTGTGCACGCACGTGTGGGGTGGCAGAGCATGGGGCTGGGACACAAGATGGGCAATGAGTTCTTTGTGAGTTACCTTAGATTCTTCCATGTCTTGGTTTCTTTCCCTTTTGATCCTGGATATTCAGGTTCATAAGCTCTTTGAGGAGAAAAGAAGGCTGTTTTTTGCTTGCTTGGATATCACCAAAACATTGCCCTGAAGTCTTTATTTAGCTAACGTTTCCATAACTTCTGGGTTCAGCAAAGTTATTTTCAACACTGGATTGCGTACGCAAAGGAAGCATGGGCTATCGTATCGGTGAGAATAATCAGCTGCTAAGACATCCATGCAGAGATGGAGACAGCCACGAAAGAGGCTAGCACCTTGCCCTATTTCTGCAATAGGCAGAAGGGATGGATGCACTTCCCCATCACATGCTGGAAGAAAACAGAGTGGCTGTGGTTTCTGCTGTGCTGTGAAACACAGGATGTGACCCGCGGAGTCTCAGCTGCACGCACGAAGGAGAGCAAAGCCAGTCTGAAAACAGCAGCTTAAGCGTTAAGATAACGTGAGTTAACTTCCTCTGTGTTTGCAGAGTGCCTGGAACAATGGGGCTTTGTACACCGCTGGGGACTGTGGGCTACAATAACAGTAATTTTCTGCTTGGAGTACACCCAGCACATTGTGGGCACTACAGAGAATAGATAATGAACAACAACAGCAGCAAAGAAGAAGAAATGCTAACAGTTTGTAAATGTCCTAGCAAAAATATTTGCCTCTGAAAACACAGAAGAAACAAATTGTTTAATAAATTGTAGAAAGACTTTAGTCTCCTCATTAGCAGATGGATCTGTGCAAGAGAGGAAGGCACTGACCACGCACGTACAGACAACTGCTCCCAGGAGTCATTTCATTCAATTCCACGTCTATAGGATCAAGGACTAAATGAACATTATCACAGTCTGCTCCTGTTCCTGCTGATGTTCTTATTGGGAAGCTTTGCCTGAACTTTGACAAAGGTTGTACTGGATCTTAAAGGCTTTTTTTTTTCCTATTTAAAAGAGCCTCATCACTTCCCTGTGTTTATAACTACTTTTTTAAGCATATCTTTGAGGTATTACAGTTAGAACCAATAGGACTACCGCTCTGGACTTGACATTTAAAACCTGTTTTTATATCTACAGAAGATATCACATACTGGTGTAACATCTGCCAAATCACTTAAATTCACTTTCCTCAGCTCAAAAGCGTGCGCGCACACAGCGGCGTATGCTGGTGGTATGTCCTTAACAGACAGGTTGTAGAGATTCATTACCCCTGATTGCCCCTGAAGCATTTAGAGGACTTTTGGCAAAATATAATTGCTGGGAAGTATGAGAATTGTGAGGCCTTTATCCTGTCATCTTATTAATGATTAAAAATGTGTTAACATCAAAAAAGAAAAAAAAAAAAAAATCTTGTTCATGCCAAACATTATCTCAAATTATGGATTTATGCAATTTTTAAAGCTTAAGAGCTTTGTGAACTAAACTCTATCCCAGGATAAAAATATCCATACAAGATATATTCCACAATAACTAATTCCCCTGCGTAGACAAGCCTTTAAGGCAACAACTCCAAATGTTTTTAAATTAAGTTGTAAATCTTACTAGTCCAGCACACTGCATTCTTGGCATAGCAGTAACCACAACATTTGTCCTGAAGAAAAATACACTGTAGGAATGGTAGATCTACTGCTGGGTTTTAGGCTATACCTTAATGCATACTAGCTAATACAATTCTGAGTTTGATACAGACATAAACGTTTGCTCTTATTCAGGCTGAGCAATAAGCTACTGCTTGGAACAAATTATTTTTTGTGACATGTCTCTCTCCTGGAACTGATAATTATATCATTTACTGCGTGTTAAAGCACGACTAAAAATTCAAATGCCGAAGCATCCCAACATGAAGAGGAGGGGAAGAGCTGACTGCTCCGATTACCCCCCTTTCAGTCACCTGGATGCACAGAGGAAAGGTGCCAGCAGCTTACGGACTCCAAACGGCAGCTGCCCATGCAAGGGCTAGGGATTATTTGTTTTGAACAAGTTTCTAAAGGGGAAAGAACAAGAAAATAAAATCCATAAAGAACAGAGTGAATGAGTTGGTTTTACTGGCCACTGGTGATTGCCTTCCTTTCCTTTTTTCGGCATGTAATGTGACGCCAACAGAAGCGAGCAGAAATAATGGCCTCTTTAGCTCTAACAAGACCCATCTATCTCCAAGCAGGAAAGATTTCCCCAGCTTTGGTTTAGACGATATCCAGCTACATCTCTCACGAACAATTTGACTGCTCCAACTCTCTACATTTCAAGGAGAAACTGCTATTTGACATTATGTTTCCCTTCCTGTATCAGATGCATTTTATTTCCAGCAGCCTGTGATACAGCCCCGCACAGCAAGCAGGAGTTGCCAGAAGAGCACAAAGCATTATTTCAGCTGCTGGCAGCTCCAGCCAGTGCTGCTTGCCGGCAGCTTTGAGACAGCCCCTTGCATTAGGGAGCCCTTCCTTCCCTCCCCACAAAGCAAACCCATCTCCCGTGCCCATTCTCTCACCTTTAATTTGAACAGTGGCTGTCCGAGATGAAGACAATCCCTTTACGTTGTGAGCTTCGCAGGAGAACACTGTGCTTTGATTAATACCTGGAGGTTGGCCAAGAAAAGGAAAGGAAACACAAACAGCTATATAATCCAGCTCCAACTGTCGGCAGATTTTCAATTGCGTGACATCCAGCTCATGCTGCACAGGCAGTTGGAGGGCTGAGCTGGGTGCCAATCAAAGGCACGTGGATTTCAATGTAATTAATGTGCCAACCACATTTTTAATGGAGAGTGTGTGGCAACGTGGAAGAGCTTCCATTGGAGCTTCAGAAAGCACTGAAAAAGAAGGATGAACCTGGCAGAATAGCAGATCACAGCACTCAGTTCGGAGATGTCCCTTTCTCACATGCTGGTGAGCTTCCTAGGAGCAAGGACCATGCAGAGCCACGGGTTAGTACAACCCAACAGCACCCCGGAGCTCAGCTTGCCACCTGAGCACCTCTGCAACCTGAAGCACAGCCACCTGCTAACTGGGCTGGGAGCCCAAGCAGGCTTCCAACGAAATGCTGCAGGCTTCGAGCTAATGCCCACCTGTCCCTCGTCTTTCATCCAACTTTTGAAGACAAGCAAAGGAAATGAAAGCAAAATGCTACTGCACCTACACTGAGGCACTCCCCAGGGGTGACTCAATACAAGGGATGGTTGTGCACCCTTACTTTTGAGAGCATCTGTCCATCTGAAGGGCCTGAACATGGCATCATGGCCCAGTTGCTCCAAGGTGCATATTGGCACTGTTAATTAATCTTGACTGGGACACATTTGCAAAGCTGCCTGCGGCCAGCATCTGTTTTCACTCCGTTGCCTTATCGGGCTCTATCTGATAAAAGTTAAGGGTTGGCCCACTATAGGCATCCAGTATAAGAGGCAAAAGGTCTCGCAGAACTGCACAAAACAGCTTGCAGTGTCCATCGTTGCCTTTTGATTCATCTTCCAAGAGCCTGCAATTGACAGCGCTGCAAAGAAGGTGTACTGAAGGAGAGGAGGGACTGCCATAAATAGAAAGAATAAAACGTTTGGCTCCATCCACTCCCCCCAGTGAACCAGAGGGAAATGCTGACAGCGGGCAGCAGAGCAGAGGAGCGCCTGACACATGAGGCACTCCCGAAAGACAGAAGCAAACACAGTCCTGCCCTGAGGAAAACACACTGTACACCACAGACCAAGACCCGCTTGCTCTCCAGCACCATTGTCAGCACTGCTTTCCAAACACAATAGCCCTTTTACCAAACTGACTGCTCGCTGAACAAAGGTTTGCTTTCTGGCTACAACTTTATCATTTTCTTCAGGATTTGATACTTTCTTTAGCTAGCAATGCCTGACTGATATTTTTGACAAGTCTTGGAAATCTGACCATGCAGCTTGTGTTCTCCTACATGTTCTCTATTGCAAAGACAAGATCCACCCAAGGAATATCCCAAAGAGCACTACGGAGTTAAATTTCTAGGTTATCCAGAAATGAGTTTCCATGCTAGAAAACTATTAATTTTGTGTTCTTCCTCCTGATTAAATAAAATGAAATGCCAGCACCTGAGTGCATTATAGCTGAGCACTCTTCTGCATGAGAGGGTTGGGCATCTCAGCTCCCTCAGCACCTGCTGAAGCCGTGTACGAGAGAGGCACAGGTCCTCTTGTCACTAACAAACAGCTGCACACAACCCAGCTTAATTCTCAGAACAATATTATCCCTAACCAGCAAAGGCTCCCGTCTATCTGGAGTGGGAGAGAAAAGGACAAACAAAGGTGCTGGTGAGGAACATATATAATAGTAGTCTATTTGGAGAGTCCCTAGGAGCAGCTGCCCTTCTTCAGGCCCCCACATCACAGCTCTGCAATGACAAAAGTTTTGTGAGGCACCGTGGGATGAGCTCAGGGAGACTTTTTCTTGTTATCATCATTCCCCTCTCCATTATCCGTCTTTTCAGTTTTCATTTCAACTGGCAGATTCTATCATGAGGGAGCAGTTTTCATTTCCAGCTTTGAACAGCACCCAGTGGCTATGTAAGAGAGGGAGCAGATGATAAAACCATCGCAAATCACAAACCAAGTTTTGATTTACATACAAATTAGGTTTAAAGGGAAGGCTTAATAGAATTGGATAGCTTGAAGGATGGCCAGAGATTTACAGAAAGAAACTCCCCCTGGGTGTAACTGTATTAACACTGAGGAAGAGGCCCCAGAGATGAATCTGAGTCGTAAAACCCAGCTAGTTCGAGTTTGACTCACAGCTGCTGAGAATAACAGCAGCATAGAGAAGAAATATCACAAAGCTGTTGGAGAAGTAACTAGAATTAAGTTACCTTTACAAGGTAACAACAGGAATAGCTACAGTCAGGTCCTGGTAGGTGTATGTCATCCTTCCCTGAAAGCAGGCTGAGAGGCCCAAATCCCTACTGCCTCCTGAGGTCTCCAGCTGATGCTGGGGGGGAAGGCAGTCTTACCATCACATGCTAGCACCCACTCTGGGGCAAACCTCAGTCTCTGCGGATATCAACCAGCCCACTTTAGCACCAATACAAACGGCCTAAAAGCATCAAACAACTACATGAGGTGGTCAGGTTTCAGTGATAAGAGCATCCAGCAAGCCTACAAGACCAGAGCAGGGGAGGAGAGCAGAAAGCAGTGTGGAATGTGGCTGTGCATGGGAGGAGGAGATGGCATCTGTTACATGCAAATGCTTTTAGGTTTCTAAGCCAAAAGTCACCAAGAGAGTCATTTACTAAAGCCATAAACACTCCCCATGAGGTGGAATAGCAAAAGAGGAACCCAATGCATCACCTGTCCAGTAGCATCTTTACCACGGTGCCAGCCCCACCCAAGCTCTGCAAAGCCTGCGTGCCTCAAGCCAGCGGGAAAATACATTGGGCTACAAGCACCCCTTGAGATGATCTACCTTCATACGTGATCATGGTCTCTCAGCTTTCAAGGTGCAGTCAAAGACTGTTCCCACACTATGAGGCTACCCAGTGTCACTAGGCATGTACAGAAAAAAGCTCTCCCTCTCCACGCTTCTGATGCTCAAAGTGATCCTCTGCATTGGCAGTAGCCTTACCTGACACATTTAGGATGGAGGGGGAGATGTCTGGAAGCCCCACTCTAGAGTCTCCCATCCACCAGATAATTGTCACTGGTTCAGGGGGACCAACAGCAGCACAGGCCATATGAAATGGGGCATTAGGGGACACGGATACATCCTCAGGTTCCACAGTAAAGTAGGGTACACCTAGAAAAGCAACAGACAAGTGATAATAACTTGAGAGGCTCCTCCTGTCTCTATTTGTTACCACTAATACCAGTGCCCAACACTGGACACCCATCTGTCCTGGCCCTATACCTAATCTGACTCCATCCAAGCCCTTCACAAAATAAACCAAATTACCTCAGGATGTGAATGGCCACACACTCCCACTACAAGTCAGTGAGAAAAGAGTGCCTTCTTCCTAAAATGCCTTTGAAAAGACTCTTTCACTGAGTGTCCTTCAAAACTCCCCTATAAAGTAGCCTTGAACAGTAGAATTTGCTCAACTTTTCAGTTAAATTGCAGTTTAAAGAGGAAGCAGTCAATATTTGTAGCCATGTCTGCCACCTCTTTTAAAGGACACCTAACCCAGCTGCAGGTACTTCTTGCCATGCAAAAACTGAACTTTGTAAACACGCTGAACTAGCTGCTGTGACAAACCCATGAATGAGGAAAGAATTCCCCTGGTGAGAGGCAGGGATCACTTACACTCTCTCTGCACAATCTAATTGAATGGAGCAGCCGCCCAGCATGCTCCGAACCGAGAGAGCCAGGCTGCCCTGAAATTAGGGGTAATTTGTTACAGAGCTAACAGGGACACAGCTCTGTCAATAAGTATCTGTTTGCTGCAGTGGCGAAATTCCTGTTTGGTGCAACAGGCCTTGGATCAGACCCACCGGGAGCTGAAGCGCTGCTACCTCGGGTCTTCTCTCAACTGGTGAGAGTTAATGGAGCTCAGCACATCAAAACATGTGGTTCCTCTTACAGGCAATGCCAAGCCTCTGGTGGTTTCAGTGCTCCCACCTAGTTACACAAAGTTTCAGTCAGTATCAGTGCTGACCCTGCAAACCAGTTGACACCCACTTCTGGTAACTTCTGGAGGAACCAAGGCCTGGAAAAGCGTTGAGCTCCTTTTAAACTCAAGCACAGTTGCCAATGGCTGTCTACACCAAAACAAGAAATAAGATAACCTCAGTGGGAGAAAATGTTTGGGAAACTGCTGATCTACCACCTCACAAAAAGAGGAACCAGCGATACTGGGCATTCACATGCTTCAGTCACGCTGCCTGTCCTTGGCCACAGAGACAACAGGCCCGAGTGGCTCCAGCTGGCATGGCACATGCTGAGCACCACCAAAAGCAGGCAATTAACATTGGGGCCAAAACATGGATTTAGGAGCCTAATGCTTGATATTCCCTCTGCACTCCGACTGGAAGTGGTGCCCTCAGTCTTTTACTGAGGGGCTGGTCACTGTGTTTTTTTGGGTGGCAGTTTATCTGTGCCCTCCTCTCCTTCTTGCCTCTTGTCCCTTTAGAGTGGCAGGTAAATGAAAAAAAAAAAGCTAACATAGGTCTAGAAATAGGTCATCCAGGAATGACAGCGCCTATCTGTACAAAGGCTAATGCTCACGACAGGTATATCCATCATGATTCACCGCTGGTTTCTGCTTACATGCTTTGCTTTATTTTTTTATTGCAGTCCTACTTAAACAGTAAAAGTGAACAAACTTTCCAAATACCAGCTGTGACAGCTCCACCTGCTTTGACCTCCTTTTCTAAGGAAGGCCCAAGGGGAAAATACCAGCGTCTCTTCTACCCGTGAGCTGGATCCCTGCCTGCTGTCCCTTTGCCATGGTACCCGAGGTAACCTTTCAGGAGGATCCTGTCCAGCTCGGCAGGTTTTCTCACTTTGGGAGCAACCAACCCGATCAGACAAGACCACAATTAAAAACTCTTGTAGTTCAGGGTGTGCAGCTGACTCATCCAGCTCAGGAACTTGCACTGCCCCTGTCAGTACGTTACCTGGACACCTTGCAGTCTGTGGCACATTGAGCCTCCTAGTTCCTGGTGCAAGAGGCAAGTGCCAGCACCCACACCTCACAGATGCACCATGGAAGCAGGGAGCTGCCAACAGCCAGGAAAGCAGTGGCAGAGCCCGTGTATTCCCTGTTCCAAGCCCTGTTCCATAACCTTCCCACAGGGACAGCCTTTTTCTACAGCTCAGTTTTCAGACAGTGTTAAGGAGACACATCCATGTGGGCTGGGCTGGTGTGCTGACTCTGTAGCCACAACAAGGGCCAGCAGCCCCAGGAGCCAGCCCCACAGCCAGGGGTGTAATTTCAGAGGGAAAGTTCTATAAGAGAGATAATCCTTATTTTCAGATGGTCACACTCTGTAGCATGCCTCTTGGATTACATCTCCAGGCATCGAACACTATCATGTTCTTGGTAAGGCCAGAATCTAGTTTCTAAACCAGAAATAGTTTGATTTTTTTTTTTTTTTTTTTTTGTAAATTCTGAGTTCTTCATAATATCAAATATTTCAGTGGTATCACAGGCACAGTTCAAATACCATCAATACAACTTCTGCTTGATAAAGACTACCTAAGTGGATCTCCAGCCACAGATACTAAATAGTGAAGAAATCCATTCTAGCTCACTGAGTTAGATAGCAATAGTCTATGCTTGCGTTGTACGGTGTACTTGAAGGGTGTCAACACCTACCTAGGGCTTCAGGAGACGAAGGTAAACATCCCTTCTCAGCCAAAGAGAACAATTGCTATCAAAACAGCAAATAACTTCTAGACAAAGCTGGTATGCCCAGGGAAGAAATACATATAGAGATTACAGTACCGGTGGGACTGATAGGCTTTTGCATTCCCTAGTTTTCTTATGCTAACTGCTGACAGCTTTTTTGCTAATCCACCCCTTATCACTACTTGTTAATTTTTATTTTTCCCCTGTGACTACCATCTCATGTGACTACACGCTCAGTTCAGGTTTAGCTAGCTTCTGTCATACTTGCTTTTCTCTTAAAAATGACCGGTTACATTTTTAACTGATGGTTCTGTTGTAAGCTTTGCCCTTCATTCTCAAAGCTCCCCTTTAGCTGCAGCTGTTTTTTGTGACTTTGTTATTTTTTGCCTGCACTACCCAGAAGGGCTCCTTTGTTTTTCAGATTGCTTAGCACACTGAGCTACCCAATCACTTCTAATGCACCCAACACGCAAATGCAGCCACCTCTGGAGTGGGCCATAGTAATTGGAATAGAAATAGAAACCTGCACAAAAGAAAATTTTAAGCTGCAGACAATGTTCTCCAGATGAAACTGCACCTGAAATTTTAGGTGGATGAAACCCTGGAATTCATGGAAGACAGAAGGTAAGCATTCCTCCTCCCATGAGGACTGCTACAAATATTTCCATCTGGATGGCTCTGGATGAGTGAGACCTGTGCTGTAAAAATGCCACCCAAACAACACTACCTCCTCTGACACACAACCCATGTCCCCTCTTCAAGAGCACCAATTCAGCTCTGGCCCAAAATATTACCAATTACATCCAAAAATCAATCTCTTGCTGCAAATACACTGTCCCTCTCAACTGCTTCACTAAGAATTACACTATCCCAGTACTACCAGCTTCTGAGCGTCTAAAATGATCATGGCTCAAAGGGAAATTAAACTAGAGGCAATGAGAAGCCACCAATCCACTCTGCCTTGGGTAACTTTTGGACAACCACCTGCAACCTCCCCTTTATCAGACAAGACTAGGCAAAACAGTGCAACATGAACAGTCATGGCTGTGAGGCAGCGATGTATAACACTTCTCCTGAAACTCTCAAAATCAGGCTAAAGCTGTACTTTGCCCTCAAAGAACTGTTTGGCCGATACATAGAAATAGCTGTGGCCCTGCCTTGAGAAGAGGGTTGGACCAGATGATCCCCATGGATCCCTTTCAACCTAAACTGTCCCGTAATTGTATGCATTGTTTGAAGACCAAAGCAACAGTGGATTGAGGGGCTGGAAGGAAACATGTATGCATGAAAGTGTTGCCCAGAGAAGCTGTGGATGCCCCATCCCTGTTGGTGTTCAAGGCCAGGTTGGATTGGGCCTTGGCCAACCTGGTCTGGTGGGTGGCATCCCTGCTTAAGGCAGGGAAATTCGAGGTAGATGATCTTTAAGGTCCCCTCTAACCCAAGCCATTCTATGAAATAATCTTTCACTTGCTTCCCAATGTGCCAAAATAAAACCAGAAGGGTCACAGACTGACAGCTCCTTTCCTTGAAGCTAGTCTCCTATCATTTCTTATCTGCCCTATAGTGATCTCACTGCATTTATCAGGAATGGTTCAGAGCTAAGAGGCCTGTCACTGGAGCAATCTCCTCTCTCACCACTTCCACCTACAATATATTGGTGGGCCAACCCTGAAAGGAAACCAGCACTACTACTACTCCTTACCTTCCACTATGAGCCACACTTGCTGTGATTCTTCCTTCTTCCCCCCGTTCTCAACCTGGCACCAGTACTTCCCAGAATCTGTCCGCTCGACGGATTTCAAGCTGAAAAAAGTCAAAAGCCATATCGATATTTTACGTGGATAAAGCATGTTTTTGCCCCAAAGGACCCTCCAGCGTTTGACAAACCAGATGCACGGACAACACCCACTGAAATGCCGCCAGCCCTAGGGAGGAAGGCAAAGCCAGCCAGCACAAAGCACGCGGCAACAGTGGAGAAAGGAGGCTCCTCTCTAGGGTGGATGGAAAGAATCCTCAGCAGAGCAGACAGCTTTCCTCCAAAATGTGCTCGCAGGAAACCCATAATTTGTGTCCTTTGAGAGAAGGAAGGGGTTGCTCATCTCCTTGACTGTGAATTGTGACTCTAGCTGGTCTTCAAGAGCGGCAGCTTAGCCTACAGCACCTGAGCTAGTGGGAAACTCCAAATCACATGATTCCAATGAGCCTGAATGTTTTGCTTTGGTTAGGTGATAGGACAGCTTCATATGGGAGTAAATAGGTCAGAAGAGGTCCCCTCTCATTTCAGCTGTGCTTAGTGTTATTCTTATCCTAAGAGCATTTCACACCACAAAACTACTTGGGCCTTTTGGTCAGTGATTTCAAAGGGGTTATGCTGGCCTCCAGCACAGGGCCTCACACCACAAACCATTCTCCATTCTCCCTTGCTCAGCAACAACCCTCCTTCTGCGAAGATGCATCCAAGCAAGAGAAAGCAGTCACAGGGACTGAGCGGTTCAGCAGAGAAATTCTCTTCCTCGTTCCACCACTGGGTATCTGCGGTACCTCAAGTGTCTCTAAGAGCATGAGGCTAGCATGGTGAATAAGGGCAGAATTTGGGACCAAAGCTACAAGGTCTCAGCTACCAAAGGCACCAGTGTGACTCTGCGTGCCCATCAATATACAAATGCTAATTGACACCCCTCCACCCCCCCCCCCAGGGTTGCACAGCCTGCTGTCATGCAGAGATCCTCAGCAGGTTTGATGCTGGCTTTTCTAATGCCAGCAGTCCATCTTGGGGAAGGGGAGGAATTTCTCAGATGGAAGACTGAACAGGGAGAGCGTTTGCTGAAATGCACAAAATGGTCCCGCTACAGCCTGATTTTCAGAGCTGTACCTTCAACAGGAATCAGCTGTCCTGCCCATCCAGCCACATGTTCAGAAACACAGCAATTGCAGCGGAGAGTCACACAGCGGGTGGTAGAAATGATCACTTTAGTAGGAGAAAGGAAAAAGGAGAGAAATACGGACACATCTGGATTTAGCACCCTAACTTAGCCCTGGGGCTGCAGGAAGTTCTCAGTGGAGAAAAACAAGACGTGAGAAGATTGACAGAGGCAAAGCAGAAAAGGGAGAAGTAAATGATATAGATTCAAGACAAACTGTTTCCACAACATAATGTTATGCAACAGTTTTGCTAGGCACCGATTTTTTCCTACCAGAACATTTATTACAGACATAGAGCTCTGTCATAGAGCTCTATGACAGAGACTTCTAGTTGCTAGAATAGGAGACTCCATGCAACGGCAAGCCAAGAGACCTTAGAGGAGATGAAGCCTGAGCTCACAGAAGAGTGATTCTCAGCCACTCAAGTGGTTTTGAGCCCTCACAGCAATGGCACACTTGCTTGTACAAGCTCTCTTTATGCAAAGATAATGACCCAGAGGACAACCTTGGGTCTTGTTTAGCCTGGTACTTCCAGAATTCACCGACATCCACCTTTGGCTGCAGTAAGGGCAGAGAGAGCTGCTTTGCAGAAGGGTGTTTTTAAACCCCTGAGCAGGGCAGGCTTGATATCACTTGGCGTAAATATATAGGGAAAGTTTCTGCAAAATAATTTGAGGATGGTTCAGATGCCAAATGCTCCTTCACAAAGAAAGGAAGGGGATGGAGTCCTGGGAGTATCATTTCAATTAGCAAGCCTCATCCCTCAGGCAGACTGACAGCTCAAGAGAGAAAAAGAGCAGAATGAGTATGAGAGAGAAAACCTACACATCAGACCTTAGTCTTCCTGCTGTACAGCAGAGCAAGATGAACAAACCAGGCAAGAAAACATCATTTCACCTTGCAGTTGCGTCTCAAGCATCACAAGTGTTAGCAAAGCACCTGTCACCAGGGTAGTCAGAAAACCAGCACGGCTCTAGTGCATGATCTGAGCCCTCAGTGGCTTCAGTTCTGCTCTCAGTTATGCCTTTGCCACACACTGAACTGCAGACCTGAGGACCCTGCCACAAAGAGGTCACTGCAGTTACATAGCTATAGCTGACAGCAGAAAATTGTGCAATAGATCCCATGATATTCTTCCTTCTCCACATCTGTTGTACCTGAGGAAGCCGATCCAGTGCTCTTCATCTACTGGAATGTACACCTGGTCTACGCTTTGCACCACTGCTCCGTCCTTGATCCACAACATCTCGGGATCTTCCATTCCCTCGAGGCTGCAATTTAGTTTGACGGGTTGACCCTGGGACACCTTTAATTTGATTGGAGATCCTGTAAATTTCATACCTAAAAGAAAAATACTACTCCGCCCCACCCCCGGAAGAAGGGGGGTTGGAGTACAGCAAATTACTCCAGGTCGGTGGTCTGGAATTACATACCCTACCGGCACGCACTGCAGAGGGGTCTGCGGGTCTCGCCTCTGCCTGCCTGTGCCTGCTAAGCAATAATCACAGGCAAGCACTGAGATCGCAATAGCTGCAGAGCGGTGGCAGCTCAGTCCGCACGCGGGGCTTTTCTCAACTCTGTGCTCGCTCGCGTAGCAGCGGGGTGAGCTTCTGCAGAGCGGTGCCCGAGCAGAGCCCACCACAAAGGCTGGGAGATTCGCCGTGCCCGTGATCCGGCCACGCTGACCACGTTCTCAACGTGGCACCACACCTCCCTCTCGCATTTCAGCTACGGTGCTGCTGCACCACTAAGAAATCATCGCCCTTGCTCCATTGTATGCGTTTGTATAGAGCTGGGACATGAGAAAGAATCAATTATGCCATGTTATTCAGCGTACACGGTTCCTCTGCGTTACAGAAAGCTTCCCTGCAATTTACAGAACCTGTGAAAGCAAAGCCTGTTCTACAGCACCTCGCCGAGGAGCAGAGATTTCTGTCGCGTGATGTGGGCGTGCGTGCCCGCGAACCTCCCTGGGTCCAGCCGAAGGACCACGCCGCACTCGGAGCCACGGAGCTGCGACTCCAAAGCAGCAGGACCCCGAAGCAGCAGGACCAGCACCAGGGGAGCTGCTCAGGTCCACACTGCCACAGATGCAATCGGAATCTGGCCCGGAGCATTGCTCTACGTGTGGGTGGATGGGGAGTGTTTCCCTCAAGCAGAAGTGAATCTATGGAATGTGTTACCATGAGAAAACACGGAAGCCAGCTGTACAAGCGCATTTTAGAAAGACAGCAAATAAAGGAGGAACCGGAGGATCAAAGGAGACCGTGGGAAAGCAGGAACGTGGAATATAAATGTGAAGCTAGTTTTGTTAGGCAGAGTGGCCATTTCCTATGCAGTGACACAGGACTGACAGAACAGAGCAGGTTTTGCCCAGCTCAGTATTATGCCCCAGCAGCGGCTTCCGCATACTTCAGGGAAAAACACACAATACAAAACAAAACAAAAACCCCAGTTCCATCACTCCACTGCTCTGGTGCAGCCGTGTATCACCACCAGCTTTGCCCCGGTCACTGGCCGGTCAGCTTCTCACAGGACGCCTCGCTACCCTGCACAACATCACGTGTGAAATCCAGAGCGCCAAGTAAGCAGCCCTGTTGCTCTCGCGCTCTGTTACAGCCTGAGCAGTGACCAGACACGGAGACGCCCGGTGTGCCACTTCCCCCTCGCCAACAAGCCACCCTCCCGCAGGGGCAGCGGCTCCCCCCGCCACCAGCACCCCAGGAGCAACCCTGAACACCGGCAGAAGGACTTCGTGCCTCTTTCTAACGAGATCCCCCAGCCTGTTCCCAGCTGGTGTCCAGCAATCGGTATTTCTGCCGTTCTGCCTGCTGCTGTGAATTCAGTACACTGACAAAAGGCACAGCAAAACTGGTAAGGCGATCGCTTTAGGTTGGTTGCTGCAGCTGGTTTGCTGGGCTAAGGATTTAATCACCTTGGGTGAGGATGATCTAATCGTGCATTACTTAGCTCATCTGTAACACAAATTACACGTCCCAGTGCGCGCCAGAAAGCATCCTCCCTGCCACCACTCACAATATTGGAACAAAACATGAAAGCTTCACAGCAACTCTCTCAGTATTACAGAAAACTAATGCAGCCAGGTTGCTAAAGGCACACGTAAATCGACAGACACTCTCATTACAGGTGCCTTAATGGAAAGGCAAACTACTTGGCTTTCCTCAGACTGCTCTGCTGAAGAGTTAACCACAAATTAAACAATGAAGTGTCATTAGAGACCTTTTATGGTTTCAGTTCCCATACAAATTAATGCTGGAGGAAATTAATATACAGCAGGAGTGTTCAGCCTAAGTTGTAATTCTCCACATTGCCTAATGTAAGCCTTCTGTCAAGATCAACTGAAGGGAAGAAATACAAATCAGGTTTTTTTTAATAAATTCACAAGTTTTTGACAAAATTCAGCTTTAGCTGCGGCATCCCTTCCTGCAGGTATCCAGAAAAGGCTCACAGGAGGTCAACACCGATCTTAATGTCCACCTTTTCCTCCCTCCACTCTCCCGCTCACTATTCCTCATCCGATAGCGTTCTCGCCGGCACAAGACATAATCTCACCCAACTGGGTTCCTCCAAGCCTACCTGGGGCAGCCACAGGAGCCGAGACTGGCTGCTCACAAATACAATTATATCGCGTTTCTTATCAGCCACTTGTCAGACAGAACCGACAGCAGCTGAGCGCGCCGCTTGTCGCGATCCGCAGCGGATCGCTTCGGTTTGCCTTTTCGCTCCTGCCACCTCGGAACCTTTTGAGCGCCGGGCACAGCAGTGCGATCCCGTGAAGTTATTTCTGGAGCGGGGGCAGAGGGAGCTGCGGGAAGCCTTGCCGCTCCTCGGGCTCCTTCGGACGCCGGCCTGGCCGCCCGCTGCCGCCGGCGGGAGGCTGCCCGGCCTCCGCAGCCTCCCGGGGGGCTCAAACTTGGGAAGAGCGGCTCGGAGGGCGCACCGCTGGGAAACCGCGCCCGGCTTTCCCCCGGGCCGACCGGATCGCCGCCGCCGTGTGCGGGCAGGGCACCGAGCCCCGCCGCTGCCCCGCACCCGGGGCTCCCGGCGGCGCGGCTCCCGGCTGTGCCCGGCCTCCGCAGCGGGGGCCGCCGAGCGCCGCGGCCACCTGTAGCCCGCCCCGAGCCCCCCGTCCCCGGAGGGCCGCCAGCGCCTCACCTGCGGCGGCGGCGCCGTCCCGGAGCGTCGCAGCCCAGAGTCCCAGCAAGAGGAGGCGCGGCAGAGCCATGCCCCGCTTCAGCTCCATCGCTCCCGCACCACCATCGTCCCCCGGCTCCTCGGCTCCGCCGGGCTGCCCCGGGAGGCTGCGGGGAATCTCCAACTTCTTTCCGGCGGCGAGCAGCGGAGCGGTGCGGGTGCGGGTGCCGGTCCCGGTGCCGGGCGGTCTCCCCCTGCCGGCGCGCAGCCGCTCGGCGGCTCCTGGGCCGGGCCCGTCCCTCCGCCGCCGCCGCCTCCTCGGCCAGGAAATGGCGGTGCCGGGCGGTCGCGGCGCGCTGGGCTCCCCCTCTGACATCACGTCATGAATATGCAGCAGCGGCCCCCGGAGCCCAAAGTCGCCGCCCCGCCGCCGCCCCCGGCCCAGGGCGGGCAGAGCCTCAAGGGGAGGCTGCGGGCAGGGGGGGGCTGAGCCCGATCACCGAGCGCGACCACCGAGCCCCGGCGTTCCTCAGGGCGGGGGCACACGGGAGGTCGCTGATCTCCCGCCCCGAGTGTGGACGCGGGGCCCGCCTGGCCCCGGGCCCCTCAGGAGCCTTCACGCCCCCGCCTGCCCTCGAGGGGAGCAGGGCTTGGGGCAGGCAGCGGGGGCCGGCCCCCACAGCCGTGGCTCTGGGGGGATCCCCAGAGCCCTGAGGCACGCACACAGCACCCCTCGGCCTCCCCTGCCCCCGGGCCTCACCAGCCTGAGCCCCACAGGATGCACGGCCACCCCAAACCCGTCCCACCAGCGGGATCCACGTCCCCTCGTCCTCCTTTGTGCTGGCGCAAGAGTAGGGAGAGGTCTGAGGAAGATCTCCACTCTTACAACTCTATTGGCGTGGTGTGGGAAAAGTCACTGGCAATTAGAATAAATATATCTGGCACTGTCTTTCTGTAGGAATTATGGTGAGGATCTCGGTTGAAAGGCACCATAAGGAGCAATGTCGTTACAACACAGTTTTTAGCTCCGCAATAGCAACCAGCGTACGACACTTACCTAGCGGCTCCCGCAATACTCTGCAAACCTAGATAAATAGAGGAGCGTGAGGAAGTAGTGTCATTCCCATTAGGCAAACAGAGAAACTGAGGCACAACAAGGTCACGTAATTCCCTCCCAGTCATAGGCTCTGATGTCTTTTTTTTTTTTTTTTTCCCCCAAAGCCATTTGCCTTTCTGATAGGAATTCCTAGGATATTGGAGCAGGGCCAAGGGGATTTCATGACTGGAATTAAAATGTCACTCCCTCCCAAGTTCCTCGCTCTGCAAGGAGGAGACACTGACAAATCAGCCCCCGGAGAGCATGCGGCAAGCCTGGGTGCTCTCAGGGATGGGAGGCAGTGACATCCCCTTCACCGAGACCGTGACGGCTCTGGGGCTCGGAGGTGCTGTGCAGGTGGTTGCTAAAAGCTTCACGCGCAGCCGCTGTCGCTGCTCTCTCCCCCGTGTATCCGTATATACCCATCTGTCGAAGTGCACTGCGTGGTTCGGCGCTTACTCATATGGAGAGCGCCTTCTAGAAAGTAGCTCCTTCTTCAGCTTTCAGTTGCCTCGTGAGAAAAACAGTGGCCATTACAATAACGCTGCGTTTCTATGGCATTGTGCTCCCAAGGGTTTCAGGCAGATTTACAATTAGAGGCTTACAGCACTACATTGGCCCTGTGGGCACAGGGAACGTGCTGGTTTGTGACCAGGAGCAAGGAGGCAACAGCGATGGTGGAGACTTGACCAAGACCATCCGGGGAGGCAGTGGCAGAGGGAGGCTGCGTGTCCGCAGCACGCCTGGATCTCAATGGGGACAGAGTGTGCTTCGCCCAAATGTCATGTGTGACCCTCCCAAAGGCTGAAGGGGAAGGGGACGGAGAAGGGAAAGGGAGCTTTTAGCTGCCAAGGGGAGCATGAGATGGGAACTTCTTGCAGCATGACACAGGCCAGGCACTGAGCTGGTGTAAGACAGCAAAGCTTTTCTGGAAGCAGAGGAACAATGGGAATTTTCACTAGCAAGGGATCTGGCTTCAGCTCGTCTGAGAAGGGCTTTATGTCAACAGCGAGAGGCAGGAAGAGCCATATGAAAATTGGACCAAGATCCTGCATGCACTGCCAGTTGGAGTGCAAACTGCTGTGGGAAAACTTACAGAGGAGTGCGATATTACCATGCAGAAATCAAAGGAACTGGCGATTCTGAAATGCTTTTAGGAACTGAAGAAAAATAAACTCTCCTGGCTGTTCATGTCGCTGAATTAAGTGACACGGCTTTGTTCTGCAGGCTGTGACTCCAGTGACAGTGCTGCTGTGAACGGGCAAAGGACAAACGCAGGGGCTCACGAATAATTTGGCGCTTTCTTCTTTTCCTTACTTCTGCTGCTGTGACAGTGTGTTACCACCTCTCACCAGACTTGCTGGGCAGAATAGGCATGCTTGAGAATATGCCTAAGAGCTGCACAGTAACCAAGAGGTGAAATCCCCACATTGAGAGACTTCTGAAGACACGGGAGAAAGAAAAAGGCAGAGAGGGAAAGAGGGAGGCAAGGAGGCAGGGTGGGATTTGTTGGACTTCTTCACCTTCCTCCTCTTTTCAGCCTTTTCTAGTTATTGAACCCACTGGGACAAGGATGGGTTAGCCCATCCCTCTCACTTCAGAGTAAGCCAGTGCTCCAAAACACCCATTTATATATCAGAAGCCACAGACCTAAAAGGTCAGCAAAAGTGGCTTGCTTGTGCCACTGCTCCATTGACAAAGTAGTCTGCAGTTGGACACAAAATCCCCTTGTTCTGTGCAAGGTGTTTCCACAGAGCTGCCAGATTTGAGAACCTTTTGTCCTCTGCCTCAGGATTTAAAGGGCAGTAGCATTCCCTCCATCGTCAGAGGACTGATCCATCACATCAGGAAGCTTCAGCAATGGCAAGAGTGACAATGACATGATGTCCAAGGGTTGTCAGGAGCAGCCCTGTCCTGCTGGGTGGGAGTCCCAGGATGACTGCTCAGGTGTCTCCTGAGCGGGTCATCTGCTGAAATCAGCTTATTCAAGCCCAGACCACTATGGGAGCTGCTCCCAGCCTTCCAGTCACCACCACCAGTGGCTACAGCAAGTAAAAGGAAGGAGCTTCAGCGGGGAAGAGGGGGCTTTTGCAGCTCAGGGAATACATCTCAAATAAATTCCCCAAGGTTGGGCGAGATCACAAGGAGCTCGGAAGTAGAAACCCTCTGGGCTTTTCAAACACTGACAAGAACACAGCTTGAGAGCTGCTGGATTTTTTTTTTTTCCTTTTGAGGACACTGCGAAGGTTAAACTTGGCATAAACTGTCTCCATTCTCTGCCCTACCCATCATAATAATGGGATTGCGAGAGCTTGTTCATGTCGGATAATAACACTGTTCAACGTGGCCACTTCTGAGGACCCAAATATAACACTCAGTCCTGAAATACATATGGGACCCAGATGGCTATGCCAAGACCTTGGACATGGCATTTAAAGTTGCAGGTGGCTGCAGCAGCTACTTGAGAAGACTGAAATGCACCCTGACTCTGCCCGGGGCAAGCTTCCCATAACTGAGTTCTGCTGCTTGTGTGAGATTTATCCGAGCTGCATCTGAACTCTGTCCTCTTTTAATTTATATTATTCTACCATCACTTCCTTTCTCCTTTCTTGTCTTCCTCCCTAACACCTCCTTCAGTTAGTAGCAGTGTTGAAATATTCCAGCCTCTGTGTTTCTTGAAGCAAGCTTCAGCCTCCTCCAGCTCTCAGATCTTCCATATGTGCTGGTTTAAACTCTCTGTCTGAGTGAAGACAAGGGGAGGGAACCATATGAAATACTTGCATTTACTCCATCTTCAGAATAAAAGTAAATCAAGATGAATCTGAGCCTGGAGTTTGAGTCTGATCCTTTCCTCCTTCCTAGACTCTTGGCTGGGGGACTGGATCATTATGGGGTGGATCTAAGTCTGGATTTATTTTTATTTTTATTTTCTTTCCTAAGTTTGACTTTTATCCAGTTAAGGATTTTGGTCCCAGTCCAACGATAATCATTACCCTGAGCCCAAACCTGATTCTTCCATGTGTCTGGGTTGGTTATTCTTTTTTAGAGGTGATAAACTAACACATCGTATGTGTTATCTATCTTTTGCAATAAATGCCAAGCTGTCAGAATGAAAATGTCACATAAATCATACATAAAGTATTTACATTAAAAAAGATTGACTCATACAAATATAAACCTTTCTGATGGTGCCATCCTTCGCAGCAGGTTAGGCAGGTATTGTCGATGTGAAAGCAATGTTTCTATCACCGGAGTTGAAATAAAACACAGTGCATCAAAAGGGAGTCATCAAACCAAAACAAAATATATTTAACATGGTGCAACAGTCAATGCCATAAGAAATCACCATATAAGTATGCAGTTATATATACTCTACACGTACTGATATGACTTTACAAATCTCATCTTACACATAGATACACACAGAACTGACTCGGGAGGAAGCATTTGTTGCCAGCCCCCTGGTTCCTTACCTACTTGCCGTAGGGAGCTACAACGCTTTGTTTTTGACAGTTACTGTATTGCGATTGTATTGCGTTCCCCTGCGAGTCGTGGTTGATGCCCATCTCTGCCATCCACGCGATGAAATGGTACAGAGCTTGCTCAGCGCTCGGCTGTCCCTTGTGGGACAGAGGTTTGGCAGCCTGCGGGGTCCCTGATGGGTCCTGGGCATGGCCAGGAGCTCCTGGGTCAGTCCCTGGCTCTTGAGAGGACTCGGTTGGCTCTGCCAGGACCGGCCACCTCCTGGATGTGACCCTGCTGGGCTAATCTAAGAGTTTACTGAAGGCTCTGCACCTGCTCATGGGGAAGCTGTGCAGGAAGAGCCTCTGAACTACCAGTGGGTGGGTTGTGGTGGGTTAACACCACCTTTACCTTTCCCTCCCTGGCCCCTCTCTCCTTTTCCAGCCCTTGCAGCTCTGAGCAAGTGGTAAGAATGAAATAACCACACACCTGACCTACAGTCCTAAAAATAGTGGCACTAACAGGGCACTGATCTACATTACGGCTCTCGACGACTGCTAACACGGTGGAGCTGAATGAGGTTAACTACAGCTGGAAATGCAGCAGCATCTCTGCCACAGACCAGGCAGGGCAAGGTTAGCAAAGGGCATGCTTTTTGCTTTATTCATGTGTCTCACTAATCTGTGGTGAAAGTCTTCAGCACTTCTCAGGGGTATATCTTGTGGCTGTGTCAGTGGTCAGTGAAATTTGTGCTGCAGATACCTAATTTTGGGGCAATGGAAACCAATTACAGGCTGAAAAACACCTGGCAAAACCCCAGAAAGACCCAGTGAAAAATTGGAAAGCAGAAATGAGAAAACCGAAATAGGAAGATAACGGTAGAGAGAGAAGAGAAAGTGACTGGTGAAAATAAATTTTTTAAAAGTTTTGTTTGGGGTTTGCTGCAGGTAACTCAGAGCCTGTGGATCTGAATTCTCCTCCTGACTTGACATTGACTGGCCGCAGGCCTTTCAGTGCCTCACTTGGCCTTGCTGTCTCTGAGTTTCTTACTTTGCAGGGCATCCAAGAGGGCAAATGCACTGCAAAACACGGGCTTTATGAATCCTCCCGTGGAAACAGCTGTCAAAGACTGTGATTGAAACATAAAAGAAAGAGTGGGATGGGAGAAGAGGCAGAGACCCAAGGAATAAAGAAATAGTGAGGAGGAAAAGAGCGAAAAGAAGAGGGGATAAATGAACAGGAAGACCAATGGGAGAGGAAAATAAGCTTTGGAAATGAGGTTGGCCACTTGTCAGGGTGACCATATCCTCGTGCAATGGCAGGTTTTGAACTGAAATCCGCAGCTCGTCCTGCAGACTGACGTGTGCAGGCTTGTGGCATCTCTGCAACCACAGCAGTTAAGCTGTCCCAGGGCAGAGGAGCCGAGAAACCACGGAGGCCCATCAGAGAGACGTTTCCAGACAGGAGGAGCGTCTGACGTAGAAGGGCCGTCCGTCGTGCCCCTCTGGCCTGTGCACGATCAAGACGGGGAAGAAGCGGGCGTCGTGGTAGGTTGGAGGGTTTTCGTTGACAGCCAGCTGGCTGGAGTAGGAGCAGCACTGCTCGTCATGGCAGCCCCGGTCAGCGATGCTGCTGCTGCGGCTCCTCCAGAGGCCTGTCCTGTGGGAGCCATGGACGCGGCAGAGGGAGAAGCGGCTGGTGTTGAGGGACAGGCGGGAGTTGCCGCTGCAGCTGTGGAAAGCGTGGCGTGAGAAGATGGAGGAGGTGCTGGAGGTGCGGTTGCAGCGCTCGCAGCCGTGGGCCGCTTCGCTGTACCGACACACTGTGTAGCTGTTGTACGCCGGGGAGTCGGCCAGGTCCATCAGCATGGCCTCTGAGTAGCTGGGGATCAGCTGCCGGTTGGTGCAGATGTGCCACTCCAGCTCTGTGCTGTCCTGCGTGGCGTCTCGGGGCATGCGGTACCTGTAGAGGGGCTCCTCCACCGCAGTGGGTGCGGTGTACTCCAGGCCCAGCAGCTTCTCCACGTGGTAGTGGACGTATGCAGTTCGATACTCTATGAGTACCCTGAGCGGCCACGAGATCATCAGGATGGCAGCCACCCAGAAAGCATAGTGGGACACGTACCATGGGAGGTGTTCTGGGTCCCCATAGGCCATCATAAGCTCTTTAAAGTCCACGTTTTTGAGCTGCATGCCTTCCCTCACCTCCATGTAGTCATCCAGACCCTCAATCTCTGTGAAGAAGTGAGCTCTCTGGGTCAGGTAAGAGTTCTCAGACTCAATGTTGGCAAAGCTGAAGCATTTGGTGAACCTCAGCTTGGTGGCTGTGTAGCTCTCCAGGCCCAGGAGCTCCTTGGAGATGTCCTTGTACCCACAGTGAGAGTAATCAAACTCAGCTTCAGCCACATGGGTGTTGACCCTCTCATGATAGACTTGCGTGGTGGTGTAGGCATCGCCGTTGCGGTACCGGGTCACCTGCCGGGTTCGCCGCACGAAGTGGTAGCTGATGGCCTTCCACCAGATGCACGGAGTGGCTTGCTGCATGCGGTTGATGCATTCGTAGACACTGTCCACATCCGCCTTGTACTGCAGCTCTCTCTTGACGTGGCAGTGCCAGCACTCCACCAGGTAAACCACGTAGAGCATGGAGAGGAAGGCCAGTGGGATGTAGACATAGCCGTCTGAGCAGGGGCTGTCATGGTAGATCATGGACTTGCCCTTGAAGGAGCTATCAAAGCTGAGCTTGGTGACCCGGGCCAGCTGACACCAGGCCACAGCTCCCAGGCAGCCATACATGAGGATGGAGAGGAGGAGGCATTTCCAGTGGGACTCTCTGCACATGCAGGCACTCAGGGACTGCTTCACGGGGCGTTGCTTCAAATCACACCACCGGGGTTGGGGGGAGAAAGACAAAGAGAGGAACCTGTCAGTCACACTGCTTTACATAGCACACATACGGTGCCTTTTGCTTTCCAGACTGTGTCTGGGTTCACGCTCGACTGCCTGAGGATGGGGACACCACCCTACTTCACAAAAACAGGAATATAAACCACTATCTCAGAAACACAGGGGTCTCCGTGTGGGCAAGACAGGCCCCCATCTCCTCCTCCCTGCAAGGAGCCAGCACCCACACTCGTCTACGCACCCTCCTCTGAGGCCAAGAGGGCTTCACAACAGGCGAGTGGGCAAAAGCACAGGGCTATGGGCTTGCCCCTGTGATTTGGGGTGCTCCTGCATCACGCTGCTGGGGGGGCAGGGAGCAGTGTCCTTGGTGGAGCCACAGCCCCACAGGTCACACGGCGCAGGGGACCAGCGCCTGGCGGAGCCAGAGCTGCTGCCTGAGTCAGAGCTGACTCAGCCCCAGCCCTGAAACCTACCGAGTGATCGACACCATTCTCTTGGAGGCGAGCCATCAGGAAAATTACCAGATTCAAGCACATTTATTTGAAAAAATTGTCATGATTACAGCACAGTGCATTATAGCTGCAGGCTGGTTAGAAGACGAGCTCCTACCTAAAACACCTGAGTGGTTTAAGCGTTAGAGCTAAGGGTGTATGAGCGAACACCTAAAATGTAGCGGCACATCCCTGACTTTCAAGTCACAAAAGTCTGGCTGGAAGTGGAGGGGGAGTTTGCATTTTTGTACTCCCGCTGTGCTCGCTGAGGCGATGTGATTGCAGTCCTTACCCCAGCGATGTTGCAGCGAATCAGCTGCATTGTCATGCTATGTTGGGCTATAATAAAAAAGACCAAATCCAGCCAAGCAGCTAGCAGAAACAGAGTTGTCTTTCTACAAAGAGCAGCAGCAGCATGGGTTACACTCCTGGCTGACAGCTGCTGGTCTGTAGAAAGTACATGACATGTGGAGGGCTGAATGTATCCCTCTCATCACCACCATCCTTCACTTCCCCCTAACTCTGAGAAAACGACAGCGAGAAAGCAGTTCCATGCTGATATTCGTGCATCATCATGCCCTCTGCTGAGCCTGATTTTATGCAAAAATAGAAGCATGCTGCTACTCCTTCTCCCAAGGGGCCACCATGCATCAAACTACTGCATAGACACCAGAAGATGCTAGGTTTGAGAAATGTCTTCTCGTGATAATGTTCTCACCCAACGTAGCTTGCTCAGACCCAGAGCAGTTAGGATTCAGTAAGTAAGCTTGAACCAGAGAAGAGTTTAAGGACCAGCATCTTATGACTCAGGAAATAATAACGCGGCACACTAGAAAGAATTTACTGTTTTCTCAATGAAATGGAAGCATTGGCACCTAACCTTGCAGAGGTGTCACATCAGGTTTAATACTATTCAATACTGCTTTTTTTTTTTTTTTTTTTTTTTTTTTTTTCTGTGAGAGAGCCACTTCTAAGTAACTGTAGAGGTTTTTATGATTCGTTTTGAGCACTGCCAAATAGACTAAACAGGGTTAGGTCTTTGATTTTGTAGCATCTAATCTGATGCTGTGTAAGTGCAGAGTAATTTTATTTATTTTAGGGAGCTACACCATTCATCTTCAGCAACTAAGGGCAGAATTTGGCCCAAGATTCTTCCTGATGCATCCAGAAGAAACATACAAAGAATTTCTATTCTGATCCCAAGCCTTCTGTATATATTTGTGACAGAATGAAGAATAATTATTTTGGACTGTGTTCTCTTTACTAAGGCCATTTACTGAAACTGTGGCCAAAATGGGTGCAGAGGAGCTAAAGAGGTCTTGGTACATAACACCTTTTCTGTACATAGGGCAGAGAAAAGACCTTAGTATGAGAAAGAAAAAGGCTGTTTTCCCTACCCTTTGGCAGGAAGCATTGTGGAAAGCAGCAAAGCGGCTTCAGGCGGTCCCCAAATCAGCTGAGTACTATGGGAGTTTTGGGGATGAATTCCTGAGTCTACACGCAGTCATGAAGAGTTTCGTCTCTTGAAACTCTTGTCAAATACCCATTACTCTGTCCCAGTGCCATTACTGCTCTGGCTGTCCTGGCTCTTGGGGACTCTGCCAGGAATCTCTGTCTTTTGTTCTTTCTCTTGACTTTACATGGAACTAGAGTTTTTGAGCGCTGTCATAATGCAAAAATATGGACTGCAATGAAGAACTGCTAACCTCCAGCCTCTTTTCCCCTGAAGGTTTACTGAGGTAAAGAAAACTCTGCGAGTGAAACTCTCTACTCCAGTCACTGGGATGGAGCAGAAGGAGACAGCGGGGCAGGGTTCTATCATGGGAATTGAAGTCCACACTTAGCAAGTTGTTTCCATAGGTACGTCTCACACGAATAGCATCTGGTTAATACTCTGCAGAAATGCCGAGGACCCAGCTAAGGATGTCTAGCAGTCAATTGTAATGTAAGTTATGTGCTTAAGTACTCCAGGAACCCCAATCCTTTCCAGAACCCATTGAAAACACTCTCAGCCTGGCCCTGTATACAGCCATGGAAGGGCTGTCCCGTGTCAGTTAAGGTACTATTTGCCAAAGGCACTGCAATCCCCACCTTTCCTTTATCTCCATTCCCTTTGCCTAATAAACTTCTCTGCTCTCTGAATCTCTGTAGTCCAACTTGCAGCCCACAGGTTGGCTCCTACCCAAGGACTGATTCAACCAGCCCTGCTGGTTAGGGTTATCAGTGGCCATACTGGAGCCTGAGAGCTGTCAAATGCCTCCTGACGTGCTTAGCCCCATGAAATGCCACCCCAGCTTTGGGGAAAGAGGTGGTTGTGATCTCACCAGTCCCAAAGCAACACAGGCCTGAGCTGGCAGCAGCTCCAAGGCTTGCAAATCCAGGTCTCCGTATGCATCCTGTGGAGACACCTCAAAAATGGCTTTCAGACCCCTGCACTGAGAGGGCTGGGTCTGCCTGAGCTGGGGTACCTACACCATTTTCACTGCAGCTTATAAGAAATGCAGCTTCTCTCCTTCCTGTGTTAGTGAGGACATGCAGCCATAGTGCCCACTGGCAGATCTCTCGGATGCGCACACACCTATAGTCCATCTCAACAGGGCCTTCGTGCCTAAAACCCATTGGGAAAACCATGATTCTTTTCTTCTGACCCACTGCCTCATACCCTCCTTTGCTGCTAACCAGAGCTCACTCTCTGCAGGTCCTCGGGTATGAAAGGATCTCTCCTCCAGGGTCTGCCCCTTCGGCTGCCCCTCTCATTTCATGTCCTGACTATGTTCATCTGGCCTATATCTCCTTATTTCTCCTTATAATAGTTTCTAATATTAGAAACACTCTTAGTGTGTTTGTAAGAAAGACAGGAAATATAATAAATAGTTACAATAAAAGTATCAGACATTCAAAAGTCTAATAAGGAAATATATCTTTCCATCTATCTTTGCATAACAAATTCATTAACATGTTAAACCAGTGGCTCCCAGACTTTATTAATTAACATACCACCTTCTTGCAAGCGTGGTGTTTGTGGTACTACATGGAATCTTCTCCTTGCCATGTGCAATGTTTCAGATCGAAATGGGGTAAGCTTGTATTTTGGGATGACTACAATAAATGCTTAAGAAAACTAATAATTTTCGTGATAACTCGGGCCAGTCAGCAACCGAGAGCTGCATTCTCTGGGGAATGCTGTGGCTTCTGTGTCGTTTTGATGTGGAGCAAAACCATAACCCATGGAAAATGTTAACAGAGAAATGTAATTGAAGAAAGTGAGGTCAGCGAGCCCTTCAGAAAGCCAAGGCCAAGCAGCGACTGTCCCAGAACAGGCGAAAGCTCAGTCACCAGGCACCTTCCCTGCAAACCAGGGCCCACAGATTTGGGTCACTAACCCAAAACAAGAGGTAGTCCTGCCCTGAGCTGCCCTTCTCCATTCTACCTTTACGTTGGGGCTTTTTGGCCCATTCTTTCCAAAAAAAGTTCAGGCAGAGTGATGTATCTGCATCCCACACAAAATAGAGAGGCGGGTCCTTGTTCTCCCATGGTCTGTTTGTTGTCTGGTGGTGTGGAGTCTTTTGAGACTCTAAATGATAGATGTTATTTAATTTGTTGCCGCAGTTGCTGGAAAATAGTCTGGAAAGCCCTAGCTGCTGAAGGAAAACTGGAAATTCAACTGACACCTACAGCAGACAGGAGTTTCCAGGCTAGCAGCATTTCGATTATTTCTCCTTCAAGAAACTTTGTGCAGAACTTAGTTTGCAAATGATAAAGCACTCAGGCAGTGGCTGAAAGGGCAATTGCCTTCAAAGACACCCTCGGATGGCGGATGCTGGAGATCAAACGCTGGTATGCAGGGACCGGCAGGGAGCCGGCACACCCACCCTGCTCCTGCCCCAGCTCTCCAGCAGCCAGCTCGGCTTCTGGCTGCAGCAACAATAATTAAAATCATTTAAAAGTAGTTCATGCTGGAACAGCGTGAAGATTTGGGCTGTTAATCCTGCCTAGTGTAAAGGGCTGGGGAGAGAGCAGAGGGGGAGCGTGCGGCCCAGCAATTGGCAGCTGGAGCAGGGTGGCCAGGGGCTGGAGGGGCGGGTGACCAGGGTTTTGTCTCTCTCAACCATCTCTGGACTGCCTGTGAGACCAGTGTGCAGATGCAGGCAGCTGGGTTGTAACTGGTAACCATCCTACGTGAGCGTACAAGCAGCTATACTGAGGTGGCCAAGAAGGCAAAAAATTACACACGCAGACCAACACACACACAGACACACACCGAGCCCTGATTTCTCCTTAAAAGGCACATTTGAACTGTAAGACTGATGCTAGAGAACAAAATATTTCTGGATGATTTGTGTCCATGGGTCCCTTCCTCATGAAATATGTATAACAAAGAATGAGTTTCCTGGGGTGCAGGTCAAGGCGGGCTGGATGCGCCCCTGCTCCCCCAAGCAAGCATCCCCCCATTAGCATGCGGAGGAAGGGATGCTCAGAGAAGCCCAGACTGATTCCACCAGCCCAGGTTTCTGGGTGCCTACCTTGAACCTCCAGTGCCTCAGTCTTGTCAGTGACCGTTCACTGCCTTTGCTGGCCTCTGGACACCAGCATATCTGATAGCTGGATTCACTCGCTGACCACATGGCTGTCCTAGGTGATGGCTGGCATGGTTACAATACAGCAAAGAGCCAGATGGTTCTTTGGACCTCACAGGTAGTCATAGGGATTTCTCCTATCAACTTTGCAAGACTATTCTGGGTCAGGAAAGTTCAGCTTCTCTTATGATCCAAGCTATCTTTACACCTTAAGACCGGGAGACACATTACCTTCTCTCTTTAGCTCCTATACCTCACAGGCAGTACAATTTCACTCTACAATCCTATGTACATCCCAGTAACTGGTGGTTGGTGAAAGCTCATCTTCCATAAAGGCACACTGCATTAATTTATAGACAAAAGCAAATGAAGGGCCTGCAGTGCCTTCTGCAATTTGTTCTGATGATGAAACTTCACTGCCATTGTAATTTTGTCTCACTTTAGTCCCCATTGATGGCAGCGGGGATGCCCATTCTCCATGTGATGAAAGACTCCTTTCATACTGCTGCCTTCTCTCTCTGAAGGTGCTTCTCCATGCTAATTTTGACACCTCTAAGCCTTCTTTTGACATATTAAATGGGTCAAGGTCTCAAAGTCCTTCACTGCACAGCTTTTATTCCAGCTCTTTGGTACTCCACACTCTCTGACACCTTGAAATATTTCTTAATGAGTACTCTGCAAGTGCACACAGGACTTCAGCATTCATTTCACTGACATCATACCAAAATATAAAAAGACCTCCCATTCCCACGTTTTCCCTTTTTAATATCACCAAGAATTACATTAGTAGATTTTGGCCCAGCACCACCTTCAGTGTGTAAATTCAACCATTCACTGCTCCTAGGTATTTTTTGAGTCACTGTTTTGAAGACAACTAAAGACTTGGCTACACTCTCCACCCTGAAATGAGTAACTTCAGATTTGGCTTTGGATTGAATAACAAAATTATTAAATGAAGTGGATCCCTCTGTAGGACAGCGCTCATCCCATTGTAACAGAACAGCCTGGTAATGTTTGTGCCAACTGTAAATGTTACCAGCAGTGATTTTATGCTTAAATCCAGTGGATAGTGTCAAATCTAGTAATTATTCCTCCAGAACTCTGCCAATCTAATGGCTAAATACCCCATTAACATATACAAGACAACCATCTTCATAAAGCCAAGTGTCAGTCATCAGAACAAGGCTATGGGTGTTGTGTGGACACCGAGGTGCTCCTCACACTTCCAGCGCTGACTGCCGGGGGTAATCCCGCAAGCAGCCTTAGATGCAATGCTAAGACAAACCCTGCCAGAGCTTCGGTGGAGCACGTCATCACCTAGCTTGCTGTTGTCATACGATGTTAATCAGTAGTTGTATTGTACTCCAAAAGCAGGAGTATGGCAGTGTGGGCTTGAAGCATTCCTTCTTTTTCTTTGCTGCTTATGGCATGCAAATGGTTACAGTGACCATTATAAACCTCTTGTTTTGTCCACTTCCAGTCTGGACTGCTGGAATAAATTTGAACTGAAGGATACCAAGCTGACCCTGATGGATGGGGAGAAATAGCCTGTGAAGTTCAAAGGAAGCTGTTTAAACTGTTTTGGAGTTAGTCCTTAAAAAATCTGTGTATTATTTTGCCGTATTTCTACTATTTCTCTGTAGCTCTCTAACAACAAAATGGCTTTTTCCTCTTCTGTCAGACTCAGTACTTCAGTCCCTTTGAAAACTCCATCATGAGCTGGATAGCAGAAAATATGCTGCAACAGCAGGAATTTATTCTAATGTTTATTTTGTGGACAGTTTGGGGTCCAAGTTTCACTGCCTGTGTCTGGTTCACAGTCAGATATCTGGGTTCCCCAGTTTCAAAAGCATTTGAATTCTCCTTTGGGAAAATCATGCCAAAAGCATTTCCTGTCCCTTGAAACCTTACGTGTGAACATGTTTGCCCTTGGTGGCTGACCTCAAGAGCTGCAATTTTGCTGAAGCAAAATGCTATCATGTCTGAAATGAAAGAATGAGAGAAAACAGAGGGTGGTGAAGACGTGGCCTGAATGGAAATAGCAAAATGAGAAGGAAACACAGGAGGAGGGAGGCAAAGAGGTGGAAGAGAGAAGAGGGTGGCCTAGACACAAATGCAGATGTCACCGAGGCAGGGAAAGGGTTGAGGTAGGCAGGACGGGGACCTGCCAGCCTGGGCCAGGCCGGGAGGGAGTTGGGCCCAGGGAGGAGAAGCATGAGGCAGCACCCGGCGTCACAGCACGCTCCTGGTCTCGCCCAGCACCATGGGATGACCTGAGCACCATCTTCAACAGCAAAGAGACCCCACAGCCTGGGGTTTTTCATGTGAGCAACAAGTCAATCTTTTGGTTTTGTTTTAGTTTTGCAAGCGTAGTCTTCCTGTCCACAGGGAAAAAAGAGAAACACTGGCATAGGACTGGAAGAAGAGAAATAGATATAGAGGAGAAAGAACTGAAAATGGGGGATAAATTAATGCCAGCCACAATTTCATTTGCCTCTGTGGATTTATACTTGTGACAAATACATCCCAGTGAGATAAATGAAAGGGAAGGAACAATCAATAACCACAAGTCACACACTTTGGCAGGTGGCGACCTGCCTGGATGAAAGCAGATTTTTGTCTGTGACTATGAGGCTTCTTCCATCCTGATCAGGAGAGAGCAGTGGAAAATGTTCCACCTCCTGATGGACGTGGCAGGATGTAATGCAGAGAAGATCAGCAAGTCCTTGCCAGGCAAGCTTTCAGCTGTGCTGTTGACCGTAACTGAGGGGAGCTCTGACGCCAGGACCAGCCTCTGGTCATCAGAGAAAGCCTTCACCATGTGTCCAGTGAGACAAGGACGATGCAATGAGGACAAGGAGATCTCTACCACACTTCCCCAATCAGCCACCACAGACGTGGATGCAGATATGAGCCTCCAAGTCCTGAGGTGATCCTGGTGAAAGGATCAAGGAGACCGGGGTGATCAGGGAAAAGACAACGACAGGAGAGTCAGAGTACAACCTCTTCTTGCCTCTCAGGGCCAAATGAACTCCTAAATGAGATGCTCATTAGTACAGAAAGAAAGGAGCCTGCAGGGCTGTGGTAAACCAGATGTTGGTGTACGACAGTTAGAAGTACTTCTCCACCATGTGACCCAATCTGGGCACCACAAGGGGCATCGATAATAAGGCCTAGTGAGAGAAAAGGGAGATATTACAACAGTCATCTCATAAATTCCCTCCTGGGGAGCCTGAAATAAAATCCCTCCTCCTATCCATCTTGAACTACAAGAAGCCCATTACCCCCAGCTCACGCTGAGCCAATAGAAAGTGCTCTCAGCACGGCTGCCAGCACGGGGGGAAAGGGAAATATCACGAATAGAAGGCAATGGAAAAAGCCATTTAGCATCAAAGAGAATTTCCCTTCGGTCCTTGAACACGTCGTACGGTTGTTGCTGCATGTACGTTTCGAACACACCATTTGCTCCTCTGCCATGGAGCTCCTGCCAGAGTGAAAACCTCATGCAGGCAGGGGCTGTGACGCCAGCGCCGAGCAGAGAAGCTCTGTGACTTGGTTTAACAGGAGCAACCTGCGCGCCTGCCACATGTTGGTTGTGTCACCAATGCGGAGGCATTCGCTTCAGCAGCTGTACTCCTGTGGTGAATGGGGATGGCTGGGCGTCTGGTGGTTCAAAGCCCCACAGAGATTTAATTTCCTCCTTCCCTCACTGGAGCTGTCAGGGAGGATGCCTGAGGGCAGAAAGGTGCACAAAACAGAGGCACTCAATTCTCTCCCCAGCAGAGGCTATCACAGGACAAGACAAACCACGGAATGGCACACATCTCGCTGATCCACCTGAATATCAGCTGATAGGACCCCCTGAGGTTCTGTAGAAAGGCAGCCCATTACTTCACACCATTCACCCTCATGAATTCAAGCATTAAAAAGCTGCCATCTGAAGAAGAGGAAAGCAGAGGTCAGGACAGAAGGAGCTTCCAGTCCTCTAAAATGTCAGACCCAGAGGTAGCTCTTACACAATACTTTCAAGGTCTTCAAGCATAAACAAAGGAAATCCCAGAAAAGAAAGGCATTTGGATCCCAGCCAGTATCCATGCAGCACATTGCATTGGGAAAGCTGCCCGCTAAAATTTAAGGGGAGGAAGGTGAGGGGTGTGAAGCATTCAGCCCCAGCCGGCTCCACCAGCGATGCACTCACACACTGCTGCAAGGAAAGCCATGCAGGTACATTTTTGGCACAGAGGAATCCTAGCAACAAAGCAGCCACCATTTGCAAACAGAAGTCAGTTTTAGTGGCAGCTTCCCACAAGCTCACAAAATACTACACTAACAAAATTATCCCTTTCCCCCCCAAATTGCTGACATTGCTGCCACTGGCTTTTGACTCAGCAGTGACACAAAGTCATATTCCCCACGCCTCCCGCTTGGATATCCACCATTCCTAGCAGGCTCCCTGGCTCCACCACAACCTCTGGTGAGAGACAGGGACAGCGTGAAGGGGAGAGCTCCCTGTGGTTGACATCTTCTGGCTGGGTCCAACAGGAATCCACGCATACTGTCTTGCTAGCTCCTCACTGGCTGTCGGCAGCCTTGTTGTCTAACGCCCCGGTTTAGACAGACTTTGCAAATGAGAAAAATAGTTTGTTATTATTAATGCCATTTAATCTTTGCTTACTCTAAAGGAACACCCTGAGATTTGAATGGGGGATAGAAACTGGTTACCTGAGTGGTAACCAGAAAAACCAGAACAAAGTGGCCCAGTGAGTTGATGTCTCTGTCTCCATCCTCCTTATTTCCCATGTGGGACCTCCCGTGGGCCAGCCATGCTTCAGCAGGAGACCTCCCAGCACCACAGCACTGCGCTCAGGCTGCGGCTGTGCCTGGTCCCTTGTGCTGCTGAGCTGAGCCTCCCCTGCAATAACATCTACCACTGCTCTGCCAGGCTCAGAGAGTGCCTTTCCCCATCCCTGCACCTTTTTTAACACAGCTGGGACCTTGGTGCTGTGAGTTTCTATAATGGTGCTCTTGTTAAGACGAGGTAGCATCCCAGCAGCTTATGCTCCCCACTGAGAAAAGAGGATTCATGATGAATATCATTCCTTCCTCTCTCCTGCTACTCTTTTCTCTCTCGGAGACACATTCTGCAATAACCTGTGACAACACAGCATGTGAAAATTTCACCGCGAATTCATTTAAAACACCTAATGGTTAAGAGAGCTCCTGTGAGCCAGGACATCTGGGGTTTATTTCCTGACCTGACCATGGCGTGGCTTCATCACGCTTTTCTGCACCTCCCAAAGATATTGAAAAAATAGTATTTCCAACGTGCTTTCACATGAGCATCGCAGCAACACTCTCATGGAGGACGTGTGAGCCGTCCCACCCTGCTGCTCCATGTACCAGCTGGTGGGAACCACGGGCTTTGCCTCTTGCCTTGGCTGCAGAAGGACAGGCCCCTGCCGAGGCCCATGGCTGCTCCAGCTCCATGGCACACCTCAGGCCTGCAGACAGATTGCCACTCACACCTTTACACCACATGCCCTCGTTGCCTCCCTCCTCCACCTGGTACTTGCACTTCTGGCTGGTCTCCTTACCTCCTGGCAGTCCCGAGGGGTTGTTTTCCACCTTTTGGGTCCTCAGCGGGCCCCCCATGCTGGCTGGACCCAACTGGTGGATGCTACCACCTCCCCCCTGTGGTGCTCCATGCAGGAGCTCCATGCTCCATCCCCTCCGTCCTCCCTGAGGGACACGCAGGGTGCCATGAGAAGGGCTGCTGAGTACACCTGATACCACTTCCCAACCTCAGCTCTGCTGCAGGAAAGCTGCCAGCCTGGTGGTGCTGCTGGCACCACACAGCTGGGCTTCTCCAGCCTTCCACTCTCCGTCTGTACTGCCTGCTCCTGCAGCATCTCCCCCTGCGGCTCACGGGACCGAGGCTGCTGGGGCAGAGCTAAGGTGGCTGTTCCAGGGCTGGGATGTGCAGGGAAAGAGCAGAAAGCATAAGCTGTTAGGCAGCTAAGTCCAAGAACTTTCCTTCCTTATTTTTTTTGGCCTAAAGACAGTGCTGCCCCTTGGGTTTTGGCTAGTTATCAGCACTGCTACGAGAACCATGACCTCGGCGATGTTTCACAGTGCGCTAGTTTTAACTTTGTAGTTCTGAAGCTCAGAGGAGACGGATGAATGATTATAGTCTGAATGCAAACCTTCAGTGAACTATATTTTTCATGATTAGAACTTAAAAACTAATTAACTACTTAACCATGCTTTTCTGGAATCTAGAGCTCCTGCTCTAAGTGAGAAATCAAACAGAGCCTTATCTGCAGTGTCACAACAGTGTCACTGTAACAACTGCAGGGACTTACAGCGCTGATAGCTCGGCAGCAGCTGGGTTTGGTGTTAACTCACTGCTGTGTGTTAGAACACACCTAGAACCAGTCCCCACTGACTCTGGACCACTTTGGGACATTTCACTCTTCAAATCTCTGTTCTTCTAGTGGCCCTGCTCACCAGCAAAGCTGTGAGCTATTTTATTTCAAGGTGTCGGAAAAGGGGAGAAGCCCCATGCTGTTCCTAGGGAGAAGACACCTTCTACCTCATCCCTGCCATGGCTTCCACCGAGTGAAAAGGAGCCTTGGTGACCACTCTTCCCTTCTTGGGGAGATTATCTTCTGAGGTCTCTGAAATGAGAAAGGGAGAACAAGGAGCATACTTAGGGCTTCAAAGCAGTGTGCAGACCCCTTGCCTTCCACTGGTACCAGCCGGCTGGCTGTCCTCCTGAGGGCACAGCATTAGGAACCAGGCCTGGACTAGACCTACCGCCTGGTCACCTCATCTCTCTTCTCCCACAAGGCAACAGCTGTGCACTTAGCAGCGGTTTGCCAACGCTGTCCTCGTAACCCTCCAGTGACGGAGCTCCACAAGCTCCCCAGTCACTCCAGCCCACTCCCCTGAGACGACTCCCTTGCTGGAGAACCAGGAACATCAGCCAGAAGAAGCAATGCAGTTCAGTCTCAGCCATGGCTGTGATGAAGCACTCTCTGTTGCAGAGGACGGAGGACCTTGTCCTTGGAAGCCACCCCAGCTGGAGCCCAGGCTGCCTTTCAGAGCTCAGACACATCCATCTGTTGTTTCCTATCTATTTTTTTAAACTCTCGACAGCTTCTCGTTCAAAGTACGGAGAAGAGAGACAACTTCAGGGCACCAAGAACACGCACGTGAGCAGAAGATAAAGTGGGGCACAGAAAAGAACAAAAGCAGAGTAAGATGTGATGCCTCAGCATGGATTTTCTTTTGACAGGATCTGCAATGCAAATATTTCCTGGAACTGCAGGATCATGAAAAATAAGTGTTCCTGTTTTTCCATTGCCACTATGGATGGAATTGTTCCTTTGTCTTTATGAGGGAGACGATTTGAATCAAGAAATGAGGTGCTCTCCTTGATTTGTGTTTGCTGAATGAGGGGGCGGGAGGGGTAGAAAGGGGCTGTCACTGTTTGACCCTCATTCAAAAGGGGCAATACTGTGCATCATACCTCTTTGGTCAATTATACTTGCCTGGGATGGTGACAGCCTTCCAGTGGGCCAACCAGTAGCTATTATTCAGGGTGTTACTGGAGCAGGTCTTCTGCAAGAGGTTTGGAAGAGCCGAGGGGAAGAAAAGTGCTTCCCTAGGTCCCACATTTCATGCTTGGTACCTCCTGAGCTGCTTAAAAGACAGCAGGGACCAACATTAACCTCCTTCACAGGCCCTCTGCCCTCTCCCATTTCCAGCCCCAGCTCCTGATTCTGTTTCTGATGAGCAGAGAAGCCTCAGCGAGGACAGCGAGCCTCCGCAGGAGGAGGAGGCAGCCACAGAGGCAGCGGGAAGCCCACAGGCTGAAGGGGGTCTGCGAGGGAGAAGGCTTCAGCAGAGCGAGGGGGGCTGCTGGTGAGGAAGGTGCAGCTACAGCGGGCCTGATAAACCTGGGAGGGCCGCCTGCCTGGTTCCTCCACCACCTCCCATCACGTGGGTACGACTCCGCTCATAGATGGGCACATTGTAAAGCTACCTAGTCTAAGTTATTTGTGGCCACAAGCAGCACTTTGGAAACCAACTCCTGTTGGGCTTTGCATTGGCAGCAAGAGGCAGATGAGACAGCATTGACTGGTCTCCCTCTTCTGCAACATTTCCAAGTACATCATCACGCTGGTGACCATGGGTTTCAGGAACATTTACCCATGAGGTTTTCCCTCTTTTATTTAGACAGGCTAACTGATTGTGCTATGTCATGCCCAATTAGAGTCCTCAAATATGTAAGACCAGATAAAACCAGTCATGGACAACTACTGTTTGACTCTGCCCATACAGACAAGACAAATACGTATTTCAAAATGTCAAGTGGCTGCTGCTTTCAGCTTCCTTCAGTGATTAGCTGGCGTTGGTAGCAGATAAATGATGTTTGTACTCACCAGTTCCACTTTCCTGAAAAAAAAAAAAGCTAAGTTTTAAAAATTTAAATATTTCAGGCCATTTCCTAATTGAGGTGTAAGTTGGCAGAAATGCAGAAAAGTCACTATCAGCTCTTCAGTGTAGGTGTAGGCTGTCACAGTAACAAGTAAGACAAAAAAAGTAGCCAGCCCACAGCCTAACCAGGGCAGGACAGAGCAGTGGGGTGGAAAGTGAAGGAAAATATGTCCAGAGAATAAATTGAGAGCAATAACTGCTGAATTTTTTTGGAAAACCATGTTCTTTCCATTCCCTCGCCTCAAAGACCATCATTCGTTTTCACAAGTGTTGGTGGGGTGGTAAAATCCTACACCACCACCAAAAGCATGACTGGTCCAGATCATCCAGCTCTAGCAATCGATATCTCAACAGAAAAACAACAGCAACGAAAACAAAACAGCCACCAAACCACAAAACAGCAGAATAGTGGCAGGTAATCCAAGGGCTTGCTCTGACATTCAGCACCGCCAGCAGAAAACCCAGGTGGCCCTGGGAAGGACGGGGCCAGGGCTGCAGCCAGGGACCGAGCAGCCGCTCTCCTTTCCTCCTCAGCTGCATCCTCACTTGTCCTGTTTTCATGAATAAAAACTCAGACTTGAGGCACATTCTCTGCCGCTCAGTCAGGATTTTATCTCACATTGATTTATTCCCCAGTAAAGACAATTTTAAGTCACTGTTAAAATTTAAGTCCATCTTTTTGATCCAAGTGAAATCCATAAATGACAAGACTAATATAGAAGACCATGAAATGCCTGTTTAATTCTAAGCACTTCAATGCAACTGCAGGTCCCAGCACCAAAAAAAAAAAACAAAAGCAACACTATTTACATGGAGATGGAGGGAGCAAGAGGAAAAGACCAATGATGTAGGACTGCAGGGTTAAGACATCACTGTTACAGGCATTTGAGATATAGACTCAAATGTGCAAATGTTTGTATTGGAACAGAAAAAAAACAACTGAGAAGAGGATGACTGAAGCAAGATATAATGTGCTTAGCAGAGAGATCAAGTGCTCTCATGTCTAGAAACGGCTTGGATGTTTTTATGGTGGACTTAATATATTGGAAAGCCTTCTGTAGCTCGTGGCCATTGACCAAATAAATCAAAAAATCCCTTCCAGCATTAACCATCTATTGATCTTCTGCAGGGCTGTAATTACATTGGGGAGCTCTACCGCTAGAACAGCAGCTGTATCCTGGGCCCAGTCACAGCTCGTAGCGGTGAACTGTGTCGCAGGTGTTTAAAAAGCAATTGGACAGGACAAAACCCTAATTTTCACCCACGGAGGATAGTTTTTTCAGCCTCAGCTGAGAAGTCAATTTTCTATTATAGGTACTTTAAAAAGTGTTGCTTGGTTTAACCCAAGCGTACGGCAGCTCCACGTAAGCTTTGCTGAGATTATGACCGTAGGACCACGAGACTGTTGACGAGTAATGTAAACATTAAGAGAAGCTGTAAGCAGACAAATTGCACACGGAAATGTTCCGGGGTTGCCTTCACTTCTGTTTGCAGTGTTCCCTGCCTGCTTGGAGGCTGCTCCATGCATCCCCAGCAGCATCTGTGCTTGCTGTAACTATTATGAAGAAAGTTCAGCCACTTCCACGACTTGCACAGGGATTACTCAATGCGAGTGGCAGACCTGTCAAAACAGTCGGGAGCCAAGGCTACATTACGGCTAGAAGAAAACCTCAGGCATTCCTAACACCGGACCGCTCGCTGTCCCAATTGTACAGGACTGTAAGCATATTGTCATCGGCTGCCACACAGCCCTGCAGCTCTGTCTGGCCGGTGCCTTCTGGCTCAGTGTTTTTTGTGTCACCACTCAGACACATCAGTCATTCCCTGCTGGTGATCTGCAAGGCCACAGTGAGGGCTTCGCAGCTGATGTGAAGACGCACATTAAGCTGTTATTTCCTACGGTGTTTTCTACTGCAGATTAGGCAAGAAGAGTGCCTAGGCCCTAAGACAAAACGGGAAGGATGTCCTCAGTCCTGGGGCCCAAGCATTTGAAAGCCTCCAAGCGCCAAGCTGCAAACCCATCCTGCAAGTTATGCCAGCGCCTGAGAGCTGCAACCCCACGACCACCTCCGACCCCTGGGCAGCAGCAGGCGCCCCTGGCCCCCCAGGTGCCGACCGGGACAAACTTCCCCTGGACAGGCCCCTTTTCTCCCCCTGCATCCTTCCCTCTGCAGCCTCCTCCCGGCTGCGGGGACCCCGCCCGCACCGCCGGCGCCCCGGGCACTGCAGGGCGCGGCGGGCACCGCTCCGCACCACCCCGCACCGCTCCGCACCACCCCGCACCGCTCCGCACCACCCCGCACCACCCCGCACCACCCCGCACCGCTCCGCATCCCGCCGGCGGCCCCCGCACGGCGGCTGCAGGTAGCGGCCAGGCTGCGGGGCTGCCTCCCCGCTCTCCGGGCACCCCCCCGGGGCACCTTCCTTAGCTCCCCGGCCCCCTCCCCACGCCCTCCCCTGCCTCTTGTACCCCGGGATCCCCCCGGGAGGGTGTCGTCCCCCCCGCTGCCCCCCGCCGCTCACCTCCTCCCGCTCGGCGGCGGCCGCCCCCGGGGCGGGGGTGCTGCCCGGCCCGCTCTCAGCAGCCGCCTCGGCATCCCCCTCCGAGGACATCCTTGGCCATCACCGGCGGCCGGCGGGGGCTGCGGACCCCCGAGACGGCAGAGAGCCCCCTCGGGCCGCCCCCCTGCCGGGAACGGGGCCGAGAACGGGGCCGGTGCGAGCCGCCCCCCGCGCCCAGAGCCGCCCCGCCGGGTCCGCCCGGCTCCTTCCAGCATCCCAGGCAGGCGGGCAGCGACGGAGGGAGGGAGGGAGGCGGCGGAGGGGAGGAGAGAAAGGCGAGGCGGAGGGGGTGCCCCAGCCGCTCCCGGCCCCCCCAGGTGAGAGCCTCTGGGGGAGGCTGGGAGCCGCGGCGGGGGTCCTTCCCTCCCTTCCTTTCCCTTCCCATCCCATCCTCTCCTGTCCCCTCCCCGTCCCGCCCGGGGCCTCCCCCCCCGCCTCCCCCTGGGGGCGAGCATCCCCCTTCCCTCCCCGGGTCCCTCTCCCCGCTTCTCCCCAAGCCCGCACCGCGGCCGGGGCAGGCAGGGGGGCGCGGAGCAGCCGGGCAAACTTCCCCGCTCCTCTCCCCGGCCGCACCGGGACCCAGCCCTGGGGCTGCCCCGGGCCGCCAGGAGGGTCTGCACGGCCCTGCTGCCCCACTGTTCTCCCCCGAGGAAATGGAGGCACCCCGCTTCTTCTGTCCCTGCCTCCTTCCTTGGGGTTTCATCCATCCCCAGCACAGGTCTCCCCACCAGAGCCGCAGCCTGCCATGAACTCCCCACAACGCCAGTATTTCTTCCTCCCTCCCGCATCCTGTGCATCCCGTCATTATCTGCTCTCCTGCTGCCCAGGACTGGTGTGCTGCACCATCTTATCTCGGCATGTTTGCTTCATGTTTCATTACACTCTTTGCCTTGTGAGGCTCATCTCATTTGATCTGTTTCTCTCTCGGTGCCCTAGAGCAGTATATATTTTAAATGCTCCGTAAAATCTTGTGAACGGGCAAGTGAGCAGACTTGAGGCATCAACCCTAGCTTTAATATTCGCACCTCAACTCCTGCTCCAACATGCTTGCTGCTTTTCAGGCGTGCTGCTCCGTACAGCTCCACTCCAGCGTAAGGCACTCAGGCTCTGTACCAGGCTGGTTCGGAGGGCTGCAGAGCAGGGAACAGCACTTGGTGTGTGGATGTGCAGAGAGAAAAGCCCCAAAGCTGGGGTTTTCTAGAAGCGTTGCACCTGCTACATTTGGATTTCAGGGCATGGATTGCATTGGGCGAATCTTGGCTGATCCAAGAGGGGGAAACCCACCAAGCTTTGGAGGAGAAGGGCATCCATGAGAGAAAACTGACAAGTTCCCTTTGGCTCCTGTGGCTTTGGACCAACAGCAATGCACACAGTGCTGCTGCAACTACAGCCGCAGGTGCCTTTTTCTCCCAAGAGCTCATCTCCTCCTGCCAGGAGGGGCATTTGCTTGGCTTCACCCAGTACATATGCACAGAGTAGTCTGGCTTTTGCTCCTGCCAGCCCTGCAGAGGAGCTGCCAGAAGCACTCAGTGGCAGACAGTACAATGCAGGTTCTCTAAACCACATGAAAACGCACATTTAAAATCCCCTGTTTCCTTTCTGCAGGTGGCACAACGGGGAACGATCTCTAGGGGACAGGTTGGGCAGCAGATGGGCAGGGAGCGGATCACATCTGGGATGCAGGAAGGAGCAGCACAGAATGCATAAGGAGTGCCTGTGCTGTACCCGCCAGGACCTATAGGGGAAGAGAGAAATTAAAAATCCATTTTGCTTGGTCAGCTCGTGCGTGTTTGTCTGGACGGTTTCAGTGACCTTACATACACTGTAAAAACGGTGGTGGTAGTGGTGCCGGGACAGGATGGAGCTGTGGTTAGAGGGGAAATGTGCCCAGCCAGAGAATTGTCCACAGAGAAATCCAGACTGAGCATTACGCTAGTGCCAAATTCTCCTTGTGGGGACTGTTGAACAGCAGCAGTCAAAGGCATCAATGGCAAAAAAAGGGAGGTAAAAAAAATGGGCTCCTGTGTGCTGCGAGGCGGTGGAGAAGAGCCCCCCCCCCATGGTAAGGCAAAAGGGGTGGGCAGTTTTCTGAAATCGGGTACCCTGTTTTTACAGACAGCAGGGAGAGAGAGGCTGTGCATCAGGGAGGTGTCAGCCAGGCCAGCCGAGCAGCCAAGGAGTAAGAGAATCAGATTTAAGAGCTGAGTCACACAAGGACAGAAAACAAAGACCTGGCAGAGCTCAGGTTTGTCTGTCATCCTATACCGAATAGTCACCTCTGTTTAATAAATACATCTAATACCCACTGGGCTTTGGGGCACCTGCACATCTTCATGAAGGCTTTTAATTTATTTTCATTTCCACAGACACTCTGCTTTTGATGTTGAATAACCTGTGAGTTATTTAATCTAAACCAATCCTGACTGGTGCTTGGGTTACGGCTGCAAGCAGTGCCAGGGACTGGATTATCAGTCCTTCCACCTTTAAGAGAAGATGTATCTTGGAGTTAGGTAGCCCCAAGTTGAACTCAGGCTTTTGATCCGAAAGGCACATCTTCCTACCTGACATGCTGTCAGCATCCAGGTGGCACCTGGAAAACGTGGGGAAAAGCCTGCAGATGAAGAAGACCTGGAGAAGGGAAAATGAAGGTTGCTGCCCCTGAGACTGAAGCTTTGGAAATGTCATATCTCACTCGGTGCCTTTATTTCCACCTCTCTAGCTCCAGTTTCAGTGCATCAATCTCTGTTATCAAGGCTGCCTTCACAACCTGAAGAAACAGGAAAAAAAAAAAAAAAGGAAAAAAAAAAAGAAAGAAGAGGAAGAAGCTTGAATTCCAGAAAGTACTGCAAAAATCTGTGCAAAGCTCATTTTTTAATTTCAGAATTGCAGGGGATCAGTGTCACTGGTGTAAGCTGCCTGAAGGGGCTATTTTTGTTCTTTAGAAGCTTTTCCCTCTATTCTTACACAGATTAATTATGAATATTTATGTATATAGTACCAAAAATGTGACAAGCAGTTTGCAGGCTGGCTTGCAAAATATGTATACCATATTGTAAAAATTAGCTGTCATTTCTGGGCTTTGTGCCTGGTCACTCACACTTTCTAAATGGCTAGCAAAGAACAGAGACAACATGGGTTGTGGTGCTGCCTCCTCTATTCAGAGCACCAAGAAACTAGTGCAGTCAGGAACTGCAGTCACTGTTGGTTTGAAATCAGTCCCGTCACTCAGTACATGCCTCTGTTAAAACACTGCTAATCCTTTCTCTGAGCTCGGCCAGGCCACTGCACCGATTTAACAGGCAGAATTTTGTTCTGCTCCTTAGCGCGACACAGTATTTGGGCTAAGTTTGCAAAGGTCTGAAACCATTTTAAGGTATAAGGCTTGTTGCCTGTCTTCCAGATGAGACAGCTATCAGGATCCTGAGTGTTTATGGCCATCAAAACTCACAGAGCTGTTTAATGGAAGAGAAACATTAAGCCTTCTGTCCAGGGGAGATTCCTAGCAGGGAAACTGCAGTATGACAACTTCCAATTACCTATCTGCTGCTCCAAAAAACAACATAAATTAATATATGCTGTTAAGAAACTGCCACATGCTGTCCCAAAAGCTAAAAGTAATGGAAAGAATATTTCCAATACAGATGGTTTGTAAGTTGACTTATGCAAATAGGCATATTGGAAGAGAGGAGCTACTGCTAAATATAAAATACGTCATACTGTCCTACAACTTGTGTGAGATGCCAAAGAACTAGACAGCCTATCCCTAAGGAGCAAGCCCAGTTATTTCAACAGGCTTTTGATCAGCCCTTAATGTGTTAAAACAAACAAACAACCACAAAACAAAACAACAACAACAAAAAACAAACAAACCTCAACCACAGCGTTTCTAGTTAATACCAAGCTTTCTTTTTTTAATTACAAATTCAAACTTCTATTGGAGTCACGAGTGGCATTTCCCTCAATGTATCTGTTTATGAGTCTGTATAATCCAAACCACGTCTATTAGCCTTTGCAAAGTCTGTAAAGGGAGAACACCACATTGCGTCAATATTAAAGCTTAGTGCAATGTTTGTGAATTAAATTGTGGATATAGAAAAATAGAATCTGTCTGGACCATTCACAAAATGAGCTTTGATATCCTTTTAGTAAGTAAAAAGCTGAAGGGAGACATCAATAATTTATTAGCACTTGGATTACATCCTCTGGTTCTTGTAGTTTGCTGCCTTCTCGGAGAAAAAGAGGACAAAGGCAATATTGTCTCTTGGGTTGTAAAGTCTTTGCATTCTCTAATATAGCGATGTTGACAAAGGATGCCTCATTCTGACTCAAATAATATCCATGGCTGTCAGGGTGACAGTCACAGTTCCAGGAAGCACAGAGGGATGAACCAGCAGCCTGATGTCATGTGGTACCCTTCCAATTACCAGCATAAAATGAGCCGGGTGGCACTGGTACCATGCCCAGTATGTAGCTACCCCTGTTGTCAACTGCTGTTGTTCAGAGGAGCCTGGGCTTTGATAGCTAATGTACAAAATTTAGTAGGTTGTGGGGACGCGACATGGCTGGACAGCATGGCTGTCACCCATAGAGACGTGAGGCCCAAGACAAGGGCCCTCTCTAGAGGGGCAAAGAACTCCTTATTCCTTTACACCTCCTGCCCTTGTCACCTCCTGGCACTGCTCACCGTCTTATTTTAACTTCTCAGTCCATCTCTACATTTCAGGCTCTTTTCTCCTGCACTGCCTCCCTTCCATTCCCTCAGATGTCCCTGCCCTGCCTCCCACAATCTCTTTCCTGGTTGCAGTGATGCTCACTCTCAAGCTCTAGGCTTAGTAATACTATTGCTGACTTGTGCAGATACGACAGAATTTGCACTGACATTTGCTTTTTCCTCTCAGAATGGAATGTTCTCCCTTCTCATATATTCCTTCAGCTTGCGCCTTTCAAATTTGGCACCAGTTGTCATTTGCTTTATCTTGCTCCTTCTGAGGTGCTGTTTCCAATACCTGGACAATCAGCATCACCCACAACTTCTTCTTTCCCAGTTTTTTCAGTCTTTGAGTCCTGAGAAACCTTCCCTAGTTCTGTCCCAATTACCGTCACCAAGAGCTGCACCTCCTCTTACAGCATTCCCTCAAGTCACTCCAAGCAGCAGTTAGCAAGGGTATTCCTCTGCTAGCTGAACTGCAGCAGAATCTACCCTCTCTCTTTTCTGCTTCTTGAAACTGCTGATATTCCCTCCAGGGGCTGCTCGTGAGGGAGGACATCTCCAACCTCCCCTGACAGAGACAGAGCACACACCATCCTCAGCCCTAGGCAGGACATGACAGGCCACAGGCAGCGTGAAGGACCTACAGCTGCCTCAGAGCAACCCTAGGCCGGGAAATTCACCAGTGGCTCCAAGCACCAAAATAGGTGCATGGTCAGAGAAAGAGCAGATAGATACCTCTGGTCCTCACCAGGAAACACCCAACTATCACATGGCTTGAGCAACTTCTTTCCAAAGTTAAACCCAGAAGCCCAGATGTATGCACTGACCTCCGTGTCTCACGACTTCTGATGCAGAACAGCCATCTGGGCAGCGACATCCCAGAGCCAAGTTGATAATTTGGCGGGTTCCCAGCATTTTCCCATGGGAAAAAAGCTGGGCAGTCGCTGCTGCTGTATGTCTCTGGAAGGCAGCCTGCCAGCCCCCAGGGCTGTTGTCTAGTGCCAAACAGACTTTTAAAATGTGTGGACCCCAGTGACAGATCAAAATGAAAAGGTGCACACTTGCATCTGAGCAATCAGTGCTCCAACATGGTGACATTGTGCAACCATGAGATCTCTGCTGTTTCTGCTGTAACTGTGTCACCGAAGAAAAGGACTTGAAAGCGTTGGCGTTGCTAGTGGCACTGCTTGCCACTAGCAGGAGGGGAGCTCTCTGCCTGCGGGCCTACCTCTGGGAGCCATCAACAACTTCTCTTCTCATGTAGGCAATTGTCACAAGAGATCACAATAGCTATAAATGCCCTTGAAAATAATAATAATAAATAATAATAATCAAACACAAAGCACTGAAGAGAACTTGTTGTCAGGAAAACAATGAGCATAAGAGAGCACTCTAGAAAAATGCTTCCACATCAACCTGGTAGAGAAGTGCAGGCAGCTGGAGCCTTCTTCTGATGACTTTGCTTCCCTCACCAAGTATCACCAGGGAGGGAACAATCTTGTCCTGGTGCTAGGCATGGTTCAAAAAAGTTCAGAAGTGATTTAGTACCAGTACTACACGTAAGTGTTAAATATCCTATGTGATACCAGTACAGCTTTGGTTGTTTCCTTAGAAAACCCCTCTTCCAGACACTGCTTCCACCGTGCTGGGTAGTCCTTTCAGATAGTTCTTTTCCAGCAGGCCGCCTGTCTCTCCCTGCCTGGAAAGCTGGTGAATGCCGTGTGTTTTGCTCCCAAGAAGTAGAAATGCACACCACCAGCACACTCCTCTGGGAACCCACCACATTTAGTGTCACCTCTGGGGAGCTGGGAAACCAGCTTGGGCCTAGTAAGACTCCGTGGGTGAGTCCTCACACAGACAAGGCACAGCTACCCACCGCAGCCTTTCACATTTTCAAAGACGAAGGCAAAACCCCAACTCTGTGTGACTGCAGCTAGTTCTGCCAGATCACTTAAATCTTCAGGACGACACGATCATCACTGTTAAAAACTCTTGGCAGATCTAGCAGCATTAGCATAACTATTTACAATTAAGTACTTCAGGCTTGGGTGTACCGGCAGTATGAACTAGCTGCTGAGCGTGCATCCACACTGAATATTGAGCTCCCCAAACTGAGAGCATTGCAAAGGCCATGTTTCCTGTTCCCAGGGTGCCAGAGCTGGATTTTGGGGGAAGTGAGCCTCCCTTGGCACTCCTTTTGGTGCACATTCTGCTGGTACAAGTGGGATCTGGACTAAGTATGCATGTATCACTCTCATCCTGCTGGGATGCAGAAGTATGAGGTTTTCCCCATGATACATCAGGAAATCATCTGAAGAAAGGAACAAATCCTAAACTGCCAACAAAACAGCCAGTTCTCCAGGAGATTTGCCACAGAGGATAATCATCTGAGCACAGCCAGTGCTTTAAACTGTCTTAAATTATGTGAAATATGAGGCTTAGGCACTTTGACAGGCTTCCTTTAAAATCTATGACAGTAGACTTGATTGCATCCACTACATTGCTCAAATTTTGGCAGACAGTTCCAGCAGCAGTAGCCATGGACTGTCCTCAGTCCAGGGAAGCTGAAGTTCAGAAATGCTGCTTCCCTCGGTGATATTAGGGGCAGAGAGCATTGCCAGGCAGGGTCAGCTCAGAGACTATTTCCATTTAAGCATTCTGTGAACCAGTGAGTGTCATTGATGATGCATTCACCATCTGTGCAAACAGTGATTTTCACCTGCAATACTCTTCAGATGCAGCGTTTAAAGACCTGATTTGAGAAAACACATTTGCTTGACTGCCCCTTCTAATTTCCACAGCAGCCTGCCCTCTGGAGTCTCAGCTGTACATCAGTTCACTTTTAGATGGATTTTATTTTGATGTTGTAATGAGGTGAGGAAGTCCCAGAGTGATAGGCATACATTATACAGATTGAGCAAGAAATATCTTTATTTGCTGAAGATGTGTTTTATTTCAGGATATTTTCATCTGGTCTGATAAAAACGGCATTTCTATAGAAACAATTGATAAAACAAACAACCAAGAGGAAATCCCATGCTAACTGTCAAGAACCAACATAATGTTTGGCAGATGCACAGCTAGAGATGAGTAAATACTCTGTTGTTTTGGGCTTTTAAAACACAACCTCTCCCCCTCATTACATGGTTAAATCAATTTACATTGATTATGGATCTGTGCTTTTTATTGGTGAGAGAGTAGAGGTCTGATTTAAAATATTCCTGCTTTACCTGGTCCTAGGAATCCACAGCAGCCTGTGCTCAGTGAATTGTTTTTCTCACAGAATCCCAGGGTCTCACCCCAAAAGTTGGCCAGAGAGCTGCAGAAAAAGCCACCCAAAGCTTTGCAGATGGATCTCTCAGGACATTCGGACGCATGCTCCATCTCTGTTTGCCTACCCTGTTCTCCCACCAGCAAGAAAGCGCCACTGATTACTCACAATCTGGTTCTGCTCTCGTGCATGCACATTTCTTCAAGAACACGTGTAATTTTTTTAGTACCACAGGGACTCCTGCTGTGCTTTGTATGACACCGCTGTGTGTACTTCCCTGCCTTCTGGTTCAGGCTCTTTCTCTTCCAACTGGATTCCTGCAGAGACTGGTGTCAATGTGCAGTGCAACTACTCCTTTGAGGCATGATATATTACCGTTCCTTTCAAGTTCAAGGTTCAATCCTTGCAGAGTTGAACCTATAGCTCAGGTGACAACGTGCCACTGAACACTTTGTTCTACCAGTGTCAACTGCTTTTTACAAAGAACACGCGTAAGGACTTGCATCTTGTACCTATCCCATGTTATCACCAGTTCTCTATTCCTCAGCAAACCTGTGTACTTCTCACCACCCTGCTCTTTACCTACTCTGTTCTTGACTTCAGTTTCTGTCTTCTGGAAATAAAACTTCTAGGATTATCTGTCTCAGTGGTCATCTGCTTCTTAGGCAACTCATCCAAATATTTTCCATCTCTGCAACACAGATGATGTTGTTGCATTTACAGATTTACCTTCTAATCCCACTAAGGCCATTGCCATATTGTCTTTGTTGTTCTGATCCTCTGGATTTTACAGTCCAGTGAGAAAGCATTTGGTTGTAGGCTCTCATGCTTCTCTGCTTTGGAAGATCAAAAACATCCACCAGAAAGTCACATGAAGCTACTTGCTTGTGGCAAGCAAGAAGAAGGGGGTGAGGGAGAACACCAGGGCCTGTGACAAGACTGATGAGCTTTTAAAATCTCATAAAACAGCTCTCCTTAAGTGAGGAATTATTTGAGTTCACCTCCAATGACTCTTATAGATGCTCTGGTGGGAATTTCCTTGCCAGAAGAGCTTAGCAGATCCCCACAAGTGTGTAGATACTTATAATTTATAGGATAAATATGAAGACGCACAAGCATGATTTATTGATAGAGCATAAGCTATATATAGTGCCCTTAACTGTATTATTAAAACAGAAGGTAAATAATTAATAGAATGAAGAAAAGATACATAAAACTCCAGGAGTGTTGACAGGAAGTATTCCTGTCTTGCAGTAATTAAAATAATAAAAAAACTATTCTGAGCATATTTTTATGTTTCTGACAAGAAAAAAAGAAAAAAAAAAGAAAGAAAAAAAAAGATTATTTGTTCAATTCACATACATTGCTAAGAATCACCATGTGTGGCTGTAGAACTTGTGCAGCCAGTGTGAGAGAAATCAGGGAGGAAAAATGCTTATGGCTGCTCAGTTTAAATGTCACACCACTCTCAGGATAGGATTACCATGCGTGGATATTGACCAGTTATGCTTGTTTGACATCGGATTAGTTTCAGATACGATATAACTCAGATAACACTTGCTAGCTTTCCTAAGTTCAGTGCTGATTATCCACATGAGAAGTATTACAGAAAGGTACAGGCTTACTTCAGAAGAAAGAAGAGACAAAGTTAACATGTTATTATTATTATTATTATTATTATTATTATTATTATTATTATTATT
>CM021735.1:31234362-31479398 GCA_011075105.1 Heteronetta atricapilla
TTATTATTATTATTATTATTATTATTATTATTATTATTATTATTATTATTATCAGAGAACTACTAAGGCAAAGCAAAATTCTGCTAGCAACCAGTTATGTATATCGTGTACGTTTCCTGGACTTAAGAGGAAAATATGACAAGCAGATCACCCCTAAGAACCGTAACTCAAACAGGCCCATTCATGTCTCAGGCTATCAGTTCACTGAATTGGTTCACTACAAGATACATAGGGTCAAATATACTGTAACACCTTTAGGGTATCTTTTTTTTTTTTTTTTTTTCCTGGATGTATAGTAATTCATTTACTTAATTTCTATACTAACAATGTTGGTAAGGTCAAAGTGACCTTACAAATAGTTATTAAATTCCCTGAATTCAGAATAACTCAAGTTCATGAGCAGTTGTCAGACAATTTAAACAGTCTCAACACTTAATTGAAATGCATTCCAATGTAACCAGTGCTAAAACCTCCCTGCCTTATTATCCAGGTTACAGCACCCAAATGTCCTGGTCAGGGTCCAAAGCAAATTGTTCAGAAGTTTAGCACCATCAAGGCCTCAGAGTGAGAAAGTATCTACTCCTAACAGTGTATCTGCAAAATCCTTCTGTAAAATCAATGCTCTCTTGTCTGGTCTAAAGATGAACAGCGCAATAAACTAAAATCTAAATTCCACCTTTTGCCTCAGGCAGACATAATCCATTGATTTCAGTAGATTTTAAAGCAGCTCTACACAATGTTTACAGACCCACAAGCACAAAAATGCACAGAAGCCAAGAAGGCACCAAATGGAACATTAAACTTCTCGCTTCCAGATGCCATTCCTGTGGTAGCCACAGACTCTTGTTGCCAAGAGCAGTGTCAGATGGTTCCATGGAGAAGGGACTAGAAAATGGTGCTCTTGAGGCTTAAGTGCAAGAAACCTGAACAGTTATTTCAAAGTGTTTCTTGAATCCCAAACCAGCAGAATCTGTGAATGACAAAATTAAGTAACAGATGGTGGTGGTAGGGCTAACAGCTGATTTCAGTGGAATGGAGAATTGGACTTTACATTTCTAAACAGCCACTGCTATTATTGAGCTAGGTTTGACTTTGATTCCAGTTCCGTTAAGGAGTACAAAGCAGAGCTCTGCCAGCTGATGAACCGCAGTCTGGCATGGCAGCACCAGGGAGGCACTCCAAACACTCTTGAGGCTCTCTTATGAGAATCTCCAAATGTAATTTTATTCCTCCTGCTACAGCCACCTATAAGCACCGGACATAACAGTAGTAACTGCTCAAAAACCTGTGCCAGAATCAGGTAGAAAACTGTCCACTCACAAGGCTACAATTGGGCTGACTCTTGGCTACTTAGTTGGTCATCTTTAAATGATTTTAGTGGTTCCTCCTTTAAGAAGTATTTAATGATCTAAAGCAATACAGTCTTAAACCTCACTCTCTCAGGAATAGTACAAAGCATCAGACGATAGCTGAGGGAGTTGTTTTCTGCCCAGCGTTTTCCCCGAGAACTTCCATTTGTACAAGTTCATCACAGCCCTGGTTCACAGAGATTGTGGCTGAGACCGCTGTTGTCAGGATAAGGGTTTATCTTAATTTCTATAGAGATTTAGGTGTCAAATTTGCGTCTGGCTGCGATTTTGCTAGTAGCATAGTTTTAGGAAGGAATAAAAAGCCTAATGAGATCCAGCAGACAGGAACATACTGCATTCCTCATGGTATTGTTGCACTCGCGGTGAGTCCTTCCCAAACAGGGGGCCCACCTGATCCAAGACCTGCAACCTGCTTCCATACTCATGCCCATTGAGTTCATCTCTGGTTAAAAAAAAAAAAAAAAAAAAAAAAAAAAGCTCAAAGTTGATTAAGCACTAAAACTAATGACCACTATTAAAATAAATGCTTCTGCAAGTTGCAACTGCTTTCCTGAATTCTTTAATAAAGCTTGGAATATGTGAATAATACATGAATAATTAGGCATGAATAATAAATTATAGCTCTGTTCATGTAGCTTTACGTATCCATCCTCCCAAAGCACCTATAGTCTCAGGCACATCAACAACCTCTAATAAAGAGAACGTACAGATCAGAGATTTACATAAATGTGTTTTAATACTGGCGGGCATATGTTACTATTAGGAGATGCCCTGGTATTTACACCTGGGGAACTGCGCATTTGTGCTGCGCAATCTAAGAAGGATTTGGGTGAAATATTTCAGCACCGGGACCGCTCATCACCGGGCAGGGCAGGGGGCGTGTGGCACGCCGGGGGGAGCCCAGCAGCGACCCCGGGGGACGGGCGCTGAGGGGAGGCAAAATGGCGCCACACCCCTTGGAGTAGAAGTGCGGGCGGAAGTGGCGTTACCGGGCGGAAGTAGCCGCTGCGGGGCGGAGCGGAAGTGCTGGCGGCGAGCGGTGCGGGCCGAGCTCAGGTGAGTGGCGGCGGGGCTGGTGAGGGCGTCCCACGCGTTACCGGCCTCCCCGGGAGCAGCTGCTTACGGCCGCTGGGGTTTAACTCTTTGTTTCAAATCCTGCAGCTTTAATAAACGAATATAACGCTGTAGACTTGAGGATGGGGGTGAAATGATGGCAACTTGCAGAATCTGTTAGGAGTCTGAGGCAGTTTCTTGTTTGTACGCGGCCCTGCGGCCTTTAGAGTCATAAAATCCTAGAACCACAGAATCAATAAGGTTGGAAAGGACCTTCAAAATCATCGGGTCCAACCCATTCCCAATTCGCGGCTGTTGTGCTGCTTTGTGGCTCTGTGGGCCTCTGCTGCTGCAGGAGAAGTAATGCCAGCAGGTGACCTAGAACAGAACAGAAGTCGTTATGGCAGGGGTTATATTGTTTCCAGTTCTCTGTGGCCTGATGGTGATACAAATCTTGGGCAGGAGTGCGGTGGTGCGTTGCTCGTACAAAACCGTGCTTCATTCTGGTACTGTTCTGTGTTGGCTAGGGGTGGTGGCTGGTAGGAGTAACGTGCCTCAGGAGCTTAAGTGCTGCTTCAGGGAGGCATTGCAGGAGTATTACAAACCTCAGTGGTTCTGTAACAGAAGTGCCATCCTCTGTGATACACCAGTGATGGCTAGGTTGTGACTGGAGGCCCCTACTGCCCTAACCAGCCGTCCTCCTCAGGCTGACACTTGAGCTGAAATTGGGTAATCCAAAAATGTGTCTTTGTGCTTGAAGCAGTCTGAGACTTGATTGCCTTCTGTCCTTTTGCACCTTTTTTCAGTCCAACCTCACCTATTGGTCCCAATCACGACTGTTAAACTATCTGCAGCACTGACAGGCTTTTCAAACAACCATATCCTGGTCCATATCCATGAGTCTGAAGCATAACAGAAAAGTATTTTTTGAGATTCTTAGTCCAGACAGAGGATACACCAGCAGATTTTTCCATATCTGTGTAATGATCACTGTGTTCTGGTATGTATAGGTGCTTACGGGCCTTTCACTATATTTCTGATCCCTTGCAGGCATCCCTAGGACAAGGAGTCCCCAGCAGGCTGTGCATGTTGGCTAGGTGGTGGCCCCTCTAGACAAACAGCTTCTGAGCAGGTAGCTTTTAAATAGCAGGTTGCAAGATTGAAGATAACCAGGCTGTATGGTGCTGGTGGCAGTGCTCCATCACTCTGTCAGTGATCAGTCCCGTTTGTTATTTTTGTTATGTGTTTTCTCTGAGTGCTGATGGATGTGAATTGCTCTTTGTGATGGCCAGGTGAGTGTTGCTGAGGTGTTTAGATGGCCTCCAGAGGGCATGGAAAGAGGTACCATTTCAAAGTAAATTATTTTTACCTCAGTATGTCTGTCTGCGAGTACCATGTGTATTTAAACAATTTCTTGCCCATTGGACTGCAGAAGGAAGGACCAAGTCAAAGGCCTTGGTTGTATTAAATTTCTAGACTCAGAAAATAGAAATAAAACATGGAAGTCTTTTATTTATTTTTCACACCAAAGTAATGCCCACCTCTGTATTACCACCCTGTAACTGTTTGGGTGTCTTCCATATCCATATGGAGGAAGGACCGACTTTGAGGAAATGGTTTCTGACACGTTTCTGTCCCGTCTCTTAGACAGTGACTGCAAAGTTGGCTTCTTCTGCCTGGCAATTCTCCAGGCCCATAAAGGCAGCCTCAAGGCCCCATGTATTTTTGAATAATGTAAGTGATACGCAGTCTCAGACAATGGTGTGTGTGCATGCCTGTGTGGAAGGGGCTTAGTGCAGAAAGATTAGCAGCACACTTTGCTTATAACCAGGCATTTTGTGTCTGCTAATCCTAGCATCCTCGCTCAGCCTTTGAAGCCCTTGATGACAGGGCATGAAACACTTGGCTTTTGATGCATGTGATGCTGCTTAGGCATATGAAAGTGGGACCTATCAACTGAAGTATGACGACTGGAACCCCTGTTGTGGCAGAAAGGTCCATAAATAAACAGCAAATAGGTGTGCTTGTGCTAGGAGTGCACAAAAAAAGGAGCCGTCTGCAGGAGCTGCAATTTTTGCTGTGCAACTGGAGAGGAACTGGGAGCGTTTCTGCCTGCTTAGCATCAGTCAGAGCCCCAGTGGCATCCCAGGTGTGTGAGGCAAGGTAGCAGGGTGCTCCCCTCCCCTCCCTCCCTGCTGGGAAGCTGCCCTTCACTGGTGGTGGTGTTCCACAGACTTCCTTGGTGCTGTTTGGCAGAGAGGCTGGGCATTTGTCCTCTGCGTTGGGAGGGTTTTATGGTTCAGAGGGTACGAGGAAGCTTCCCTTGCTGCTGCCTATGCCACGTGTAGGCTTGGTGTAAATGGAAGTTGTTGTTCTGGGACTCTTGAGCTGACAGCTTTCATTAAGGGCAGTGCGTTGAGATGTCTGGAATCGGCAACTAACTCGTGATGCTGGCATCGGATGAAGAGGTCTGTTTCCTCAGTAATGAGTACTGAAGTGAATGCAGTCCCTGCAAACTCAAAACCTCTGAAAATCCACTTTGTATTGGTGCACAAAGCTCTTAAATCTGAATGGTCTTAGTCCAATTTTTGCACAAAAGGAGGGGCAGGAAGAAGTATTTCAGCTGGTCTGGTCTGGCTGTTGTTTTCACATGAATGTCTTGATTTTTAAAAGAAAAAAAGAGAGAAAATCACCAAAACCAAAGAACAACACAAAACTGTAAAAGTGCCTGGGCCTCTTCTTCATTTAGAGGTGATGGAGTGAGCAGCATCATATCTAATCGGCGTTGTTCAAGAATGGGATCATTAAAAATGGTAGAAATATTCCAAGTGTAGGCTGTAAATACTGCATGAGGTAATTCTTGAGTCTTTTAGCATCCTTCCCACAAGGTACCTGCCCACATACCTTACAGAAAAGGATGGTAACAGTAAGACAAACAAAACATTGGTTTCAAGGCAGGCTGCGTCTGCACTGGGGTTGAACTTTGTTTTGGTCTGAGATTGACAGAGATTCACTTCAGAGCATTGCATTTTCTCTTGCATACAGCCTGTCCATATGGGAGATGAACAAAGTTCATAAAATCTGTATCCACTTCCCTTTCCAGCTTCAAAGTAAATTATCATTGAGTCCTGATGGTCTTTTAGAAGTAGAAGAGATCAAATGTGTACAAAACATTTAAAAATTCCGGGTGTGGGAGGGTGTCAAGTCTGCAGCATTAGTTCTGATCAGCGATTCAATGAGTGTGATAGGTATTTGCAAACACTTGCTGCCAGGAAGAAATGGATCGATGGTCCCAGGCTCTGGGAATGAGAGGTGTAATATTTGCAAGTATTTTCATGGCCGGTAGATGGGAGGTGGAAGTGTTTCTTTCCATGTAAGTTCTGATTTAGACCAAGATACAAGTATTTATAAATACCACCCCGTTTTTCATCTGAAAACGGGTCTGAGCAGTGAATGAAAATGCTTGGGAGTAGCATAAATTCTGCCAGTAAGAGGACAGTGAAACAGAACTGAAGGAGAAGGGTGAGATAAGGGAGAAAACATTTTTTTGTTTTGTTTCTTTTCTTAGGAGATTAGAGGGAGAAGGGAGCACTGGCGGTGAGCGTATTGTCCAAATCTATGTGGACAGGCTCTTGCATCCTGACAGAGATGCCAGTGGCAGGATGTTAAGAAAGCAGTATGATGGAGGCAGGAGGTTTGCATATCCCTGTGCCTCTGATGTTCTTGTTTGCTGATACTGGAGTAAGACAAACCTACTGCCTTGGCACAGGTACTTCTGTGGCTTTGCAAATCCAAGGCTGTGTGGCTGGCATCCTGGCAGCAATGTGCTTGTTGGCCAGCTCTTTGCTGGATGGGTGCCATTCTGCTCCCAGCTGGATGCTAGACCAGGTGTTGGCTTGCCTAGTGGCACGGTGTTTGGCAGTGAAGAACAAGGTGAGTGGTTTGTCTGGGACTCCGGTACAACTAGTTGTGTCCTGGGGTGATCCAATTTTCACTTGCTACACCCATCCTTTCCCCAGGAAAAACAGTCCTCTAACCCATTTTCCATGTCTTCCACGTGAACACCACACAGGGCTGGCCGGCAGGAGCAAGAAGGCAGGATGTTGTCAAGACCAAAGCCTGGGGAGTCTGAGGCAGACCTGATACACTTTCAAAACCAGTTCCTGGCAGCCAGAGCTTCACCTGCAGTGAAGATTGTGAAGAAAGCAGACAAGAGAAAGGGGGAGGAAGGGTGCACAGATGCGGAGAGACCCCCGCTGCAGGACAGCAAGGATGTGGTGATGCTGGATGGTAATTTCCCTTGTGGGGCTCCCTGAATTGCTTGGTTTCTCTCTGCCTTTCAGTTCCTCCATTTCAACTTGCTGTTATTTTATTTTATTTTTCTTGCATATATCCCCATTGTAGTAGTCTTTGTTCTTAGCCTTGTTTGAAAATGCTTTGTCCAACATTATTATGTCCAGTAGAAACACCTTTCCAACACTGCCTTCATCTACATTTGTCAGCTGTCTGTGGTACCTTGCCAATCACAGAAAGTACCTCTTGCATTGAGATATGTGCTCATTGGACTCTGGGTGCTTATTTTGCCATCTATCCAGACCCTCTTCTCAGTGTCTCTGAGATTTACCTCTGCTAGCAGTTCCTACTTTCAGCCAGCAGATCTCTCTTGATAAGCTTCCTTCTTGTGGTTTTGTTTTCCTCCACCAGTACTAACACTTCTCATACACTCAGTAGTCTCAGAAGCTCAAGGTGCTTTCTTAAAAGCAACAATTTAAATCTTACAGCGCTTGCTTCTAGGTAAGAAAACGCGATCCCAGTTTGTAGTGAAAAGAAGGCCTTGTCTAGCTTATGATCATACTAATCACTCACTGTTGGCAGCAGAACTGTGCTTTTCTGTGCCTGAACACAACCTGAAAGGACACTAGCTGTTTCTGTACAGCGGACACTAGCTGTTTCTGTACAGCCTTGCTTCTTCCCCTAAGATTTGCAGTCAGGCCTCAGTACCCTTTTCTGCTTATGCAGCTCTTTGAAAAAACTTTAGTGCCAATATATAGATAATAAAATTGTTAAGCATGTTATTCTCCGTTATCCAGTGCAAGTCAGACACAGAGGATTCTTAATTGTCTTACTGCTTCCTCATCTGGCTTGTTTCTCATCAGAGCAATAATAGGTGCAATTAGGGAGAGTTTAGTTTGATACCTATTGTGCAGTAGTTATACATGAGTAATTGGCTATTTTTTTGTTTCCCCTCCACAGATTTTCCTGATATCCTCCCAGCTCTAACTCCGGGTCCTCCAAAAAAGTCCAAGGTCAAAAGTGCCTCTGTCCGCTTTGAGGATGAAGATCCAGAGGAAAGACTCGAGAGTCATGATCGACACATTACAGCAGTCTTCAGCAAAATCATTGTATGTCTAGCTTTCACCTGGTAGTCTAGTGGTTTTTGAGTGCTATGAACTGAGCACTGGACAGGGACGAAGGGTTCTGTTGCTGCTTTTTATTTTTGCAGAGTAATGAAGCAGTCGTAACACTGTAGACCAGTGTCCTGAAGCATCCTGGGGAAAAAAACAAACAAACAAACAACTCTTTGGGTATATTTTTGCTGTCAGCTAAACATGGGTTTGAATCTGCTGTCCAGTCCAGATTGTGTACAGGTCACGCTGCATGCATGCAGGCTTGTGCTCTAGTGTGGGTTTGGGTGAGGTTCTGGATTCTCTGAAGGGGATGTTCTCATTGCTCTGTGTTGGCCCAGCTTTCCCTACATCTCAATCTTTGGGTGGTTTGTGGAGCTTGGCAGCACAGCCTTTTGGAAGATAGCCTCACCTTGGCTTCAAGTAAGCACAAGGTGTTCTGAGCCTGACAGCTACGTAACAGAAAGCTTGTGAGCTGCAGAGCTGAGAGTTTAGCCCACTCTTGGCTAAATAGTATAAACGTGTGGCTGTTGTGATGGTTTCCACAGCATTTGATTTATTTTGCTGCAGGAGCGAGACACGAGTGCAGTAGAAGTGACCATGCCAGTGCCCACTGGAGACCCATTTCCCAGGACATTTCATCGTTCTGAGATAAAAAGTGAGGTAAGAGTGGGACCAACTGTTCTTCGTGGCCTTCATTAACTGTTAAGACTTCTCCACAACAAAGTGCAATGCCTAGTGACTGGTAGGGCTCAAAATAAGTGACTTGGTACGCTCGAGATAAGAAGCTGGGTCAGCATTGTTCTGGCATTGTCTTCTTGGTACAGGAGAAAAGTTCTCCTACCAAACTACCATCAACTAGGCAGTTCATGCCCTACAGTTAAATAACACTGGAATTCTTTCAGTTTAGGGAAAAGGCAACCCCCTTCAGCTAACTTTAGTGAGAAGGATCAAATCTGCCCTGTTGTAAGAGAGAATGTTCTGCCTTGCTTTTTTCTGAGAAACAATTACTGTGAATTTGCCTGCCAGGTTTGTGTAAGTCTGTACTTACTCAAGTTGCCCCTGATTCTTCCTGGAATGAAATTTGAATGCGGTTGCACAGATTATCTTTTGCAGCTTCTTAGATTTTGACATAAAATTTGTTCTGAGGCTGTAAAGTTGGAAGCCACGGTTGCTATCATCAGAGTAGTTGTTGTAGTAGCAAGAGCTGCTAGCTGAGTAGGAGTCAGATATTGGGAAATGGAAGGTGATTGGTAGCTGTGGTTGCTTTGAAGAGAGAGTTGATTTTGAAGGACAGCTCTTTTGAGAGGAAGTAGTACTTCTTAAACCTACCAGTTCTGTTTACCTGATGCAGAAGTACACAGTAGCTACTAAATGTTAAGATTGCCTTTTAAGCTCCTTCTCTGGACTGGAGACATGCAAGAGTCTTTTTTTTTTTTTTTCTTAGTCTTCTTTGGATTTCCCATGTATCAAAAGCTGTGCAGAGCCTTGCCCATCCATCGCCTAGGCAAGCAGCACAGTAATTTAGACAGGATTATTTTAGCACCACTTGCCCACTTCTTACTGTGTAAATCTCTTCACCCTGCTGCTCTCTAATCACCTTATAAGAAGCCTGTTCCAAGCATGTGGTGAGCACAGTACAGCTCCATTTATCCTCAGAAATGCAAAGTATTCAGCTAGGCAGGGTTTCCAAGCAGCAGGAAAGCTGGAACGGTTATGCTTGGTGATATTTTAGGTATACTCACCTGGTCTGAATTATAATTAATCAACTTCTCTTTCTAGGTAGAAAAAACATTCAGGTGTTTTGTCTCTCCGTCCTAGCATTAAATTGTACATTAAAAAACAGAATAGCACACGCACAGTAAAGGGCAGGTGGCTGCCAGCAGCTTCTCTTGTGTCATGTCCCAGCATCTCATCCGAGGGTGTCGTTAGGATCAGATTTACATATTTGTTAGTGCCAGGTGTGCGGGGGAGTCTGAGAAGAGTGGTGACACACGGCTTCCTTGTTTGCAGGTGAAGGTGGGATCTGGAAGAAAAAGCATCTTTGCACAAAAGATGGCAGCAAGAAGGGCTGCTGAAAAGGAAGCAACAGCTCCCTCTGCTGCTGAGTGCGTGCAAATAGGATCAGCTCCTCGGGGTGCCCTGGATCCCGAGGGATCAGCAGAAGAGGCACCTCGCCCTGGCAACTGGGATGGTAAGCGGAAAAGGTTCTGCTTATCCAGTCTACTATATTTACATAGCCTTAATAACATCATAACACCAGTGCACCTTACCTTTAAATTAGGGAAGCGCTATTGTCCTTAGTTCAGACATCGCAAAGTCACTTGGAATGTTTGTGGCATGGCAAGGATTTGAAATGGTCAGAGACCTAAATAAACATTCTAAAAATTGGGTCAGCTTTCTCACTAATTTTCTTTTCTGTTTTTACACAGGACCAAAAAGATTTATTTTTCAAGGTTCTTGCCCTCCTTTTCTTCTCTGTCTGTCACAAGTAAAGCATTTATTGTTCCATCAGTAGCTTTTGCAATTTTTGGAGAAGGGTCCACTTTGTGGACCATGGAGGTGTTCAGGACCCCGATAAAGGTTTCCATTCCTACTACCTGGAAGTTGGAAGCTCAATCTTCCATCACTGGATGCTCTGCCATGAGACCGTGGCTTTGCTCTATAAGGAGTGTTGTGAGGCAGGGCTGATGAGTCAGTGCCACCTCCAGCAGTTATTTGTCTGACAGCAATGTGACAAGGAAAGATGAAACCAATTCAAGTGGTACTCGCATCTCCAGGCTTGTGTGCGCATGCACGTGTGTGTCTTGAGCAGTTCCCTCTGCACAGGACTACCATATGTCTGGGTCTTTCCCTGACATCCTCTTTTTCACATTGAAATGGATGCTAGATATCATTTAAAGGTTTTCACCATTTGGCTAAGGATTCTGGCAAAGAACTGGTAAGAAAACCCTCAGCATGCTGTGCAGTGTGTGCACTAATCCACCATCCAGGTCAATTGCTGGTTGCTGTATACCCTGCTGCAATTGTGCCCGTGTACTTCTGTCTGAGAAATACCAAAGGGAAACACAGCAGCTCCATGGCTGTGGTCCCCTTGAAGCAGGAGAACACTTATAAATGTAGTAATACAACAGAGGGATCAGGAAATGGCTTAGCGTCTTGAAGATTGCTGGGGAAGGGTTTCCTTGAGAGGGTTGCTAGAAGCAACAGGAGAAGCAGAGTAGCTCCATTTCCTTTAATAAACATTATGCTTAAGTTCACCTTCTGTTGCTTTTAATTTACAGAAAACAAATTAATTCTCTCTTGTCCCTCCCCAACTCCTAATGAAACAAGACAGAAATGATGTTTTGTTGTCACGTGAGACAAAAACCTGAAAGCCCAAATATTTTGTTTCAAGCTAAACTAAACTTTCCTCCTGTTTGTACTTGGCTACCAAGGTTTCTTAAAAAAAAGAAAAAGTGTGTGTGGATTGTGCAGGCTTGATAATGACAAAATCTAAACAAGCTTATAATGCCAGAGACTTAAATCACTAACTGCTTTCTTTGCCGGATCTTTTAGATAAAGCTGATGACTTTTTCACCACTCAGCGGCCTTGTATCATAACGGGAGAGGGTCTTGGAAGCCAAAAGAGTGAGCAGGAAGCTCAGGCTATTCACAAAGAGAACTTGGAGAAGCTGCAGTCCATGTCCCAGGAAGAGATCCTGCAGGAACAGGAAAAGCTGCTGGCTCAGCTGGGTATGTGCTTCCCAGGGAGAATTCCCCTTGAGTCATGGAAGTTTACTGAATTTGAAGGTATCTTGAAATCTTAACAAGCTCACAGATCAAAGATGGGAGCTTGGGATCACCAGTCATTGCACATGGGAGTAGTTTAACTTCCGAGTTCTGTCAGTAGCTTATGAGTAAAAATCAAGTGTGAAGGAATTTTAAGAGTGCTTATTCTTCAGTGAGAGGGGGCTTACCTTAGGACTGTCTTCTCTCCTGTTTGCTGTGGGATAAGATAGTCCAGGCGCTGTTACTTTGTGCACCAGATAGCTGGTTATGTATATATGTGTTGAGGTCCTAAAATGTAATTCTCTGATGCCCATAAGAAAGATGAGAGAATCTTGCTTTTCGAACTTCACTGTTTATAACAATGGCATGTGTATGAAAAATACCTTGTTCATGCACGTTCTTCTTGTGACTGATTTGTTGCCTTTGCTCCTTGTCCCCACCACTCAGCCTGTCAGGGTATTAGTGAAGCAAGCACTTAGAGATTTTAAAAAGGATGGGGTACATGTTAAGTATTTTTCAACAGTTAATTATTTTTTAAAACAGCATCTGTATTTATGTACCCTATGGTTTGAAGTTACAGATTTTTCGGTCTTTGAGGCCTGAAGTATACTGGGGGTTATTTTGGTATTCTGAAAATACCTGTGCCCAGTGAATCATGCACAATGAAGCAACTCCTAAACCGAGTTCCCTGCTTGTGAATGAACTTGGGAACTGGACAGCTACAGACATATGGATTAAGGAGACTTTTCCTCCATATTCAGGAGTCAGAATAATTTGTGGGTGTTTATTGTGGACCAGTTTCAGAATTTACCTCTTAAGCATGAAGTAAATGAGACTGCATGGCGTGGATTATGAGGATGGTAGGGTCTTCAACTTCTTATAGTTGTCACTAGTTTGTTTTTACCCATGGATACTGTGGGCAGAAATAGTTTTTTTTTTTTTTTTCATGCTGTGCAGTTTTACATAATTGGTGACTTTTGATTAATGCTTTTATGCAATAAGGAATATAGCCTCTTCATTGCTGCATACAGTAAAGTGTGGGAAAGTGAGAGCTCTGCCTGCATTCAAGAAAAAAATACGGATGCTTTAACAGGGTGGGGTTGAATGCCTCTCCCTCACTGAGGGAGGCTTATACTGCATCATGAGAAGAGCATGCAGCAGTCACAAGTGTGAGATATATCCCTGCATCCTCTCTAAGCTGTTCAAGAGATGAGGCAGTTGTTTCCTTTTTGGAGGTGACTTCTCTTGGGTACAAAGAATTTCTGAATTGCTTGTCCTTTGTCCTCCAAGGAATAAATAACCAATGGAAGATATATTCTGTTACTTTGCACTTCCCTGACGTGGTTTATCAAAGTTTATCTGTGTACGTTTTAGAGAGGTAGTGCACAGGCTCTTGCTATTTGTCTCGGCATAAACATCCCGACACCATCTTCTAGATGGAGAATTATCTCCTAGAATGAGAAAGTGCACTCCTTCAAAAACGATGTGGTATATCTGTAGCGGATCTGAAAGTAAAATGTAAAAGTCTCCTGACACTTCCTTGTTTGAGAGAGGAATCTTACCTGTCCTTCAAATCACCCATACCTCCCAAATGTTCCTCTTCTCCAAAGCATGGAGAGAACAACCACTCATGTTTTCTGGATGTTATTAGACCATAACTAAGTCTCAGGATGTGGAATCAGTTCAGAATGAACAAGATCTCCTTCTCCTAACTTAATCTGTAGACCAGTCACTGCAGTTCTAGTGCCATTCAGTACAGCAGGTAATTCTTTTTGTAGTGTCTGTTCTGTGTACTGTTGTAGCATTCAGAACTGAACAATTCACAGACAGGGTAGGCAAACTGTCAGACCTGGGTGTCTTCCATAAATCACAGACCAGAGTTCTCTCCATAACAAATGGTCTTGTAAGGCTGTGCCTTTTTCAGTAGCAGTGAGGGGGAAAGAAACAATTCTGGTTTTGTTTCTAAGTCAGGAGAATAAATAGGTTTGTTGTTGTTGCTGCTTTACTTTGAAAAACATTCATCATCCCTCTGTCTCTGGTGTCACCTCACCAGTCAGTTGTCCCCAGTTTACATGCTCAGGAGGTCATAAAGCAGTCAAGTGCCCCAATTTGAAAAGAAGTGACAGCTGGCACAGAAGAAAGGGGTATGTGGAATGGGAATGAAAAGACTAAGATAAATAACAAGACCTATAGGTGTTATCAAGTATTTTGAGACTTTCTGTCACTTCCCTGTCTCTCTCTTTGTCAATACTTGCAGATCCCAGTTTAGTTGCTTTCTTAAAGTCACGACGTGGTGTTAATGTAGGCCAGAAAAACGAATTAAAAAAGGAACAGAACAGACCGGAGGAGTTTGTGGAATCTCTGACTGTGCCTCAGCATGGTGTAGGAGCATCTCTTTCCGTACAGGAGTCAGATCTGGAAGAATCTGTAAGGAAGGAAGAAAATATGAAAATGGAAATGACAGGTAAGAAACAAAGTACGTGTTGTTAATGTTCTGAACATAAATGTAAGGTTTATATAGCGTTTGCGTCAATCCAGGTTGGAGTTTTTCGGCACTTTGTTAATTAGTCAAACCAGAAATTTATCGTGATATTTAAAGATTTTTTCTGAGCTAAAGAAAGAATGTCCATGTCATTTCTAGTTGAGCTCCATAGATTAGAAGCGTGATACACCATGTAATGGAGGTGGTGAGCTATGCAGTGGGACATCTTGCTTTGTTCTGGAAATTTGTTCTGAGTTCTCTGTTCTTTCATTCTTCTCAAAGGAAAACGTGTTTTAAACAGTAAGTGAAATTGCCCTTCTGTTTAGTCATGTAAACAGGGAAACAGAAGAGTGTGATAGGTGCAGCTGCTGCTTGAATAATTTAACTGGGACTAGGTGGAGACAGGAGATTGTTGGGTAAATTTCTCTAAAAAGAATCAGTGATGTGCTCACAGGATAGCATGAAGATGACAGTCAATCTTATTTCAGTGAAATTGCTCATATAGCACGTATCTCTTATTGTGACACTGCTCCTGGTGGCCCCACTCTGTGGCTTGTACCACAGAGCCCATGCAGTCATTTCCAAGTTTTCCTTTGTGTGCCATAGGGTGGAAGGAAGTATTAAGGTGTAGAGAGTGCTGCTCTTTGGGAAGAATTGCACAGAGCTGTTGCCTTTTATGGCAGAACACTTTAATAATCAATTTTGCCATTGGTTCTTTTATCTTGTATATCTTGGTGATGCAAGAGAGTGGTAGTGTGTCAAAAAGAATGAAGGTGTGGAAGTTTACTGATGGAAATCTTTATTTTAGCCTTCAAACTGGCAAGAGACCTGAGTGTGTGTGTACACTCATATCAGAACTGGGTCCACTGAACTGTGAATGCCTGCCTGTGAATTTCTGCATGTTGCTCACATCTCTTCTTTCCCTTGCTAAATGAAATAAGGAGTCTTTGATGGGTCACTAGGGGAAAGTTTTACCTCTTGCTTAATTACCTACTTGTAAGTATTGGCTTGTCCCTGTGTTGCAGTCAGGCTAAGGAAGCTTGCACTGATGCTGCCTGTGTTGCTTCTGCAATTTTTTTGCTTGAATAAGAAAGCTGCTTTATCCCAGACGGTTAGAGCAGCCCTTATATTCTCATGACAGACAAAAGAATATTCCTCCTTATGTTTCTGCTATTATTGTTGCTTTCCTCACTGCAGGTTTTTTTTTTTCTTTAGTCATTTCTTTTTCTCTGTCATGATTTTAGGCTCCCATTCTCATAATTCTGAACGCTTTTGTTTGTAGCACGTATGAAAGAGACATCTCTCCTTCATTAGCATGCTTTTTTCCCAATTTCATGTTGATCTTTGGCTTGTGATGCATTCTTTGTGTCCCAGTGCAACATGTGGACTGATGAAGGAGGTCTCTGAATCACTCTTGGATTTCAGCTTGATGTTTGCAAGAGATAACTGTTTACCATTTCCTTGATGAGGGGGATGAATCTATGAGTGTATATACAAGTGCAAGAGAGGGAAAGATGATGAGCCTCTTATTGAAGAAAACACCTCACTGAACAGTCCTTTGGCTGTTTTTCCCCAAGTTTTACTTTTTCACCAATCCATGTTAATCAAAAGAACTGTTTTTAATGCTTTTTTTCAGAACAGGTGAGTGCACAAGTAGCACCTGTTTAAGTGACATTCCTTTACTCACCTGGGAGCAATAGGAGGAGCGGGTTGTTCAGCTGTGAAGACTGAACAAAATTGTGATAGTGCTCTTGGGAACAGCTCAGTGTTCAGAGTATTGCGTGCTGACAGTATCTTTTGCTTCCCATGGAAGACTGCAAAGGAAAGAAGAAGCAATTTTCTTGGGATATTTGAAATAACAAAGAAAACAAGAGAAGGAACATCGTTATAAAATGAAAGGAAGCCTTTCTAGCACCTGAGTTTATGCCTACAGCCTATCTTGGCTAACAGGAGACATAAAAATGTCATGAACAACCCAGCAGAAATGGTCATTCTGAATTTCCTCAGGAAGAGGAGGATAACAAAAAAGAACAGGATTGCTCAGAAGTCAAACCTGCCTCTCTAATAAGATAAAAGGCCACTGTTTCTAATAAACAGCATAGAGGCCTTTATCTAACAACTTGTAATCTTATCAAATCAAAAAACAAATCCTGGCATCAAGACAAAAGGGAAAGCAAACAAGGAAAGGAAGAATTTGGTAGCCCTTAATTTAATGCAACTCTGAAAAAGTTCAGTACAAATGTTGTATTCAGACTGTCAGCTTGTGTTTCTCTAAAGGATTTTCTCAGTAACAGAACAATCTGCTGATGCCTTGGAATATATCCGTCTTGTTGACAAGATCATAATGCTAAGGGCTGATGGTAATATGTGTAATCCTATTCATAGAACGATTAACTAATCACGGAATGATTATCCAACTTAGTGATTAATGGAGGAGAAAACAATTTATTGAATTACAAATGTCAATAGATTTAATTTTTTCTGTTGATTTTATTTCCTCTGGTTTTGCACCCGCCACCCACAATCATTCCACTTACATATCAGATGCTTTTTCCGTCTCTTCAATTAAAATGTGTGCTGAGCCTTTGGCTGAAATTCTGTGGAACAGCTTTCTGGCTGGAGAAGATAACACTTTGCTTGGTTCCTTGCCTGACTCAGTACCATGCTGATGATAAGGGTGAAGTTTCATCCTAAAAAAGAAGTGCCCTTCCTGAAAGTTTATCTGCTAACTGGTGGAAAGTAAAAGGTTGGGTTGGGGCCAGTTATCAGCAGGGAGAGATCTGATGAAAGACGAGCATCTCAGCTGGACTTACTGTTCCTTAATAGAATCACAGAATGGTTTGGGTTGGAAGGGACCTCAAAGAACACCTGGTTCCAACCCCCTGCCACAGGCAGGGAAAACTTCACACCAGACCAGGTTGCCCAAAGCCCCATCCTTACTGGCCTTGAACACCTGCAGGGATGGGGCATTCACAGCTTCTCTGGGCAGCCTGTGCCAGTGCCTCACCACCCTCTGAGTGAAGAGTTTCTTTCTGATATCTAGTCTAGATTTCCCCTCTTCTAGCTTAGAACCATTCCTCCTCTGCAGGGCTGCTCTCAATGAGTTCTCCCAGTCTGTCCTCTTGGCTGGGATTGCCCTGGCCCAGGTGCAGCACCCTGCACTTGGACTTGTTGAACCTCATTATGTTCACATGGGCCCACTTCTCAAACCTGTCCAGGTCCCTTTGGATGGCATTTCTTCCTTCTGGTGTGTCAGCTGCACCACTCAGTTTGGTGTTATCTGCAGACTTGCTGAGGGTGCCCTTGGTCCCACTGTCTGATAAAGACAATAAATAATGCCAGTCCCAGGACAGACCGCTGAGGGACACCACGTGTCAGCAGCCTCCACCTGAACATAGAGCTGGTGACAGCTGCGGATGCGGCCATCCAGCCAGTTCCTCATCCACTGAATAGCCCACCACTCAGATCCATCTCTCTCCAATTCAGAGATGTCCTTGCAACAGAAGATTAATAGCTGCAGTGCAAATTAATTTGGGGCTTGTTTTGCTCCAGTAGGAATGATGATCCCGCTTTTTGTGCCCTCAGTCTGCCTGCTCCTGTTCACAAGTGATTTCTCTTGAGATAACAAAAACTTCTTAGATTCTTCTCACACCAGTATGGATGGTTTCCTACTAGCAAAGCAGTACCTTTGCTAGTGTTCAGGTAACTCCCAAGTAAATCTCTCCTGTCCCTTCATTTGGGAGATTCTTCCACATGCTGATCTGTCTCTTTCCTAGGGCAATTCTTGTGATGACAAGCATAAATGTCTTGTTTCTCAAATAGTTCTAGTCAAAGCTCCTTAACGAATCAAATCAGTAGTTTCTTCCTTTAGTGCTTGCACCTCTGAAATTCTTGTTCAACTGCCCAGTTTCCCCACTGAGCTGTTTGTCAGGCAAGCTGTGTCAGTTTTCACTTGTTCTGTTTTCTGTCCTCCCAAGCTGATCTCTTCAAGTCTTTAGAGGGAGACATAGAATGAAGAGCAGTATTGGAAGTCCAGTGGAAGCATGAGTGTTAAGCACTCGTGCTTCCTCCGGTGTATCTAGGCTGACTTTGTACTGGCATCTTTAAAAGCATGCTGCAAGACAGGCCAGTGATTTGCTTGGACCTACTTGCATTACTACTTCTTTTGAATCATTTCACATCTCCCCTAACACTCCCTTCCTTGCATGATATTCATTTGCTTTCTTAAAAGTAGGACTGATATTATTTTCTGCCCTGGTTCTGATCACTTTGCTTAATTTGTATCCTGACTTCAGTTTTTCACCGAATTAGCCGTCTGTTAATTTCATTACAGTGCTGTTTACTTCCTCTTCTAGCTCTCATGGAAGATGAAAACAGCTTTAAATCTTTGATATTTATTAAATCTTTGATATTTATTAGCCAACAGTCAGGTTGAAAATTGTTTTCTTATTATACATGAATACTATATTTGCAGTTTTTAAGCCGAATAGTTTGGCAAAAAGGGAGTAGTATTTTCTTCATCTTTGCTTTCAAAGGTAAGGCTGCTTTTTTTTTTCCCCCCAAAGATGATGATCTGCCTGTGAAGCCAAAGAAGGAATGGATTCACATGGACAATGTGGAGTTTGAGAAGCTGGAGTGGATGAAAGATTTGCCTTCACCCCGACAGAAGAAAACCAAAAAGGTTTAAAAGCAGAAACTGATTTTTCATGTTCTTGAGGTGTCTGGTTCATGTTTCTTAGCAGTAACAGTTTTGAAGGTGTCATAAACTAGTCCTCTGGTTACTTAATCTCAGAGATCTTGTAAGAATGCGAGGTCCCTCAGTCTTTTCCACGGGGTGGGATGATACGTATCTCTTTAGTCTGTAGTGCTCAAGAGAGCTACAAAGTGAGAGTCTAGCAACTGTCAGCTGTGATGAAACAGGTCTGAAAACTAAGAAAAAAAGTGTAGGAGTAAACCTCTTTTTTAAGAATTTGAGGTCTGGTCTGGGGAGTTTGAGGTGTCACCTTCCAGGATTTGATTTAAGAAGTGGAATTTTGAATGGTGAATAGAGTACAAGGCACTAGAAATAATCTTTCTCCCCCCCCGCCCCCTTTATATTAGGGAATGCAAGCTCGATTCAGCTTAAAGGGAGACTTGATTCCTGCAGACGCTGATTTGCCTACTCATCTAGGCCTGCATCACCATGGAGAAGAGGCAGAGGTAGGTGTAATGAAGCAGAACGGAAGGAGCACACCCATTTCCATTTTCTGTGTTTAATTTATTAGATTCCTTTTGTGTCAACGCTTTTTAGTGACAAAACCCTCAGGAAATTGTGGATGTATGGTTTCCTTTTGAAACAAGCTCCCGAAGAGCAGTTGGGTGTGCTTGCATTAACTTACTTTGTGTGTTTGTTAACTCCATTAATGCTTTTTCTCTTTAATGCCATTAAGGATCTGTGGTGTGGAGAAAAAAGTGCACATACTTGCTTTTCTTAAGAAGTAGTTTTCTTCCATATGTCATCGATCAGAATCTCTTCCGTGATTGATGTGAAACAGCAAACAACACTGAGTTGCAATTTATCTCCTGTTAAGCACTACTTTACAGCCAATTTTATTTTAAGGGATTTGTTTTTGCCTATAGTAGTTTTTGTTTTTGTTTTGTTCTTTTCCTTCCCTGTTTAGAGGGCTGGTTATTCTCTCCAAGAGCTCTTTCATTTATCTCGCAGCCAAGTTATTCAGCAGAGGACGCTGGCTCTACAGGTCTTGGGTCGTATTGTTCAAAAGGTAAGCCACTTGCCTTGGAATTCCTCCCCATAATTCAGATTTGCAGTGGATCAGGATCTATGTTCTGTGGTGCTAGTTGTTTGCTTTCTTCTGTTTAATGAAGGTGAGCAAAATCAGCTGCAAGGTATTCTTTTTACACTGAGGATCTTGCTGTTAGCAGACCTACAGTGTTGGGAGAAAAACTGAGTTTCAGGTTTCTCTTCTGGGATTTGCTTTCAGGTGTTGCTCAGCAGCAGTGCTGCAATTTCAGTTCCTTGTTTCTTTGGACACAAGTTGTTTTTTTGGGGTTACTTCTGTGATAAAAGCTATCCTTGGCAATGACCCTTTCATTCTTGTTGCCTGAGCCAGCTACATGATGTCCTTGTTCTGTAGGTGGTGAGAATGAACAAGCCTACTCTTACAGTGACAGGCATAAAGCAGAGTGAATATTTACTTCTATGCACCTTCCCACCTAGCTCTCTTGGGGGAAGGACTAACCTTTCCTCCAACAGCAGTGGAGGCAGAGAAGAAACGGTGTGGTTTTGAAAAGACAGGTGGGGCAGAACAGTATGATGTCGTGCGATGGGTCCGTACTTCGGAAAGATGGGTTAAGACTTCTCTGGATTAAGGAATTGGAGTTATGCCTCTCTATAGGGTGAAAAGAAGGGAAAATAAAGAACTCTTTTTCTTAAAACCTCTTCTGTGGGAAACAGCTGACTTGCTTCCTTAATTATTATTATGGGATGGTTGTGGACTATTTGGAGAAGGTAGCCCAAGACTGACCTAAGCAGAAGAGGATTTCTTGTCTCCTAAACCAGATGGGAAGTATGCCACTGAGTTTCTGAAATATCATTGAAATATGAAATTATTCAATTAGGACTTTTCTTTTTTTCCTGTGTTGACCCTTGAGTCACAGATTTGTAAGTGGGGAGAGGTGTTTGTAGCATGCCAAACAGGGTGGGCATTCTGGTGGATTCCTGTTCTGCTCTTGGGGGTGTGTGAGCCTCCCTCCCCCTGTGCAGAGAGGAAGAGTAAGCGCGTAATGCAAAAACAGGAGCCATTCATCAGTAGGTAATGTTCCCTAGAAAGGCTGCCCTGGACTGTGGGAAGTTTTTATCAGTCAGTGATGTGCTAATGTCAGGTTGCATAAGACTCCTAACTGTAGTGATAACAGCAGGTGGTCAGAATGTGGCTCAGGTGCCCAGTTTCATAGCACCTATGTGGATTGTACTGCATTGCTGGCTTTGTAGGTCTTTCAGGATCTCTGAGGTCCTAAGCATTTTGTCTGCCTTTTCATTTCACTGCTTTGAACTGGATGATACAAATATTTCCTGTCCCAGTAAGTAGTTCTGAAGTTTCCTTGGAGAACAGCCAGCAGAGCAGCCTGTTGTGCGGACTGCATGTAGTTCAGCTGCTTTACGACTGAAATTGGAAGAGGCAAACATGCAAAGTATCAAGAGCTTTAACACTGGCTCTGTATGGCGTACCTTTCAGGCTAGGGCTGGGGAGTTTGCATCATCCTTGAAGGGCAGTATTCTGCGTCTGCTGCTTGATGCTGGATTTCTCTTCTTGCTGCGCTTCTCCCTGGATGATGCAGTGGATAATGTCATGGCAGCATCTGTTGGTGCTCTCCGGGCTCTACTGGTGTCACTCGATGATGAGGTGAGAAAAAATCATGAGGTGCCCTGCTTTTGTTTCATACTAAACTGCTTACAGGAATCAGAATGAAAAGACGTGGTAAGTAGTTTCAGCCAAATCTTGCTGGATGGGTTAGCCTAATTGTCAATAGAACGCTATTGCTGTGCTTTGTGACAGACAAGAGGGTGTGTTATCCAGGTCTGAGTGATTCAGTCATCTGTTGTGTATGAATTAGTTCTGCCTATGATTAAATTCAGTGTGGCTGCTGAGGGAATTTCTCTTCCTTTTTGACACCTTTACAAGATCATGTCACTACTAATAAAAGTGTACAATTTAGACTTTTTATTTTTATTTGTAATATGGCCTCTTATGTTGTCAGCTTCTTCCTTTATGTAGTTTTCCTGCTTCTGAACAGATTAGTGACTAAATATTCTCCCTGCTTTCCCTCATGCTCCACAGTAGTACTCTTCTCGTTCCCTCTAATTGTCCATTATTTGTTGTTGTCATGCTTTTCTTTTACTGATAAATACCTCGTCTTCCCTTCTTATGTGTTTTATTTTCTCCATGATGCTTTTTCACCTGTTAAAAGGTTGAAACTTCTTTTGGATGTTCAGGGAGGCTGGACAGCCCTGAACAGCAAGATTAAAATGTCTTCCTGGTGGACAGAAGCAGATCATTATGGATGAGGCAGATTATGGCCTGTGTTTCAAGTTCCTTTCGTGAGAGCTGCTCCTGTCATGCTAGAAAGGGACTGGTGTTAGAGAAGAGTGGTTAGATCTCAAGAAGCCCACCATAATTTCTCCGTTCCATCAGAGCTATCCCTAGTGGGAAGGCAAGGGAAATGAAGAATTAGGTAGCTTTCTCTGTGTCTTGCTCTTTCTCTAAGCTATCAGCATAATGGTGTTCTGATAGTAGAGTGCTGCCCACCCGTGTTAGGCGATTAATGCTGCAGAGCTTCAAAAGGTCCTTGAGGAAGTGGCAGGGTTGGAAGTCTAGCCTGCTGCTCCAGGTTTTGTAAGACAAAACAAGATTTATCCCCGCTATACATGCAGAAGATCAAAACATATATATTGTACTACCTAGTTGTTTTGTTCATTCATCAGTGTCTATGGGAAGTATCTTCTTTTCCTTTGAAGACCAGACACAGATACTCTGTTCTGTGCTTTTCTTTCTATTGCTTGAATGAAGATTATAGGCCAAAATTGGATTTCCAGGTGGGCATGTAGCCTCATCCTATAAAGCCAGGCCTCTTTTGATCATCTCACTCACTCATTTCCCAATTTTATTTAATTACTTTTTTTTTTAATGTCTGATAATAACTTGCACTTTAATTTGAAAATTTTCAAAAAGGACTCAAGGTTTAGTTGAAGCCTGCCACTTCTTTTCTGACTAACGTGGTAGTTATTTCTGATTACCACTTCAGGAAATGGAAATTTAAAGCAGTTATTAAGTAATGCAATGCTTAATTTAAATTGTCTTTCATATTCTAAGACCTTTTTTTGGGGAAAATAGGTCTTTGGACACAGTCTCATCTTCACAGAATTGGAAGCTGCAGTATACTGCAGTATTGCCCTAGAACTTCAGAGTATTTGGTGCTGTCACTGGTTGTGAACAAAAACACTTTTTTTCTTTGCTGAAGCTGGGGATCATTCAACAAAAATCCAGACAAGCATGACCAAATATGTTGGGTAGTGTTTATTTTAACATAACAATTTTTACATGGCCATTCTGTGTTATTTGTGACTTGAGTTCCACACAGGTCCAGAAATGGGAATAGAACCAATAAATGCCAAATTCCAGTTTAATTTCTAGACCCCTGAGTGGTTATTTTATTTAATTTTTATCTTAAATATTTTCCACTTTAACTGCATTTCTGTTCCCTGTCTAGTGAATTTAATTTACCTCACAGTAATTGCTTTTCTTGGTTTTCCAAGTGTCTGTAGGTCATAGGTTAAAATCACTTCCCTGAAAAAGCATTTCATCCCACTTGTATGTGCTTAGAGTACCCTTTACTGTGTTCTCTTTTCCTGGGGTTAGGTGAAAATCAGTAATGCATTATTGATTTGATTTTTTTTTGTCTTCCACGATATATCTTTCTGTGAGAATTTTGTGTGCTTTTACTCTCCTTACAGAAATATCTTGATTGGACTTTCTCATGGTACCAAGGGATGGCTGCTTTCCCCTTTGTCCCCAACAATGAGGAGGAAGAAGAGGAAGAAGAGGAAGAATTAACTGGAACAGAGAAGTCTCAGAATAAAAAACTAAATGATGAAAACAAGCCAGATCCAGATGTGGCCCGATATGATGTTGTGAAGGTCAGCACAGAGCTAGGTCTGAAATGTTTTTAGGAAAACATTCTCTGCATGGTGGCTAGGCATGCTGTTAAACGTGTACCCTTCTGTGTATGCTACTAATGTTCTGAACAAAACTGTTTTTTTAAACAAACTTGCTGAAAGATTGCATGCAGACATGATTTTCAAGTTCTTTTACTTGAGCTAAAAGTGAAATGGTTCTAGCCACTATTGAAGTGTTGCTATGCGCTGTTGTGAAGTTAAGCAGGAGCATTACAGATGGGTAGTTCTGAATTAGTTAGATTTGTCCAATGACATCTCTTTATGTTTGACATAGGGTGGCTACTTATCATTTCCCCAATATCGTTTTTCATGTTTGCCTCTCTCAGAAAAAAAGTTATAATATTTAGAAGGACTTTTACGTATATTTAAGCCTAATCCCAAATCCCTGATAGGAGATCTAACAATAGTAATCTTTGTCATCTCAAACCCAGTCCTGGTGGCGCTGATGCAATTCTCTTGCCTGTAGCAGTTGTTAATGTCTGTGATCACATCACTTAATCCATGTGCTTTAGCCTGTACCCGAATGACACTTGCTTATAAACTCACTGGGCAATTGAATTATTGCACTTGGGCATCTGGTTTCAGTTAGTGACTTCATGATTTCAGATCTGTTCTACTACGTTACACTGTTTAAAAGGCTTAATAAAATAGGTGTAGATAACGATGAGGTTAGTTTGTCATTCTGGGAACAGTTACATGGTTCAGCATAAAATATATTAACTTCTCCCAGGTGGCCTGAACTCAAGAGATTTGGGATCAAATTCTGCACTGTTCCAGATGTTCTGAAATTCCATTTCACATCTGCTAATTTTTACAACCCAATTACTCCACATGTTGGAAAAATAATATTGAAACTAGCAGCTGAATTCATTCAAGCCTAGAACCACAAGCTTGCCTGACTGCAACTCTTTTTTTTAAATATCAGTTCTATGAACTCAGGTGGTATACCTTTCCCTGGAACTAGGAATGCGTAACAGTGTCACTTAGATTGAAGATTTGTTTCCTAGCACAGTCACTGATCGCGGCCTTCTGCTCTGTGAACCATACAAAATCACATGATCTATCTGCATCTTTCTCTTCCTAGTGCAAAATAGGAATTGGTGTCTATTTTCTGCTTCTTTCAGCTTTCTCTGATCTAACAGAAACTATCAACACTAAAGACAGAATGGTGCATTAGATAGAGGTGGTGGCTAGCCAAAATGAATGAAAGAGCATGAGAACCCTTCAAAGCCACATGATGTTTTTGTACTCCTTTATAGGGGAGGTATTCCCTGTTACTTGCAGTTTCATACTCTGGAAAACATAAGTATCCAAAAACCCTGCTAGTGGTCTTATTCAGTATGAAAGTTCTCTCTCTGTTTTCCTAGTGGGGATTTTAATACTTGCTGCAAAAGATTTAATTGAGTCTGCTTTTCCTTTCCAGCAACTGTTAAGTGAGTTCCTCGCTGTTCAGAGAGCAACCATTAGGAATATAACAGATACTTCTTTTCTTTCCCTTTTAGGGACTTCTGAAGACACGGATCCAGCACCGTCTGAGGTACATCCTTGAGGTTGTACGACCTGTTCCAACAGTAGTCCTGGATATCCTGCACATCCTTACCCACATAGCGAGGCATTCCTCTGAAGCATGCAGCCAGGTAAATTTCCCATTGTACAGGAGTTCAGGAATGGTAAGGAAAAGTTTAAAAAATGGAAGAAAGAAGCACATAAAGTTATGACAAGGAGTTAGACATACTTGGGTGTTCTGTATATCTTGCTGCTGGATTTGCATTTCTTTAGTTATTTGTGTTGCCTGCTATTTCTCTGCAGCTGCTTGACTGTCCTCGGTTGATTGACACCATTGTCAGGGAATTTATCCCTACTCAGTGGGATCCTCATGTGGCTGAACCAGGGTGTTTACTCACCAGTCTCCATGGAGTTGCTTGCTCCACTGCTATGAAGTTCATCAGAGTATTGGCATCTGGAGGCAGAAACGCAACAGCGAGGCTGGTGAGTGATTCTTACAAGAGTTTTTCTGATGGCAGCTGCCATTGTTCTCTGTGCCTTGCTTCCTAAGTAAAGACAGACAATTAATTGGAGGTGACTGAGCTGAAGGTCTTGATTCAGATCTGACAAACGCATGTGAAACTGGGAGAGATTGTGTCAGGATTCCTGTTGCAGTCCCGCTCTGAGGTAAAGGGAAGCAGTAGGACCACTAAGTTAATTAAGGAATTGAAGCATCTGATGTACAGGGAACGGTTGAGAGCGCTGTAATTGTTTAGGCTTGGCAAGAAAAAGCTCAGGATGTAGTATGTTTTGTCATTGTGTGTGATGTTTACGTGGGAGGGACCAAAGAAAACAGAGCAAAACTCTTACCCTTTCAGTGGATATTCTGATGAGAAGCAATGGGCACAAATTGAAATAAGGACATTCCAGATAAACGTAAGATTTTTTTTTTCTACTGTGGAGGTGGTCAAACACGTGAATGAGTTGCCTAGAGAGGCTGTGGACTTCCTATCCTTGAAGAAATTCAAAACTCTACTGTACCCAGCTCTGAACAACCTGCTCAAGCTGACTCTGCTCTAAGCAGGGAGGACTGGACTAGGCAATTGCTGGAAGCTTTTTCTGACCAACAACTGTTCTGTGGCTCTATGAGCCTATGAATATAGACTTGCCTATGGTTAAAGCACAGCACAGCTCTTAACAGCACAGTCTCTGCTCCTTTGGATGTGTTTTGCCAGTTGCAGGCAAACCTTAGAAATCTCTTGGCAGACAGCGTATGAGCTGGAATAAAGAAGCTGAAATAATCATTGTGAGGAAGGTGCATGTGTGTGTTTGGAAGGAGTTGCTGCCAGTAATAATGCTATCTTCTGTTACGTACCAGTAGAGGAACTGTCTCAAGCTTTTTTCTGCTTTTTTTGTTTGGTATAGTGCAGCTGGGCAAAACCAAACAGCACAGCTGAGTGATGCTGACCGATAGCAGATGCTTAGAGCACACGTTGGCACGTAGTGCTCTGTCCTCTCCCATGTCCCGGCAGCTTAGGACTTCATAAGCCAGAGGTCTAATTTGTATCCTTGTCTTTTACAGCCCTGGTTGAACTTTTCCTGTCATGAATTTCTATTAATATCTGAGGTTATTTATCAGTATTTCCAACCCCTCTTAGCTACTTCTGGACAGGTTTTCCACTTCAGAGAGAATTGTGTTCACTCATATAGGTCATCACACACGTGCTATAAATACACAACATCTACCCAGAGCGGCACACATTACAGTGCAGTGAGCACCTCTTACGGTTGTTAGTTCAGTATTTTTAATAGCATCTAATAAATTACCATACAGGAAATTGCTAGCATCAGCAAGAGGGTACTAATTTGTGCTACAAAATACATAGAATAATATGCTGGTAACAGATAGTGGGATATTTAAAGGCTGCAGGTGGTGGTAGGAAAATAATAGAAAATTTCTAAATTTTACTCTTCCCTGCTTTGTGTACTCCAGATGTTTCGAGGTATGCAAAAATTGCTTACAAGGTTCCTACCACTCAGGCTTTGGTTCTGTTGTACTCCTGTACAGCTCACTGCAGGCACTTGAACATAGGAATTGAAGATAATCAAAACCCAAATCAAAATTGTCAATGTAGGAATTTATTTTACCGAGCAACAAAATTCTTCCATCTTCCTCCTCTGAAAGTAAATATAACTTTGCCCTCTGTTCTGTAGGAGGGGTGTCAAAATTCATAGTTTGATTCATCAGCTCCTTTGCTTTCCTACTGGTGTGCAGTGATTTCCCTACAAGATGGCTCTAAAGCATTTGAATTTTAAATTATCTATAATATGTCATTGTGTTGTGAAAAAGACATTGTCAACTCATTTGTTTAGGCAGAGCACACACAAGCTTTTGTATGTGTGGGAGAGGGAAAGAGAAGCTCTTTTTTATGGTTAAGCAAAAATATCCAGTTGTTAGGGAGGATAAAAATTATTTCTAGAGAACTTCAAATGAGTCATGTCATGTTTAATTCAGTACTAAAATAACCTCAGAACATTTTCAAGGCACCAAAATTTTATAATTGTATAAAAGTAATAGGCAGGAGGTACCCTTTTCATGAAATAAACACAGAATCATAGAAAGATTCAGGTTGTATGACCTCTGAAAGCCATTAAGTGTGACCTCCTAAGAAAAATGTAAGCATCTATTCAGTATTTTTATATACAGTGTCTTCATAAGATAAATCTCTGTGTAATCTTGACTAATAGAGTTCTGCTTATGACTAGTTAAAGAGGGATAATTATATATTTTAAAAGTCAATTGAAAGCTGCAGAGAGCATCTAAAACAAGAGTGTGTGTGGGCTAGACAAACCTCCGCCAGGAGTGATTTAAGTGTACTTGATCTGCGTAAGGAACGGATTAGGTAATACCTAGACATCCCTCCCAGGAATACTTCCATCTTAATAGCCATTAACCATTTGTTGACCCTTTGTAATATGCTCCCTAAGATTACAGATGCTAAAGACAGATTTGAACAGTGTGAGGGGAGCTTAGACTAGTCCGATGCACCAACAAAGCTACAGGTTTCACTGCAGCTTAATGAGCGTCATGATGCATGTGAGTGAAGCCTCTTATTCCCATGTCACTTTTGTTCTTTTTTCTGTTTCTCTATTTGTTTTCAGCTTAACAAGTTTGAAATGAAGAGCCGATTAATTCGATTTGTAGCTGAAGATCCACAGGATCTGCTTCTGCCAAAGGAAGAAGCCATCAAGCTAAGCACTGAAGCCTTCCGGCTGTGGGCTGTGGCTGCTGCCTACGGTCAGGCCTGTGATCTCTACAGGTACAGTCCAAAGCTGTAGAAATGGGAACAGTGGGGTGGAGGGCACAATAGGAAATGGGCATCCTTTTCTAGAGAGAGTGAATTTGAGATCTCTAGGATCACTTGCTACTTCCTTCAGGGAGTCTTACCTCCCTTTCTTTGGTCTCCTGCAGTAAAACCCAGTTTCTAAAGGTATTAATGGTAAATGCTTGTCTTTTTCTTTCTCTCCCTTATCTCTCACATTCAATCACTGGTACTCTCTTACTTCTTCTCTGTACTATGGCAGGGCACCTGAACTTTTAGGGCTTCATCTTTTTTTGCCCCAGAAGGCATGAATAATCTGTGTTTGCATAACATCAAGACACAGCGAGCGCAGCACACCCAGGGTTGAATCTGATGAGCTAAGGGCAATGTGAGCAGCAGTCACCAGCATGCATACTAAGTGAAGCAGACTAATGCCAACAAACTGCACTCTGCATTGACTCTCAGTTCAGTATAAAAGTTCATGTATTTGACCTTCAAGGTCTGCACTGAGATAAGTCTGACCTACCTCAAGCATTGAATCTTCTTCATGTAATTACAGTGACTTGAACCCACAGGTAAGTCTGTGGAGTCACCGTGAAGAGGAGTAAAGAGGAGGCCAGGAGTAAGTGTCAGAAGAGAGGTTCCGTCTTTGCAACAGCATTTTGAGTTCTCCAGCCCCATCATCTGTCTTGGTTAATGGAGAAAAAAAACTGCATATAATTTTTAACATGGTAAATAATGCTGAGGAAAGAGAAGCAGCAGAGGATTCCTTAAATTTGCATGATTATAACCAAAGACACTTTGAGCATTTGAGAACTAGAGAAACAAGAATAAAATAAATGACATTTTTCAAGAGTTGCTCACAATGCTTGGAGGGAGGGTAGGTTCCATTCAGTCGAGTTGGGAATGACAGAAGTCTTTCTCTGACATCTTTTTCCCATGTCTGTTTATTTTTATTATGTTGGTGGTGTTTGTTCTCATCATCTCATCTTAGCAATCCTTATAAACGTGTGATGGGAGGGTGCGTAGAAGATAGAGCCAGGATCTTCGTATGGCATGCAGAGAAAGTTCAAGAAGCAACGGGCACAAATTGAAATACAAGAAATTCTACTTCACAGTAGAAAAAGGATTTTTTATACTTTTAAGGTGGTCAACACTGGAACAGCTTGCTCAAAAAGATTGTGGATTCTGCATTCTTGAAGATACTCAAAACCCAGCTACCCAAGTTCCTAGGCAAACTTGCTTGAGCAGGGAGCTGGACTGCAGATGATCTGTAGAGACCCCTTCCAACATCATTTATTCTATGATTCTTACTATAGGGATCTCTACCCTGTGCTGGTGAGGATACTTCAGTCCCTGCCTGAGTTGCTCAGCTCTTGCCGTGAGAAGAACCCAATGCGTGAGTTGTCTGTCCAGCGAGCCACGGCAGTGATTACTCTGCTGATGCACGTGACACAAACAGCAGGCTGCACGGTAGAGCTGCAGGCCAAGCTGAGCAGGTAGGCCCTCTGTCACCAGTGCGGTTTGTCTGAGCAGCTGGTGTCCCGTATTCCTTCTCTTTGGCTAGGAGACCTGGCTGTTCCCTTCTCTGTTTCTTTGTTTTGGGGTGGTGTACCATTCCACGTGTGAATCCCTGCATGCTGGGGTGTGTTTCCCTTGCCATGAGGTCAGAAGGGGGTATCTAGATCGGTAGATAGCTGGATGCCTGCTGGCCTGATGAGAGGGAGGAGTAAAAATGTGCATTTAGCAATGGGTACAAGGGCAGCATTAGCAAAATGCACTGATGAATTGAGCTCCTCTGACTTACCCTTTGAGAAAAAGAAAAACCTCTCTGAGGTCTGGAGGAAAGAACCTCTCTGCAGAGACCAAGGTGGATCAGGATTGAGGGAAGTTGGCAGTGGATTTGGTTTTGGTACATGTCAAAGCAGTAGAAGTTGCTGAAGACACAAGTACATTTTCTAGTCCAAAGCAAGAAACTCTGGACTATTTTAACCAAAGCTGGATACTGGGGTAACAAGTCCAGTAAATCTAGAGCATAACTTAAGGACAAAATAATACAGATGAAGAAACTTTTGCTGTAATGAGTAGATTCTGTATTTGACCTTTCTGCCTAAAGCGGTTTGGATTGGTTTGGTCTGTGGGAATGTGCAAATTTGTTTTTCCCCTAGTGGTTGTCATTAGGCTTCTGTCTTCTGGGCTACATGGAACTGGAAATCTTGCTATGATGTTTTGATCAAATAATTTATGACTTATGATCAAATTATGTTTTGGAGAGAATTGGTTTTTGAGAGATTTTCACTATCCTGTCGTTATTCTGTTGTGTTTCAGCAATAGCTCAGAAGCTAGTGAGCAGATTCCACCTCCTCCAATAGCATGGAATCAAGTGTCGGGCTTACAGCCTTTCATTGAGACTGGTCTGAAAAAAATCCTACAGGAGATATCCCATACAGAAACTTGGCAAACTCTCCAGCCTGTGACCACAACTTATATGATCTACCTGGGAGTTTATTACAGGGCTTGCAGCCAACAGGTAAGGCCTGAAATATATAGGGTGTCTTTTCATCTCACCAGCATCAAATAGTATATTACCACTAAAAACCTAAAAAAAGAAAGAAAGGCATTGAAGAACATTAAATGAGGACTAGGTTTTGTTTACCACACCTCATATCTAGAGTGGGTGGCATTTAGGGTCAAATGAATTTGCTGATCCTTCAGATTAACAATGCAAAATATCACCGTCTTCATTTCTTCCTTTGGGCTTGGAGTCTCAATCAAGGTATGTGGTAATACTCTGACCGTTTTGATTTACTGTGGAAAACCATAGCATACAGCAAATATCACCTAATTTAGTTTGCCAGTCCTTTCTCTTTGTGGGCTAAATTAAGCTGAATGTTTTTGCATTTGTTGTGGTCTGAGAGCTTACATGTGGACAGTTATTGCAATAACCTGGTTGGAAGATTGAGCGCTGAGGATCATACCATATGAACTCTGGATAAGAGGCAATAAAGATAAATTTATTTGCTGCCCCACTGACATTCAAAGTCAAATTCTGTAACCCAGTCACGGGATGTGACCATCTTCTAAACTGAGTCTTCTGAAGGTTATACATCAAAGGTTATACATCAGTGTGTTATTTTATACTTAAAACTATCTTAGAGAGTCATGTTATGAAGATAAGTGCAAGTTTCCTCTTTGCTGCCCAGCTGATGTGCACAGATTCTAACCTGGGAGAGCTGTCTTCAAGGTGTGGGGATAATTTAATGCCCATAGTTATCCAGACATCTGCAACTCCTCTGAAATTTGCCCCAAATAATTGAGTTTGCTTGCCATGGCTGGGGTGGAAACTATCAGTATCTTTCAAAGCTATTTTCAGTGCCCCAAAGGTCATTCGCATCTTTCACCTGCTGTCATTAGGCCCTGAGTGTTAGAGAACCAGGGTGACTACTTAAAGAGATGAATATTACTTTTTAACCCTTATAGATACACCAGAAGAGCAGCTGCCTAAATAATTTCTTAGGTCCTTGAACTATACCATAAGAATTTTTATTTCCATTAAAAAAAATGTAATCATCTACCTGTGTTTAGCTGGCCTGATTTAAAAAATCAAACATGCTACTAAAATTTATTTTTATTTTTAATGGGCTAGGGAAAAAAATCAACCGGTTTGGTAACTAGAGTAGTGAATATTGGGACCTTAGAATATTTTTGTTAGACTATTAAGAACTGAGGTTAACATCTTCTTTAGATTTTGCTGACTGATTTCTGGAGAGTTTTCACCTAGGGAAAATCAGATTTTATTATGGAAATAAGTATTTCTGTATCCTAAAGCAGCATACTAATGAAGGGAGTTTGCTTGCTTTCTTACTTCCGACCCTTGCTTACTAGGGTCGGAAGAATTCGGATGGTTCTCTAAAAGCCACAGATCCTCCCCTGTGCAGTGTTCTTCCACAGCCATGTCTTGATGGGTAGGTCAAATGCACTTTATACAGTTGATTTTTTTTTTTTTTCAAGAGCCTCATGATGCCACTCTGCTTTCTCGAGGTAGTTCTGATCACCTTTGTGTTTCCTTCAAATTAAATGGGAAGATCAGCACATAGATACTATGGGGAGTGTGGGGTTAGCCACTTAGGGCAAGTTTTCATCTGGGGAATCTTGCTCCCTTACTTCCAGCCAAATAAGAATTCTTTGTGCTGCATTTAATACTTGAGTACTGAGAACATCTTGAGGTGCCAGCTCTTGGCTTCCACACCTTGAGTGGTGAGGCCAGCTCTAACCTACAGCAGTACCAGTATGGAGTTGATGCGGTGTCTCAAAGAGCTCACTAACAAAAGAGAGAGGAATTAAATCAGCCTGTCTTTTTCTGCTTTTCCCTGTTTCCCCATGTTTTATGCAGCCATCGGTCAATCCAATTGACTGCTTAGAGGAACTGGAACGTTTGACATCTGAGGTGCTACAGCCCCTTCTCAGCCAGCCAGCCATATGCAGCATGTGGGATTTACTCAGGTAAAATCATTCCATTGCTAAGAAACAGTTGCCTGAAGCTAAGGGAGTCTCATTGCTGTACTGTGCGAGGGAGCCCTTTGTACTGCGTAGTTAGGAATGGACAAAGCTCAGTGGTTCAGGGACAGAGAATCCACTCACAACAAAGAAATTCTCTAGTGTTGGCCTAGAATATATCAAAGAGCAGAGTTCTGCTTCAAATATTTCCCCCCTCCCATTTATTTACCCTGTACCTAAATGCCCCATATGCGTGACACTGACAGCTGGGTGAATTAGAGAGCAGTAGGACTGTGCCTACACCCTGCTCTGTCCTCCCTCTGCTCATAGCAGAAGGCAGGATGGCTACAGAGATTCTCCAGTTCTTCCTTGACTTCTGGTGCTGCTGCAGTGCCTGCATCTCTGCCCTTCATGTAGCTGTGTTTTATATCAATTCCAAATCGATTTTAGTCACTCTTGGCTTTGATTCTTCTTTGGTTTCCCTGATTTTAAAAACAACAAAATCAGTTTGAGTCCCTCTTACGTTAGTGAGGGAGTGCATATATGTGCTCTGTATGACGCTTCTTTTATAATATAATTTAAGCTCCTGCAGAGCTCCACAAGGGCCTTGAAAGCCCCTGCAGGAAAGTGAAAGGCCAGATGACAAACTGTCCTTTCAGACATCTGGGTATCATGAGTTTTGTCTTGGGCTCTGGGAACTGTTGAGCACTGCAGATATTCTGTCTTTCTGCAGTAGAGGGAGCCTCGCTACTAGCCTGTGAATCAATCCTTTCTGGAGGGGGAACCTGAAAGGTTCCACTAGTAGCCAGGGAAACATCTAGTTGCTTCTAACAATGTCTGTTGTGAGGGGCACTTGAAATCTTTGGTTTTAAGTGGCATTTGAATGGTCACCAAACGGTCTGGCCCGTGTTCTTTCATGATTAAAAAATGAGATTGGAAGCTTCTAGCACCAAAGATTCCAACACAAGGGGCGGCGTTTTTGCAATGTCAGTTTTACTGGCTTTTTAGCTTTGCCTGCCAGTTTATTTTTGAAATGTCCCAAATATGTGGGCAGCCTTATTAGCCTGGCTTATGTGTGCTTGTGGGGAAATGTGTGTTTATATATATATATATAAAATCAAGGGTCCAATACTTTCAAATGTTTGACATCAGAGGTGTATCAGTGCATCAATAATCTCTGTACATCATGTACTATTCAACTGAAGATAAAAATTCACGACATGTGCTTTTGATCTGATCTCTCTCTCATTCTTTGTTCACACAGGCCATGTTCTGCTTTGTGCAATCCTCTGTCCTGTTCCCCGGGACCTGAATCTGTGTTGAGCATCATATCTTTGAGCTGTACTGGAGGCAAACCTCCTTTCAACCTAGTTGGTTCCAAGTCCCCTTTCCCCTTCCTCACTGCCCTCCTGTTTCTCATCGATAGCATCACCCACGTTCACAAAGGGCTGATCAGCAAGGTGAGAACAGACTTTTTCACTGTACGTTCTATGTGAATGGTAGTATACTTGGGAGGGAGGTTAGTGTTTGTGTATTCCCAGGCTTAAGAATGATGGTACTAAGATGATTAAAATAGAATTGTTGTATATTTTTAATTTAAAAATATCAAAGTACTATAGAGAGAAACACCCCTATTTTCAGAATGGGTGAAACAAGGATCTGAAAAATATCCTGTCTTTGAACTCAAATATGCAATCGACACTGGGAAGCTGGGATTATAAAGTGGGTGTCAAATGACAAGGAGGCTTAAAGGATGAATTTATATAGAATATTTAGAAGGGTGAAGCAACTATTGTTTGGCTAAACAAAATAATTGAGTGTCAGAGGAGGGAAAAGAGATGGTTGAAGGATATATAATAAAGGAAAATAGGTTAAAAATAAATGAGAGAATGAAAGCTACAGTGGTTGGGAAGGTTTCTTCCCACTTCTTATCGTCGTGAGTTGTTAGAATAAGAGTGAGTCATGGAAGAGTGCTAACTCTGAGGAAGAAATGGCAACGTCCTACGGAGATGGAGTGCCTAGCATAAGCTTTCTCAAAGCTTTCCTCTGTGATCTTATGTTTAATTAGTTGATCAGTTACTAATAGCGGTATATTGCTAGATGAGAGAAAAACCTTTTAAGTCGCTGACCAGGTTTCTGTCTTACAAAGCAAAGTGGAAAATGCAGGAAGTGACTATTGGTTTCCTGAGGTCAGGGGTGATTGTGATGGATGCAGGTGAGCCTCAAGGCAGAAAGGTAGTTATCAGGCCATTTCTAAATGTCACTTTTGGAGTAGCCAACAGAAATTCTTATGGGAGAAAGCAGGGGGTGGTAGACTCTGGAGAGGACTGTTTTACTTTCCTCCATGCACGGACTGTGTTAGTAGTATTTGTCTCTGCTTCTGATTCCGCTATAGTACAGCTCTGTGCTGAGCTTTGGAGGCCTGAAGGATTATCTGCACCAAAGCTGGCAGACTGGACCTCCCTCTGTAACTCCCTCATCTGCGTGGATGCTGCGCCATGAATATCACCTGCAGTACTTCGTGTTAGCGTTGGCTAAGAGAATGGTATCCTTGTTGGTCCTTTCATTTCTTTCACCCCAGGAATTGACTTCACCTCAGTTTCTGTAACTCAGTGTGTCAGACAGGCAACTGGCCTTTGCATCAGGGTTCTTCCACGTAGCTGGCTTAGGTCTAATGACTGTTCTGGTATCTTGACTGTTGTGCCCATTAGCAGAGAGTATCTTCACTTTACAGTTGCTGATGGGGGGATTTAGATCTAAAATAATTTGGATGGCAAAATTATATTTTTGTCTGTCTTTGGGATAGAGTGAGAACAACCTTTTAACAGCACACTTGAAAACTGCATCTGCCTTTCTCGGGCAGTAAGGGGAAGCAGAAAAATGTCCATATGAATGCTGACACTGCTCATTGTGCTTCAGTTTCTAATTTTCCAGTGAGATCTCTGCCTCAGCTGCCTCCATCCTTGATTGCCCTGTTGACCAATGCTACAGTGTTTTTACCTGGTGTTTTGTTTCCGTACAGGTGGGCACTTGTCCAGATTACAGGCAGCATGCCTCGCTCCATCACTGCGTTGCCCTGGCATTGTTAAGCCGTCTGTTACCAGGGAGTGAGCATCTGGCTTATGAGGTCCTGTTGGATCTTGCTTTTAATCCAGAGTTTCTTCCGTAAGCTTTGCATTTTTTTCTTCTTTCTGTAATCAGGTATGTGGGAAGACTTGGGAAAGATAAAAAAGCAGAGGTTGGCGCTGGAATTTGGTTGTAATTTCTGCCTTTAGTAGGGCTTGTATTCAAATTGTAGATACTCATTGACATATTCTCAAGTCATGGAGCCTTCCAGTCAGACCAACAGCGTGGTTACAGATTTCTTTCCAATGTAGTCATGTTGAGAAATACGACCACTTTCTTTTGATCTCTGTGGCCAGAGTCCCGTGATTCCTGGTAGAACTGATTTTCACTAAGGTCCAGCATCTACTGTGCTGAGAGTAGTGAGCATACAAAACACATTGCAACCTGACCTACTCTGAAAAGCTCACTAAGTCTTTCTCTGACCCTTACTATACAATTTCTTACATAAACTTTTGCTGATTTGACAATGACGATGTACTTGTACTGGAAGAAATCCTGAGCATCTCAAATATGAAGCCTCCCATGTCTAGCCAAGATGGCAGCAGCTTTAGTTCATCCTAATCACTTTGAAACTTGCCATGGTGCTTCCGTATAGGAGGTTGGACCAATATGCTGCAAAGAGATAACCGTACTTCTCCAGGAAAATTGCCTTTCAAAAGGAAAGCTTTTTATTTTCTTGCAAATATCTTCTATAGAGCCACTATTTTGCAAGAATTTGGCAAGTAATCAGAGACGATGGTCAGTCTCTGATCTGAAATCATGGCAAATGGGTTTGACAGCACCCCTCCCTCCATTTCAATTTACCAGTCTGTATAGTTGCAACTGCAAGCAGCAAAGCTACTGTTGTAAGAATTGTCTTACTGATTCACCCTCCACAACAGAGTGCTGACATTATGCAGAGGTTTTTCATGCAGTACCTTCATGTTGCTAGCTCCAGATGTAGTTCTGTGAATTTCCTGTAGATATTCAGGTAGCCGATGCTTTACAGGCACACAGTATTATTATAACTGAATGCTGCAGAAAGATGTGCAGCTTCTGTGTGTACTACTACTCTCCCTGATCCAGGGAGCTCATGGAGATGAATTTTTGTGTTGCTCATTTTTTGGCATTTGGTTTGTGTGGTGTTTTTTGTTTGTTTAATTTTAACTGATGTCTATTTCTGTCTTACAGTGAAGGGAAAACTGGAGGGCCAGAAGCAGCTGACTTTTCTGATATCCTGCATCTGGGTACCAGTGCCAAACTGTCGCAGCCTGGCTCTGCAGCAGCAGCATCTTCAAAGCCTACACGTGGTGCCCTGCTGAAAGAATCATACCAGAATCTGCCTGTCATCCGCTCCTGCTACCTCTCTCATTTTGTTCACTTGCAGCCTGCCCTTGTGCATTCCCAAGCATCCTACGAAGGACGGAATTACCTCATCCAGTCAATGTTGCTTCCTGAGGTCAAAGGGCCCATCCTGCCTTCAGACTGGCCTTTCTTTCCACTTATCAGCCTCTACAACAAAGTGACTAATGCAGAGACGCGGGGGGCTGTGCTGAACTCTCTTCCACTTGATCTAGTCAACACTGTGACCTGGAACCTTCAATGGGTCTTGTTGCTGGAAACCTGGCGTGCTAAAACCCTTCAGAGCATCCCTACTGCTGCCAAACTTGCACGACTTATGTGTGTCTTCCTCACAGGTGGTGACCTCTTTCTAGAAGCACCGATCCACTGCTACACAGCTGCCCTTCTCTCTATCTACTGTCAGCCCAAGGCGCTAGACTCCCTAAACTTGGATGCTCCGCTCCCTGGTTTGGCTTCCTTCCACGATCTCTATATAAGTTTGCTGGAACAGTTTGAAGGTGTCTCCTTTGGAGATCCACTCTTTGGAGTCTTTGTTCTTCTACCTCTGCAGAAGCGTTTCAGTGTTCATCTGCGTCTTTCTGTTTTTGGGGAGCACACAAGTATCCTGCGGGCACTGGGAGTGCCGCTCCAGCAGGTAATCCTGGCTTACAGTAGTTACCTGTCACTGCATGTTTCTGAGAGATACTGGGCTCTTGTGTGTTTCTTCAACCTTGATTTGGGCATCCTCCCAGCACTTCCTCTTCTTCCTCATCCCTCAGTGTCCAGTAGAATAGTAGTGCTTTCTGTCCCATGCTCTGCTTGGTCTAATGGTTGAGAAGCTCCTCATTTATGGCCTGTATGCATGAAGGGCTACTCTGCACCCAATGTTCTTCTGACATAAATTACTTTTCCCTTAAGAAAGTATTTTCTCTGTCTGGTGAAAACCTTTTCCTGTGCAGTGCAAGGACAAACACTCATTTTAAAGTTTGCTAATACAAAGACAACATTAAAAAAGAAAAATATTCAAGCAACTGTGAACCAGTAGTTTACATAAGATCAATGCTTTGCATCACGTGGTTGTAATACTTTTGTTCTGGATGTAGTAGCCCTGCAACCAGTTTTTCTATATCATTATGGACAGATGAGCCTTTTGTTTCTTAAGCTGAGTAAGCCAAGATATTCTGGCTTACTTCTTATGATAACTCTGTTCTCTTGATCTGTTTGTTCTCAGTACCTTTTCCCTGTCTCTGTTTTAGTTCCACAAATATACATAAAGCTGAACACCCTGTTCCAGATGAAAATGTTCGTTTTACATATGCTTTATCTTGCCTTGATCCTGCAATGCCAAATCCCTCAATGCCATCAAAATTGTGGCATATGTTACAATGGAGAAAGTTCAAAACAGGTTTCTATGCTTTGTTTTTCATGTGCTCAGGTTTATTTAAAACAATACTTTGGATAATGTTTTCATTGCTGTGTTGCTTGAAAACAAATTGTGCATTGGAAAATATGAGCAAAATCATTTGGGGAAGGAGGTGGTTTTTTTTTTCCTTTCTTTTGTCTTAAGGTAAGTTAAACATACCCTAGTGGGCAGGGCAGTAAAAATTTTAGTAGTAGTGTCTTTGTAGCCAAAGACTGAAGTTTGGCATAGATGCCATTTTGTCACTGAAGACTTACTGAGGGTAGTTTGATTGTCTTCAGTCTTGCAAAGAAGATGCTTCGAAGTGAAATACATAACGCTGGTTCTAGAAAACTTCTATAAAAATAAGAACAAAATTTGGGTTTCTGGGGAACACAGAAGCAAACAAAACCAAGTTGTTATTAAAAGCTTTTATGACCTATTTCACAAAGCTAGATGGTGAAGTCAGAAAATGTTGGAGACTTAATTTAATAGCAATGATAACTGGCATAAATATCTGCTTTCTTTTTCTCACTAAATGCATAGGTCAGTGTAAGCCTCTCTGATGCATTAGCAGGAGATGCTGCTGAAAGCACTTTGTCTCCTCACTTTGAAACACCTCTTCTTACCTGTGCCCAAAAGCAACTACAATCACTTGACGAGTAAAACACTTCTTCATAACGATGAAGAGGTCTTGAGGGCACTTTGACAAAGGCACATCACATTAGTTGGTGTGGGCAGTAACAGTTCTGCTCCAACTGGGAGCTGTGCCACTGAGGTGCATTGTGTTATGCGGGAGTGTGCACCAAAACAACTGGAGAAGGGGACGCTAAAGTCCTGAACTTCCTCTCACTACTTAAATCCCGACACAAAAAGTAATGTTGCTTTTGGGTGATTTTCTTGCAGTTTCCCGTGCCTCTGGAGCGATACACTTCCCCTCCTGAGGACAACCTGAACCTCCTGCGTCTCTACTTCCGAACGCTGGTCACTGGCGCACTGCGCCACACCTGGTGCCCCGTTCTTTATGTCGTGGCTGTGGCTCACGTGAACAGCTTTATTTTCTCCCAAGACAATACAACACAGGTAGGTAATGAATGGCAGAGCCTCAGGGCTGGAAGCTTTGGGTTTTGCACCTGCTCCTCCCAAGAGTCCGTTGTGGCTTGTTGTTGAATCACTGACCCTGAGTTTGAAAACAAAGATTGTAAGCACGTGTGGAGGACTGTGCAGCTGTTTGAGGTCTGAAGGTTGGAATCCATATAGGAGAAAGCAAATGGCGACCATTATTCATTATAAAATAAGAAACTTATACTAATGGCAGCCACTCCTATATAAATAAACCTTTAAAGTCAGCAGCTGTGAGCTATTGTACAGAAGGAAAGAAAGAAACACAAATGATGGAGCTGATTAGCTCCATAGCTTGTAATAAATTTAGCCTCTGTTGGGGCAATCTTAAGGTATCATAGAATCGTAGAAGGGTTTGGTTTGGAAGGGACCTTAAAGATCATCCAGTTCCAACCCCCCTGCCATGGGCAGGGAAGCCCCATCCGGCCTGGCCTGGAACACTTTCAGGGATGGGGCATCCTGCTTCAGTGCCTCACCACCCTTTGAGTGAAGAATTTTTTCCTAATATCTAATCTATATCTACCCTCTTTCAGTTTAAAGCCATTACCCCTTATTCTATCCATACATGTCAGATGGGCCTCAGGTCAGGGGAAGGAGGAAAGGGGGGGGGGATCCAGTGATTGCCACTTCAAGCCTTTTACGACGGAACAAGCTGCTCTTCTTTCATCCTTCTAAAATGCTGCATAGCCTGTGGGCAAAGCTAGTGTTGTGCCATATTAATTTAAGGATGCGTTTTGTTCTTAGGAGGCTGATGCTGCTCGGAAAAGCATGCTGCGAAAGACGTGGCTCTTGGTGGATGAGGTAGGATCCATAAGGATCAGTGAGCGCTCCTGGGGCTTGAGTTTTTTAGGCATGGTACTCTTACAGACTTAAATTTGTGTTTGAAGTCTGAAATTTGCTTTTGTCTACATTGCTAACTTGAGAATGAGAGATTAGCAGAAGGATTTTAATATGCAGTGGCTATCAGGAGTATTACCCAATTCTTGTAATTGAACTCAATGCACTGAGCCCACTGGAACACAGATGAATCTCCTGTACTGTACTTCTGAGCCTCTTGCTGGAGCAGTATTTTATCTGGATAGTGAGAGGTCCTAGAGGGGTGGTTGTAGCACAGCTGTGAACAGGCAGCCAGGACCTCCCTTAACTCTTAGTTGGGTACTTCCCCCACAAAAGAACAAAACAAATGTAAGGTCTCTGCTTTTCTGCTTTCCATCCTGTCTTATCATAACAGATCTTGCCAAAGTCTATCATTTCTGTAACAGAGCTGAATCATTTAGCCCTTTATGTTTAGTGTCTAGGGTAAATTCTTAGTTCCCACTCAAAACCCCATTTTGGCATCTGGCAAGAGATCATTGAGAGGGATTGTTGAGGAGACAGTGGAATTTTGTTCAGAAGTGGAAAAGTCATGCAAATCATGAGAGTTTTTTGGAAGAAACACACCTTTTACAGCTCTTCTATTGAAGATGATGCAGTTTAAAATGTTGGGCGTGGTGGAGTTGTATTGTCTGGCAGGTTGCTATGTTGTGTTGGAGATAAGGAGGAATGATTAGATTCTTATTTCTAAGACATGCTTAATGACTGCAATTTCTTTCTTCAGAGCCTGAAAAAGCACCTTCTCTACTACAGACTGCTGAATGCAAAGAGCCCCTTGGGATTTGACCTTTATGAGCAACTCCCTCCCATGAGACTGAAGTACCTGCAGACGGTGATACAGAAAGAAAATAAGGAGAATGCACCAGTGCTAGTCTCATAGCAAAACACTTGTGGAAGAGGAGGGCTAAGGAGAAGAATAGAAAAGCTCAGTTTATGCTTCACTGATGAAACTATGTACATTTTAGACAGTTACAGTGTCTTGCTTGGACACTCTCAGCATCTCTGCAAAGTGAAGCACTAGTAGAATGCTCTCAGCCCTGCAGCACAATACAAACCTCAAGATATGTCAATGTGTGTGTGGCCTCTCCATTATGAATGCTGGGGCATTCTCCTGCATTCTCTTTCAGGTTGTTCTTCTTCCTGGAGGAGGTAAGAATGTGTCTAAGAGGCACTGGACTGTTGAATAACTGAAAGAACTGAAAAAGCCATTTTGTTTATTCAGGCTGCAGATTGTGAATTCTCATGATGATGTCTGTCTTCCCCAGATCTTTCCGTTGTTTTTTTTTTATCCTGAGTTTTGAATGGTCCCTTTCCCCCACTGTCCCTGCAAATAAAATGACAACGCAGCAGGGAAGAAGCTGATGCTGTGAACTTTTATCTTTTCATATACAGTTTTTCCATATACAGGATCATATTCTGTGCAAATGACCCATCACAATGTATGGAGCCGGATATCTAAGAAACAAAGTTCCTAATACAGTCGACATCTTACCTTGTCTGTCTTTTGGATAGTATCTAAACTGCTTTATTTTCTCCCTTATTTGTTTACATATATAACAAAATAAGAAGTAATTTATTTGCAGTGAGAATGCTTGTCAGAAACCACTCCCCCTTAGAAAAAAAAAAAGTATCTGCTTGTTTAACTAGAACATGTGTTGATTTGTCTTCTGAGAAGAAGGGAATGTAATTTAAATTTTCAAGTGGTGTTCCGAAGTTTAGACTTCATATTAAAAATCTCTTATTTGATTCCCACGTCTACATCCAAATTCTGTTTTGCAGCTGCCAATGCGAGCTACAGATGTAGTGTCCTAAAGTGTTCATCACAAATGCCAGGTCAAGCCCAGAATTTACCCTAAGTGTAGTCTCACTGAAGTGGATGTTTAATTTGTATCCAATAGTTTTTGTAGAATCACAGTCAGTCTGGCAGACTTTTGTTTCCATAATTTTTATGAATAAAACTTGATAACGTTATTTCTTTTGCTTTGTTCTTATGAAAAAATACCTCTGGGAGGTGCAGGGTGATGCCTAGCCTGGAGACATAAGATTCTACCTGTCAGAAAGTTTTCAAAGTCTACCAGCATCCCCTAAGTTTCCAGAAGATACTGTTTTACCTTTTTGTCCTCTTATTTCAGATAGGACATAGGTGGAACTGATGTTTCATTTTTGTCTTTCTTCTTTTTTTTTTTCCTATTGCAGTTTTTGATCTGCAGCTGGGGGAAACTACAAAAGCACAAAGTGGTTAACAGTCACTTTCCTTATTGCTAATTATTTTAAAAGTACTTGATGTAAGTAAAAGTTTAATCAAAGGCATTCAAGTTTCTATTCTGTCTAGATGGTGAGAGTCCCAGCAGTTGTCTTTCAAGAGCAATGAATGCATGGTAAAAGTTAAGAACTCCTAGCTGGCCATTTAAGAACTGCCTTCATCAAGGACTTTGTCTTTTGCTTTTCTGACCACCGAAAACCTCTTGTGTAATACAAAGCTGAGTTTTTAAATGTATACAGGGTGTAAATAAATGTTTTGATAACTCTATTTTTTTGGAACAATGAGAATGATCTCTTCTTTAAATCTTCCTTGTCTTTGGATAGTTCTATGTGGAGTTTATCAATTTGTTGGGAATGCCATGTGCTGTGAGGTATGGTGGGTCAGTAACACAGAGTGTCAAATTATACATGGCAAAGGTGCAGGGTGAGTACTGTGTGACTTGTCATGTGCCACAGCTGGGAATGCAGTAAAACCTATCCACAGATGCTATCTGTAGGTGGTAAGAGGAGGTAAATTTCATTTATTTTGTGAAATCTGGGAAGGAAAGGATCAGGCTTTTGTCTCTTTCTGAGAAGCCCCCTTTGCTCCCTGATGTTTCTCAAGCAATTAATATATGCCCAGAATATACTTCCATCTTCTGGCATGGAGTTCTGCTGCAAGCAGCAGGAATGGAGAGAAGGAAAGAATCCCAAACAGTTCTGTAGGTCACACTTGTGCAGAAATTTTACATGCATTGTGCATCAGCTGTAAGCTCTCAAAACTTTGCCTTTGACAGAGTCAGTAGAGCAGTCCTAACCTTGAAATTTAGAAGGCTCTGGGCAACCTTGTTCCAGATTTCTCTGAAGAACGCTAGAGGGCATTGCTTTATCTAGTTTAAAAAACTTTCTCAGCTGTGATGCAGTTGAGGGGGAAAAAAACAACTATAATAACAACAAAAAATACCCTAAACCTAGTTTGGATTTTTGAATATACTTTTGGAGGAAATGTGGATAATTCAGTAAGTTTTACTTGATGTGTTGCTAAGAGTTATTCCTAGAAGAAACAGTTAATTTGTGACCGTTCCACCATGTGAGTTATTTGAAGTTGCTAGGCTGGGATCCCCGTTTGGTGGTGTGTGTGGCCCATTTGTGCTGAACAACAACTCCCAAAGAATATACAGGCACCTCAGCAGCTGGCTCTAATCCACATGGGGGTAGGACTAAGTGTGCAGGAGAAGATAAAGAGGCAAGAAGAAACCAAAATGGGACTAAAACCCCACTGTAAGAAGTCTACACTTGGTATCTTTACAGCAGTAATATACACAGGAATTTTTGTGTGATTATGCAGTTGCATCCCCTTGTGTTTACTCCTTCAGTTTGATCATGGAACATAAAAATCCATTTGTTGGCTAATGCCTTCTGTCTGGCTCCTTAATATCAGTTAACCCCCAAACACCTTTTGCTGATGAAGTTGTGGACAGACAGAAGAAGCTGTAAGGTGCGGGTGTATAAATACACTACAGGTCAAACACATTTCTGGTGTCAGACAGCAGAAAAGCAGCTTTTGCTCTTTCCTAGTTGTACAACATTCTCCTTGCAGATCTCCGCAACGAGGTTGTGCCCCCAGCTCATAATCAAATTGGGGAGCAAAACATGTTTTCTTTCAGCTTACAGAAGCTCTCCCTTCACAGAGGCAGTCCTCTTGATATTTATTGTACAAATAACTTTATGACAATATACCAGCCTTTGCCCTAGTTTTCAAAAACTTATTTTTCCTGTGAAGGGAGAACCCACTGTGAAGACATCCCTTCAGCGAGCCCCGACTCCAAGCAGTTGTTTTGTGCAGGTTACTAACAAACAAAGGACATTTTAGACCAAGCGACACCTGGCCCACATTCAGATCAAATTATTTTCTGCTGGAGTATTATCAGCAGATACTGGCTACATCTGTGGCTCAAGAGACCAGAAAAACACCTTTTATTTTACCTGTAAGCCCTAATGACCTCCATGCCCACTTGCAATGCCTTAACAGGCCCCCTGTGGAGCAGCCAGCCCGGGAGGGCTGAGGGGGCTCTGCGGAATCTTCCAGAAAGCCCTGAGGGGTGCCAGCTGTGCTGAGGGGAGGCAGCTGTGGCTGGGGCAGGTGACTGATGGGGGGCACCCAGCAGCCCTCAGTGAGCTGTGGAAGGGTCAGCAGCAGCCATAGGAGGAAAGCAACAAGTTTCTTCATTTTTTTTTCTGTTTCCTGTCATGCAAAGCGGCTGATAGGCTGTGGAGACTTCAAACCAGGTCAGGAGTGCTGAAATGCGCGTTTTGTGGGCTGGTGTGTGCCTGTCAGACAAGAAGGAGGCTTTCTGTGCCTTCTCACAGGGGCTGCGGAGGCTTTTTTCCTGCTGAGGTGGTAAATGTGTTTTTGGACTACATGAGGTTGCCTGCACCCCACCAGGGGAAGGAGGAGGGGTGAGGCCTCGCTTTGGGGTGGTTTGCAAGGTCCCCAGTGTGTGGAGGGGGCTCTGGCAGGCCCTGAGACACTCTAGGATGAGAAGCCTGGTCCTAGCAGCTGTGGAATATGGTGAGCAGGTGAACATGGCACGTGGCTCAGCTTTTGGTTGCATTGTTCCTGGGCATCTCGTGTTGAGCTGAGGCTGTGTGTCCTCTGCTCTCTGTAGCATTTGTTTCCTCTCATGCTCTCTGGCATCTTCTTTCCTGTCAGAGTTTTCCTTTACTAGGCTTTATTTCCCTCACATTCTTTTGTCTATTTTGAGTTTTCCTCATTGCTAATTGCAGCTTCTTTCTCATCTTTTCTCACTCTTTTGGCTGCAGAAACAGTCAGTAACTCAATAGTTTAACTGGAGAACTGAGATGCTGCTGCTGAGTTTCAGGTGGAAGCTCACAGCTCCTCATCTAAAGGGCAGATGTCAATAAATAACGTGCACAATGTCCCTGTTTAGAAACCTTAGAACACAGAAGTCTGTAACTTTAATTTTAAGATTTGGATTGACTGCTGCACAGGTGGTGCAAATGCACTGCGCCGTTTGGGTCTGATCTGCCTGATATTTGACAACACTCTAGCAATTAATTGGATCTGTCTGCTGAAGGGAAAGCTGGAGCTTGTGTATCAAGTGTCTTTTCTTCACCATTACTGCTTCCACCACAGCACGCTTTTACCTCAGAAAATCAATGAACACATCTCCAAAACAATACTCTGGACAACTTGAGTGCATAGAGGCTTTTGTTAGCAGCTTCCCTCATTGTGTGCATTTAGGGTGGTTCTTTGATCTCTTCTCAGAGTACCAGGGCATGTAAGAGCTTTGAATTACGTTCAGATACTGCTTGCCAGTAGTGAACTGTAGTTTCAGGGAGGGTTAGCTTGTGTCGCACCATGAAGATACAATGACAGCCATGAGAGTGTGCCATGCAGCAACTGTCAAGATAAGTTGTTAGCATTCTACACAAAAAAGCAGCTTGCTGCTCCTGGCATCAATTTTTCTTTCAAAGAGATTATCAAAAATAAATTTAGAGTGATACAAAAGTTCCTCTGTTAAAGCATCGTGCATCTCTCATCTCTGACATGCGTGTCAGCTCACTCACAAAATTGTAGTTGTGCTGCCACCCATAAGACGCCACAGATGGTGGCTCATTTTTGTTCCTCGTGGTACTGTCTTCTGGAAGATTGATCAGGTTTGGATTGATGAAATTACTTGGGCAGGAGCTGCTAGTGCTCTCCTGCTGCCTGTCCACTGCTAAAAGGAGTGGGAGGAAAGGGAATATAAGTATACTTTTTAGTCCGTTTCTCCCCCCTTTATTTTGGTGCTGTTACATGAACACCTAAAATATTCATGGAGGAGAGTGTGGGCATGCTTACCACGCTTTTTTGCAATGAGCACTCTCATCAGCAAATTCTACAGTCTCTGAAACTCAGATTTGGTGGTGGTAGATTTTTGGTAAAAGTACAATTTGCAAGTTAAAAGTAGAATGCAGAACTTGGGTATTTGTTGTATTCAGCAGTGACTGTGGATAACTACTCCAGCTTCTTGGGAGTCAAATGGTTTCACTGTCAGCGTGCACTGGTGCCCCAACAGCCTAGCATTGCACTGCTGCATGAGTTAACAGGTGCACCCATGTGCATTTTGCAGAGCTCCTCTGGAGTTAGCATGTAATTGTCAATGTTATCATAGGAACAATACATTGATTGCTTACATAAGCCTCTTCTGCTACCAAGTTACTCTAGAGGTTAAGAAACTATTCTTAATTTTGCAATCTATCTTTTCCTTTGAACCAGCAGTCTTTGCTTACTGCTTTCCATAAATATTTATTTTGGTCATTGCTGTAGCAGATGGAAGAAAGAAGCAATAAGCCTGTAGCTAGTGTGGAATTCTTGGCCTATGTTTAAACAGAAAATACAGTCTTATAGTCACATTAAACCCTTGTCTGGAACACTTTCCAGAATGCAGTTTCTGGTCCAAACTAGAGAGGAAAATACGATGCACCCTAGGAAGACCAATATGTAGAGGTTAGGGTAATCTCTCATGATGTAGGAGACCCCTCTCAGAGCACCCCAGCTACCAGGCTAACATTTCATCTGAGGCGAAATGTTTTCCCAGTTTTCTGATGTTTCCGCCTTGTTGTCATGCCACATAGAACTTAAATGTGGCAGTGTCAAAAAGTCATACCTAAAATCAAATTCTTACCTTCTGGCTTGGCTCATCCTCGTCCGAGCATTTATGAAGAATTGACTGTTATAGGAACAAGGTGTTCAGTGTGTGATAAATGGAGGTGGTAGTTCAATTCAGTCTTTATTTTCAGGAAAACCACGTTGCTGCAGCAAATTGTACTAATCAGTAACTGGAAAATGTTCCCTCATTCTCCTTACTGCATACTGTAAGCTAAACTTCACTGGTGCCTTTTTGGCTCATCAGCTTTGCTCCAAGTGTGAGAGGAACAGGAAAGAGTGAGCATGAGAGAGTCCTGCCTGCTGTGGGGGAAGCGATCTCCTGGCTGCAGTGGACGAAGTTTTACTGGGAAGTTGCATGCATAAAAAAGCAAGTCATGTGCTCTGCTTCTGAGTGTTCATCAGAGAAGCAAGGTTCAGAATGAGGACCTGCTTGGTTTTTTGGATCCTTTTTTAAAAAGTTGCATTTGGCTTTTGGTCAGATAGTGGGACTATTGTGGTAAATTGAAAGACCAGGAAAATTACAGCCCAGTAGGCCTTCCAGGTTAAGGAAACTTGGACGCTCTGCTTTAGTTAGATGCAGGTGAGAACATCCCTGAAATCATCTGCAGATTGGTCTTGATCTTTCCCCAGGGAGTCCATTCTTGGATTTTCATGGAAATGGAATCTGTTTAGTAATGCCAAAGAATCATGAGAAGTATTGTAAGTAACTGTAATTGTGCACTTCTTTGATAACAAGTCTTCCGTTTCATCTAACTGCAGAATAACAACATATTTGCCTTGGCAGACAGTTATGACTGGAGAGCTCAAGACAAAGTCAGCCTTTGCTGTTAGTACCCAGAGGCACACCTTGGCCCAGGCATTCTTTTACGTGTGCGCAGGCAGGCTCATGTTAAGACACTGTTTCAAAGCTTAATCCTTCTGGTGACAGATGTGATTGTCTTCTTACACTTTAATAAAAGTAAAAATCCCATGCTGTTTTACTGCACTTGCATTTCATGTCTTCTGTAGATCAAGCTGTTTGTGTTTTCCGGATTTTATTGCTGTTTTATTCCTCTAAGAGATCATTACTGACTATGTTGGGAGAGTATCCATTTACTAAGTAGCCCAACTGAAGCTTCTGTTATGTTTTTTTGTCTGCTCTCCCATTCATTCCTATGGCTTTCCATATTTAACAAACTCTGTGGAGTTTTGGGGCCACCAAAACTCCTCAACTATTGTAAAGAAGTTTTGAAAGTAAGACATGCTTATGAGTCACCCTGGGTGTGAGTCTGAAGCTGTGCTTAGGATGAATCTGCGTGTTTTCCTTGATGCCTACCAAAGAGTCCTATCTTTATGACTGAAAACTTGCAGGTCTGACCACCTATACTTTCACCTGCTGACCATCTGTATGTTCAGTGGCCATAATTAAAACAATATCAAGCTGTCCTGGTCTTGTCCTGGTCTCTCTGTGAATACTGTTGGACAGATTTATTCAGTGGCAAATGCACAAACCTCAAATGGAGAGGAGTAGAATGCTTATCTGTTAACACTCAAAACTTGGAAATCTCCAATTTCTGACTACTCTAATGTAGCAAGAGCTTCATGAAGATTGAACCACATTGAAGTCCATAATAAATCTCTCATCTGTTGCTCTGTGCCTCTCCAAGTTCCTGTGAAATATTAATGTTCATAGCCCCCCTGTAGGAGTGCACTCACAAAGATAGCTTCACCTAGCGCTGCGATGGGGAGGACTCGGTTCGTCACGTTTTACAGCCCAGAGAAATACCACGCAGTATTTTAGCCTGGGGAACAGAGGAGGGTACTGTATTTAGATGAATCTGTAAGATTGATTGAGGTAGTTATCTAAATTGGATTGTTTCCAGACCAGTGGGATTAACAACCCTCTTTTTGCAAAAAGCGTTATGAGATCTTTAATGATCATACAAGGTCAGGACCCCAGTTTTATGTCTCATCTGAAAGATCATGAACTTATAACTACTGATCTGTCATTGTCTGATCTGGCTATCTATTCTAGAGACTGCTTTATTTTAGAAAAGATTTGTGTTGCCAGGAGTCTAAATGCCATCAAAGCTTTTAGTCCTTGCCATACTCCTTGCCTGAGGAGGTTTCTAACAGGTTTTTATTCTGACAGTTTTTTTATTTTTTATTTTTTTATTTTTTCATGGCAGGATAAAATGAGACTGCAAAGAGTATTTTCCAGTTTGTACCTCTGTGACTTTCCACTGTGTGCAGAACTGTTTCCTGATCAAGGCCTGAAAAGCAATTGATTCCTGGGATGTTCAGGAGGGTGTTCACTTCCCAGTGCTTATGCTGGGGGAGCTCATCTCCCTGTCCAGACAGCCACCTCTGAAAATCCCCTCATTGCCTCTTATGGTAAAACCGTGGGCATAGCAAGCAGCAGAAAGGGAGCAGGTGCATATACTATAACAGTTCTGTTTTTAAGTGTTTCACAATTAACTATGTTTTGTGTGTGCATGCGTACACATGGTCAAAAGCCTCCAGGAATCTTAAATGCAAAGCCTTTTGGTATCCTAGCTCTACTCTGAAGAGGGCATGTGGTAGAAGTTAGAGGAGCTCCCCCTCCCAACTCTTCTTAGTGTATGATGTCTAACTTAGTGTGTGTTTTTACTTATAGCAGAAGTATGGAGTATGGACCCAGCTCCCAACTTCACTGTTTTTATGGTGTGGCCATCTGATTTCCACCCTCTCTCACACATTCATACATGGCCATATGATTTGCACTCTGTGCTTGCTGCAGTGTTGTTTGATAGCACAAAAGTGTGGAATCACATGGTTCCCTTCAGGGCCCTGTTTGCCCTGCAGCAAGGAAATGTGTCTCTGCAGTAAGGTCTCTCTGCCCAAGCCAGATGTTATCTGAGATGGGAGAAAAGGGACAAAGGAAAATGCTCTCCTTTTTCAAGGTGCCTAAGGACTGAGCTGTGCCAAGATCTTCTGTTTATAATAAAGTTTTGTTTAGTCCAAAGAGGACATTGCTGCACGTCATTTGTGCTTTTAGCAGCTTCATTTCAGCAGCAGTAGAGGAGGTGAAATTGCAATCAGAAGGTCTTAATATCAGAAGCAAAGAAATTTGTTTAGTGACAAAAGCCTGTTCTCTTTTGAGTCACCAAAATATTATTACCCTTGATTTGATTTGGAAGCTCTTTAGGATGCTGTAGTCATCTGGTTGGCTGGCAGTCTGGGTAACCTCATCTCTGATGTGCTCATGAATAGTGGGCTGCAGGTTGGTCGCAGCATACCGTTTGACTCATGGGCTCTGCAGGTCAAATGCAGGGGCCTTGTTTGAGGCCTTGGTTGGCAGGGGCAGTGAAATGCAATGCCTGAGCTGGTAGCGAGGTGTAGGAGCAAATCAGTCCTTTCTGAAGAGGTGGGTGGAGAAGTCAGTTTCAAAAAGAAACACTGCACATCAGTCAGCATTTCTGAATCATCTGGGGAAGGTAAGTCAGCAAGGCATGTTTGCTCAGAGGAAAGATCTTGTCCCAGAGCTCTGAGCTGGCACAGCAAACTTGGAAAGCTCACTTCATGCCTCTGTTGCCTGTGCACTGTGCTGGTAAAAGGTGATGCCTCAAAAGCTGACCTTCTGAATAATTAAATAAATAAGTTTTCCCCCTCAATATATCTCAAAGCAGTCTATAAACACTAATGTGTTAAGCATTCTGATGCCTGCCTGAAGTAGACAGTTTCTCTCTGCTGTTTGACAGGTAAGAAAACTGACACAGTATGTAGGCTAAGGTACTTGCCCAAGGTCTCGCTGGAAGTGTGTGACAGAGGAAGAGTCACCCCTGTGCAATTCTTTTCCTCTTTTTTTTCTCCTGTTACCATGACCAAAGGCCACCTCACTGCTTTTGTGGAGATTCACCCTGTGGCTTTTGGACTTGCCAGCATGTGTTAGAATGGGAAGCCCGTGTAAGGTCTTTTGGTACCATCTCACCCAAGCAATAGCCAATTTGAATTGTCTAAATGCCTCCACACACTCTCACCTTTTAAAATATATTGTTCTTCCAATGCAGTAGAGCAGAATTTGCACAGCCTGATTTCAGACATTCCTCTGACCTCACACAGGGCTTGACTGCAGGAACAGCTCTTGCTGAGCCTTTTGGATTTGAATGGGCACTTCTGCAAGTAGGGCTGAGTCCCAGTTGACTGCCACTGCGAGTGCGGGCACGTGTGGAGCAGAGCAAATGTGGTTTTAGCCTAGTGGTGGCTGAGTAGTAGAGATGTGTATCTGCTAGTGCCTCTGCTGCGAGAAGAGCCCAGCTATTTCTGTCCTTGTCTAGTAGGAGCCAGCTGGCCAGGCAGTAGCCCTGCAGGGGTGGCCTGTCTGTGGCACATCCCGTCCTTCTGGTGTGCCACCGGGTAAAGCAAGGAGCCTGAGCATCCCAAGTCAGCTTTGGGGAGATGTGGATGAGAACATAACAGGATCAGTGTGCAGGAACCTGAGCTTCCTCCATTCCACTGCTTATGGATTAAGCTTCTTTGTTAGTTTTTTTTTTTTTTCCATTTCAGTAAGTGCTTTATCTGTAATATATATGTATATAAAGAAAATATGGTGATAATTGACTGAAAGAAATGCAGAAAGTGTCACACACTTGGGATTCTGTTAAAGCATTTTATGCACAGTGAAAGTGATGACAAATCCATTTACGTGGATATGCCTGAAGGTGCTATCCCATGGCCCACGAGTGAGCAGGAGGGTGGCATGTGGAGGACAATGGTCAGTGGCTGTGGTGATAATGAGGGGCAGCGTCCTGGGCAGGGGTGGGGATTGCCAGATTTGTTCTGCTCAAGGCCTTGACCAATGACCTGGGAAATAACCAACAGCCCATTAGATCATTGATGCTGCTAATGTGGGAAGTGTGAGCATCAGATAATTATAAAGACAGCAGAGTTCAAAGAGGGGAAAGTATGAAGCATGGGTTAAGTGGAGAAACAAACCTGTGCACCAGAGGTTGAGAGAAAGGGTGGTTTGGGCTCCTCAGTGCAGGTTTGAGTCTATGGGCTGGGTGTGCAGAGGCAGCAGCATCCTCTCAGGGAGCAGGTGGTGATGAGCTGCGTTACTTTACGTGACTTGGAGCTGGTGTCTGAGGGATGTCCCATGGCAAAACTCCCCTGAACAAGCGTACCCTCTGTGTGAGTAGAGAGCAGTTTTCAAATGCAGAGTGTGGTGTAATATGAAATGGATTGAGTGATCTTTTCAGTAGAGCCCAGAAAAGAGTCTGGTACTGAAGACTGGAGGACCTGTTTAGAAAAGCTGAAAAGAACCAAATAGAGTATTGCTAGAGCCTTGGACGGGAGAAAAAAATCTTCCTAGAAGAGTAACTGGGAGTAAGGAGAGAAAATATGCGCAGAAATCATCCCTATTATTTGTTGCCTTGTTTTTAATAATGGACTTGTACAGAGAAGGCCTAAGGCACATACACTGCAGTGATCAAAAGCAGAGAAATCCTCTGCTCAGCTTGAGGCTCAGAGCAAACTTGAAGACCCAATTTCCTTTCATGCCAGGAAGCATTCTCTTTTGCTTGAGAAATAAACGAGTGATGACTCCTCTCTGATCTTTCACATTTGCACTTTGTGTTTTTTAGTCCACTTCTGACAGGAACAATTCCTCACCTTCAGCTTTCAGTGTATATTTTGACAGGGTGTTCAGGTACCCATGTAATTTCCCGGAAAAATGCAGGCATGCCAATCTGCAGCAGAGACCCACTGTGCCACCCGATTGTGTGGCACTGAGCATCTTTCCTGGACTAAAGCACACACCCAATGCTAACCTGCCTGAATGGGTCCCTGGCCTTCAGAGGGTGTGCGAGTAAGTGATGCTGCTCCATCTCTTCAAGGAATCAATAATGTTTGTTTTTATAACACATTATTATCTCTTGCTGGAAGGGCTATATATGTATTTTTTTCTCCTGCCAGAAGTTCCCAGGCTGATGGTTGATTTTTGGCAATTTGTTTTCCAGAGGTGATCTTACAGCACTTGGTCTCTCTCAGGTTTCTCTGCCCTCTGTAGTCTCCACTGTGGAGTACCAGAATGCAGGACGGTATCCTTGTGCCCCCAAACCCTTTTCTTTCTTCTAGTCTGTTCCCCCTCCCCCTAATTGTTGCAGTTGGTTTTGTTTGATAGAATAATTAAGAATGCATTTACCATGCCTAGGGGAGGGACAGGAAGGAATCAATCTTCAGTGTCATTAAAAGTACAGGGGGGAAAAAAAAACAACAGTATTTCCTCGCAGGTATCCGTGGCTTTAATGTCCCTTTCACGTAGCCTGATTTTTGCTAATGAACAAGCTGTTTGTTTAGTGCTCTTAAATTAAGCTTTCACTTCTAGGGTTGCCACTGAGAGAAGTGGTAACGGGATAAAGGAAAGAGGAAGAAGAGGATGTAATGCCATGAGGACCCTGATGTGAATTGTAATTTATTTTTTTATTTTTTTATTTTTTTATTTTTTTTTTTTTAGCTAGAGGAGCTGCTCTACTTTGCTATCCTCAAGCAGCTCCTCTGTCATTTGCAAGGTCAGGATTTTCTGGCTCACTTGGAGAGGATGCTCTCTGACCAATGAGGCATGAAATAGCAGTTGGAGAAGGGCTTGATAAATATTGATTCAGAAATTGCCATGGCTGCTGACTCTGCGATTGGCCTGTTTACCCAGCAAATGGAAGAGGAATGGAAAGAAGCTGTCCATTTCTCAGCAATGGTGGCACATGCATTTTTCAACACTGTCCTAGATATTTAAGAGAAAGGGGCCAAAAGCTCAGCCCAGTGCGATTTTCAGGACAGCACTAATCCATTATAGGAGATAAGATTTTGCAGTCCTTTTTTTCTACCAGTACACTTCTATTCCAGTAGTTCCATCAAACTCCATGAGGATAGTTATGCTGTCCCACCAGGAGGAGGAAAGTTCTCCAAGGCAAGTGAGGCAGGTGTTTCACTGCTTTGGGGAATGTCTGTACAGCGCTCAGTTGGAAGAGAGCACGTGCTGCTCATGCTCTGAGCAGGATAAATTATGGCACTGCTGTGAGCCTGAGTCTGTGTGGTCCATGCTTCCAGCCCTGCTCGGTGTCTTGGCAGCGTAGTGTGGGCTGGCAGGGAGAGAGCATGCCTCTTCAGTGTTTTGCATTGTGCAGTTGTGCACCTGCTAACATGCTGCTGGGAACCCCAAATTCAGGTTTCTTGTATTGTCAACCAGAACCTGAATTTAAACAGTCTGAGTTGGGGTAACTAATTCAAGCTCAGTGCTGTGCTAATGCAGTTACCAAGTTTTTGCGTCGTCTCAGAGTGCAAGTAAAAATGAGTTCAACATCTGCCAGCTGTAGGCATACCCTGCGTGAGATGTTCCCAAATGCCACCTGAGCTTAGGGGAACTCTGGGCAGTGTTGCAGGGTTTTCTATTCCCTGTACACTTGAATGGAGCCCGACACTTAGGCAGTGTTTCCTATCCATGCTTTTCCTGTTAAACATAGTCTGCATAAGTCTTGTTTTGAAAACATATGTACTGTAGGAGGCGATCACTGAGTCAGTCCTGCCACCAGAATTTTAACACCTTGATCTTTCTTGATCTATGTTGTCAGTGTGTTGAAACCTCTGCAACGTGAATAGGAGTTGTTTTGTTGCCTTTTAATTTGTGTGGCTTAACGAAGTTACTTCAATTGCAGAGGTGCCTGGGGACTCTTGTCAGAATCAGGAGCCCTCTGGGTTAAATGTGGTGAGTGCACATAGTGTTATGGAGAAGGCTGGGAAGAGGCAGCTTTTGTTCTGAAGAGCTGGTGGCCTAGGCAAAATAAGAGAGAAGAGGAATGGGAAAGATAAAATGGGAAACTTGATAAACTGAGACCTGAGTTCAGCTGTGTGGAATCCCTTTGTGAATAAGGAACTCAATAAAAAAATAAATGGCAGCGTTCACAATATCATTATTAGTACTGCTACTCCTGCAACCTGGATGTTTTCAGCAAGGTGCTTCCAGTCTCTGCCTACACACCTAACCTTTCACTGCTAGTGGGGAATTTGCCCTTTTACTCTGTGCCACAGTTTGCAGGGAGGTGCCACCTACAGCCTGGCAGGAAGCTTCAGTCCGCCTTTGTGGGGAAGAAAGGGAACCTGGGAACAAAAGCACTCAAAAGCAGGTGTTGGCTGCATAGAGACAGGCCTTTGCTCTGCTCCAGGCATCTCCTCTTGTGTGCTCCTCATGATCTGTCTGGGATTAACAACCTTCACAGGTCACTGTGCTGCCTTCCTGATAACCTCCTTCAACTCGCTTGGGTAATGAGTCGCTTCTAGGGAGGGACACCATTTTATTACATCTGACTATAAAGAAATATTGCTGTGAGTTGGGGCAGGGCTGATGGTGTATGGTGAAAACAGATTCAGGAGGCTTATCGCTTTGTCTTTCAGAAAAGCACAGGGCATACAAATTTACTCCTAGAATAAATGACACTGATACTTTTGGAGAAATACAGCCTGTTACAATGTAGATACTGTGACACTGCTCTGCTCTTACAACCTAAAAGAATGATATTAAAAAAAAAAATAAAAATATAATATCTATTTTGCATTGCCTGGAGGTCAGAACATGAAGATTTTTCAAACCAAGCTATCTGTTTTATTTGAGCTTTCTATTTCACATCAAGCAGGCATGATTCTAGCTGATATGTTCTGTGTGCAAAATTCATGCAGTATTGTCCTCTAGCACCACCGGTCTGTGCGTGCTGAGTTCCCCTGCCATTTATGATGCATTTTGTGTTTGAAAACAATAAAAAGAGTTAAATGTAAAATCAAAACAGAACCACACAAAACTCTACTTTCTATGCAGCAGAAAAAAATACAGTTATGTATTACTCTTGAAATCGCCCAGACATGTTTTTATAGTTTTTATACAGAAATGCATGTGTCTTGCAGTTTGTACAGCAGCATGTTACACAGGAGAGGTGTCTCATTACTACACATTTCTGTAAACTAGCTCAGTGTTGCTTTGAGCCTTTTTAATGTTGCTTGTCAGATAATGTAATGTCAAGAAAGCACTTCTGATCCACTTATATCTTCTTTGAAACTGAAAAGAGAGTTGTGGAAGCCTAGCTGCTACATTGTGGTGACCTGGGAAGAACAGTACGAATGGATTAGTCCATTCCTTTAAGACTTCCTGTCTGGAGACAGAGACTACAAAATAAGCAGGAAAAGCTGAAGAAACAGCCTGGGTTTAGCCCAGTTGGAAACACGCAGTTTCCTACCAGCTGCATAGCGGTGCTGCCCTGACATATTCTCTCTGGCAGTTCTGCATCCATAGTAACTGCTGTCTGAAGGGTCTCAGCAGCCTGTGTTGGCTCTGAACATGTAATGTGCACAGAGGATGGGTGTGCTGCAACTGGTGTGTTCCTCATTCAGTGTGCAAACCTGAACTCGGTACCTGAAATATATATACCTGAGCAACACTGGAAGTCTGTTGGGAGCATGGGTGAGGACACGCTTCCCAGAAATACTGTTACAGCACATTTATGATAAAATGAATGGATCTCAAAGCATTTTTTGATCAAATTGAGATCTATTTTGAATAGATCTCAAAGCATATTACAAAGGAGGTCAGTTTCATTATCCCCTCTTTTACAGATGTTTATTCCCAAAGCTAAGAGCAGAGCAGAGACCTGCATATGGTGTCAGAGGAAGAAGGTATCAGACAGGCCTGGAATTCCAGTTATCCATGTGCAAGTCTACCACTGATCCAACAGGCCTTGCTGCAATAGATGATGTTTCTATGAATCAGTCCTTTGGGGGGTCTTGATCTGATTATTGTGATCTAGCTGCACTATCAAAAGAAAACTTGTAATAGTATATCTCCACATTCTAGGCATGGTTCACCCAGGAGTATCATAGTGCTGGGAATAGTTTCCAGGTGTAGTATTAAGATGTGCTTCTCCAAGCCCCACATACATACTCACTGCTACCCACAGGAGAACTAAAATTGGCAGATGGTGACCAAGTACCTGTGCTCACGGACTGCACTTGAGTTTCCCTATCATTCTTAAAACACAATGAAAAGGAAATAGTGGAAGGACAAAGGAAACACAGGCAAACCCCTCTGACTTGTGTGTGTATCAAAAGCACCTGCTCCATGTGTCCAGCTGATGCTGGCTGCATGTCCCTGTACTTTGGGGCAGGGATGAAGAGGGGTGTTAGTGCTCATTGACACTATACAGCAGCTGGTTCAATTTGGACCTTTGATTGCCTGTAGCGCTGGAGCTGTTGAAGCGTGTGTATGTTTGCACGCAGCCTAATTAGTGCCATTATCATTGTCATTAATGTCTTTTGATGAAGAACAGATGGTTCTGTCAAGGTTTCAAGCTGTGAAGTTCACTGACCCATTTGTACTGTAAGGGAGGGGGAAAGAAGATCCCCCAAACCCTCTTTCCAAATTAACGGTGGTAAGGATAAAGGGCAGTGAAAATGAAAATTGCCTAAATGTAAACCTTATGTTTCCCTGTGCAGTCTGTTCTGAAGACATGTGCAGACATTTACGGGAGCCCTGCTTTCCCTGGGGAAAACAAGGTTTCCTGACACTTATCCTCATGAGGCCTGGACCCATCAATTACCTTGAAGTTTGAACCAGGACTTCCCTGAAGAACACAGGAGGGAATGGATTGATATGATATATCCATGCCTTGGAAAGGGTCATTGCCAGCAGGACAGGTCACCACTGGGGAATAAAAAAAGGGGGAGGGGGGAAATAACATATTTGGAAGTTTTTTCAGTATAGCCCAAGTAACGCAAATCAAGAACCTTTAAGAATAGCTTTGACTAACTTTACTTTCTTCCTCCAGTTCTCTTCTGCCCCAACTTTGGCTACCATTCAGTCATGGTAGACATGTCTGTCCAGGGCCACTGCTCCAACTCCTTATTCTAGAAGATGGAATAGTGCTGTTGCATACTAAGAATTCGGACGGTCAGCAGTAAACATGGGATCATGGTTGAGATCCACTGGAAAAATGTGAATCCCAAGCACAGGTCATCTCCCAGGACGTTACTGTCCATCCTGTCAGCAGGTTTTCTCATCTCCTGTAAACTCTCACTGATCAGTACAAAGTCTGGATTAATTAAAAGAAACTCCTTTTCTCATTTAATTGTGAGGGAAGCTTTTAGTCTGGCCGTGATTCAAGATTAGCAATCTATTTTTGGCATGCTCTCGTCCATCTGGATGAGCAGTGTAATATGTACTTATAATATGAGGTCTGCTATTAGTATTCACTTCTGGCTTGTTATATACAGGCTGTGTCCCATCTACATGGATCATTCAGGAGTGTCTGTGCTGTACCTGAGTGGTCTGGCCAAAAACCTTACCAGCCTCCTGGCTATGTTCACAAGGTTTCCTGGTAGAACTGCAGTTAGAATTGCTAGGGTAATGGGTGCCAGTCATATCTGTACCTTTGTACAAGAGTTTTATACAGGGCTATGTATCTGTAATTTCAGGCCCATGGAGAACATACTCTAGTGCATGGATAGACTGGATTTTTGGCTTGAAATAGATACTGGCTCCATTGCATTGTCCTCAGTTGAAGTTGCAACCTTCCCATTTCCTTATGAATTTAGGAGTTTAAAGAGATTGCTGGAAAGTGTAGTAATTTAGAAAGATAATGTTATGTTAGTGTTAAAGAAATACACAATAAGAATAAAGAAGCATTGGAAATATATCTCATTTTTTTTGCTCCTTCATATTTTCATTTTGAAGAAGGAAGAAATTAAGTTCATTAGCACTGCTCTAGCACAATATCTAACTGGTTGCAGCATGGGACAGTCATGCAATCTCGTGTCATGAACACAATAATTTAAGAGTTAGGTTTTTTTTCCTCTTTCCTCTACAACAGCTTCTATTAAGGACTAAGTAGTTATATGCCTGATTAATTTACATTGCCTTTTTCAGGCTGCAGAAACAATTATCTCTCAATGGGAGAGTTTTCAAACAAACACAGTCATGTCCATGAATTAATCTCCCAAGGAGTCTCTCCAGAGCTACAAAAGGAGATTTAGAGCAGGCAAAAATTCTGCTGCTCTTCCCTGACTCCTTCCTGGCAGTTTCACAAAGCTTTGACCATCTTCCTGCCTGGTCCCTGTCTCCCAGAAACAGGAAGAGGCAAGGCTTGTAGAAATGCTGGTCCCTTATTTCAACAAACGTGTAGATGATATGTCACAAGCCTTTACACATGCTGTGTTTTGTGTGTGTGCTTGGGAGAAGTCCCGTGGCAGTAGTAAGCCCTATATTGTACTCTATCCTCTGGAAGTTTGTAGGGGGGAGGGCTTGGGAAGGCAAAAGGAGCAGGAGAAGAACATGGAGAGCATGAAGAGTGTTCCTCCCCATGCATCTCCTTGCAGATACAAACTCAGAGACACAGGCGTACAACTCCAGGGTGTACAAACACCCTCCTCTCAGGTGCCTCTGACCTATTCAAAGATGCTGTGCTCTGGCACAGCACGTGTATATGATTGCTTTAGGTGCTTAGGCTTTCCTATGGAAACGTGTAGGAACTGGGGCTGGCTGTCTCATTAGTTCCCATAGAAGGTGGCAGCTGAAGAGTGAGGGGGTGAAGGGAAAGTGGAAGCGTGGCATGCTTCATTAGACTGAGTGGAAACATTTTTGCAGGAGTTTATGGAGAGTGGAAATGTCACCCTGGGTCTGCAATCAGCAGAAGATTTAAAAGCTGCAAATGTCTGCTCATGGGGAAAAAGTCCCTCCCAAATCCTCTCAAACCTAGCTGGGGATTTCTCTTTTTCTCCTCTCCTCTCTTTCTCTCTCACAATCTTAAACATATTTAATATATGCTTTGTAGTTTATATACGCAGTGAAGATTTTTAAGGCTTGTTTTTAGTATTTTTTGTGTCTATCCATTCATTTTGGTTTTCCTGCCTTTGGGGGCAGTCAGGTGCATGGGTTTTCAGGGACTTCAGGAACCTATACAGTAAAGCACAGTCTTTCCTGGGCAGGACATGCAGGGGATCCAGGGTTCAGGGGAGCTTGGCTGGCTGCCGTGGCCCGAAGAAAACAACCTACCTTGCCAGTGGTGGGTGGGAGCTTGCCCAGGAAGGGTTATGTCAGAAGGGAGGGAACTGTCCTGGCTGCCCAGAGCGAAACCCGGAGAAGCTGGGGAGGGACAAGGTAAAGTAGAAAGGAGCTGTGGGACAATTTTGATAAGCATCTGCTCAGATGGGTGCCAAAGTTCAACCAGGTGAAAGGAAGGAGTTGTGGCTGTGGGGAACAGCTGAAGAGGTGGAGGGACTTTGGGGGGGGGGAGAGAGAGATGGGTGAAAAGGGATTTTTTGGGTGAAGAGTCAGGATGTGAGGGGCTCTTGCAGGGGGCAATGCTGTGCTTGGAGAGCAAGGGGGCTCCTGAGCAGGTTTGGATGGATCAGGGCAGTGGTTGTGACCACATTCTTGTGAAAAATAAGATTGCTCTGTTCACCAACACCTCTATGTGCTTCTTTATTTCATTATTGGATGCTCTTGCTAGGCATTTGGATGTCCTCACATTTCTCTTTTGAGAGGCTTTTTTTTTTTTTTCTACTGGCTGAAGTCTGTACTTAAAGCATGTATTTTTACTACATTGTGCTAGTGTTTTCAGATTAGTTTTTGTTCTCTGTCCCAACATAAATATTAGGAATATGATTTTAAAGTTGAACATTATTTAGTATATCATCAAAACTTATGGTCTTAATTGGCTGCTGTCTGTCCTCTAGTACTTAAGAGTGGGACTAGAAGAATTCCTCCCCTTCCTCTTCCAATGAGGAATCACTTTGCAGTGTCAGCAAATAGATTTTCTAAAGGATATTCTGGGGCAGTGGTTGTCAGTTGAGTTCTACTCAGCTTACATCATATATTACTTGAAGTCTTTGATTTCTTTTGGAACTATGGCATCACTATTGTTTACCACATTTAAGGTTAAAAAGGTATTTGAATACATAATAACCTCATTGTAGATCATCTCGTATTTTTCTGCATTTTTCGCCCTGTTTTGAAAAGCAACAGACCATTACTGTCAGATAAAAAAGTTTTGATTTAGTATTTGTGGCTTTAGAGCAGTTTCCATAGGAACCAAGCACAAAATAAAAAGAATGGGCAAGTGGCTCACCCATCAGCTCCACCAAAGGCACTTGCACTCGGGGGCAGGTGACAATGAAGAGGTGCTGCCACGTGACTGCCTTCATATCATGATTTAAGCTGTAACCAGGCACATGGAATATTTACAGTGAAGTCTGAAGCCAGAACCAGTTCAGCTGGCTTTGCATTTTGTTACAAATCAAATTACCCACTAGTTTCAACTTGCCAGTTTCATGTACAAAAATGTGAGGTTACAGCAGTGTTTGCAGAACTCTGATAGGAAATAGCACACGCTGAGGGTGTGCAACTGCAAATATTACTTGATATGTTTAAGACAATTGACATTTTTTCAGGCCATCTGTAAAGTGCATCTGAATGTTCACTTAAATTTAAACCATCTCTGGAGAGCCCTAGACCCCGTTTTTGAAGCAGTCCTATTTTGGGATGAACCATAATTTACATGCAAATACTATCCACATCCAATTTTGAAGCAAAAACCAAGCAAAATCTGACAGAGGTCAGAAAGGTTGAGCATATGGCTTGTATTTGGAAATCACTGATGGCAGGACTCTGAAGTGGGCGAATAGATATGTGTATGGAAAAGTGAGATTTAAGATTATGCTTTTAAAGTTATTCCATGGTGAACTGTGGGGTCTGCAGTGCAAAGAATTCTCCTATTTTTAAGTTGGAGCATGCATTTACTGAAACTCTTGTTTGTTAGCCTCCTAAATATCTGTGGTTTCAGCTGCTCTTCTTTGTGGAGTGCCACGAATCGTTATTGAAATTACACCTGCATGGCAGACAGTCACTGACACCAGAGCATCCTTGCCAGCTTGCACCAGCTCAGGAGTCTTCCTGTATCTATTTACTTCTCCTTGGTGTCAGATTCTTGTTGCATGTGTATTGAGTACCCAAGTCAATCTGAATACCTGGTTTCTTTGCCTTCTCTTTCATTCAGTTTTCTTTCTGTGTTATAGTATATAGTATCGTACAACAGAGGTTATGAATCAAGGTACCCCACAATAGGAGCTGAGCCATCCTAGATAAGGGGCTGGCTCTACCTGTTGCCATTTACTTTATCAGGGGAAGGGCCACAAGGTTGCCCAGCAAGGTCTGAAGTAACCGGGGCCAGAAGCTGCTCTGCTTTTGCCTCAGCTTTTGCAGTGAAAATGGCTGAGGACCTACTTGTCAGGAGCTTGATAAGCAGAGGTTCTTCTGCTTATCTGAACACTGAGACTCCCAAGGAAGGTGAACTGATATGAAATCACTTGTTCGTTTTCGCTCTCTGCATTAACTTTCCTTTTCCCTTTAAGTAAATAGCAACTGAGGTGAAAAACTGTCTTTTTAACTCTGTATCTGTTTGCTTTTGCTGTGCTATATCCCTAAAGAATTAAACTTGAGGGGAGAGTTTATGTTTGTGGTTAATGTGTAGGAGTCACTGTGGCAAATTTAAAGGAAGATGGGACACATTTAGGAATGTAAATTTGAATCACAGCATCTTTCAGTCCCTGCAGGAATTCTGCCCCAAAGTTCCTATTTAAAGTCCCAAGGCTATTGACTGTGCCTGTTTCGATATCTTGCATTTCTGATGGCTGCTGAGAAAAGAAGTGGGATCAGAGCTGGTATGCTGGGGAGAGACATGTTGGTGGGGTCTGGAGTAGGAAGGGGCTGTGCAGGATGGAAGGGACAGAGCCCACACAGGCAGGAGATAAGTGACCAAGAGGCGGAGGGATAAAGTCATTGCTAGGAAATCAAGAAGAGATGGAAGGAAGGGGAGGAAGGGAGAGTGTTTGAAGCAATAAGGGAAAAAAATATGTTTTTGGAAGTGTGGGAATAGTAACAGACTTGCACAACAGGCTGGAGAGAGGAAGTCAGAAAACACTAGAGACACAACAGAATTCCTTTTAAGAAATACAAGTCTACACAAATAACAAAATCCAATCATAACTTTGACAGCTAAATAAGGTTTATGGGTACCTGACTCTGAATCCCTACATTTTGAAGTGGGAAGCAGAGGGAGTCCAGACTTTAGCCACTGCCAGCAATTTGGAGCATGTGGGGACACAGCACAGAGGCTCTGCCAGAGCTGCCAAGCCCCCGTCATAGGGGGGAGGCAAATGAGTCTGGTGCAGGACCCTCCCCTGCTAGGCACAGATTGAAATTCTGGCACAAAGGGTGCTGTACAGCATGCTGAGAAGCTGGACACAGGTGTACTTGTGTGAGTAATAATTTCTGATCAACTCTGGACATGATAGTCAAGTTGGTATCTGTTATCTGTTAATTAATATCAAAGCCTGAACCAGCCATGTTCTTGTTGCCAGCCTAATAGACAAGTGGATGTGGCAGCTGTGACGTGCCTTCATTTTTAGTAAGGCTTGGCACAGTGCTGCGTGGCACTTTGCTACACAAACTCAGGAAAGAAAATCCACCTAAGATTGGCACGGTCTTTGGAAAACTAGACTGTGTAATCTATCAATAGTTCTCTGTCAAGCTCAGAGAGCATTCAGGAGTCCTGGGTCCAGTACTGTTCAATAGTTTCTTTTGTTACTTGACAACTGGAGGACAAGTACGCATATAGGAGTTGCAGATAACACCAAGCCAGAAGGACTGTCAACCTTCTGGAGGACAAAATTAGAATTTGTAATGATTTTGATAAATTGAAGTTATGATGTAAAATCCAATCAAATGAAATTCAATAAAGGCAAGTGGTTAGAAAAAGGAAAAATCAAATACACAAATACCCAAGTATCTAGTTTTGGCACTGTGATTTGAGTGTGATAGAGAAATGAAGGAGAGATCAGAGTTCTAGAAAATCTGATCTGTGTAGAAAGATGGAAAAGATTGGGTAACAGAGAACGTGAATTAAAATACGTTAACTTATGACAGGTAGTTGCAGTGAAGATGCTGATCAGATGTTCTCTGTGTATAATAAGGTTAGAAATAATGGGATGAATTGCATTTGCAAGAAGAGATTTGAATTAGATGTTAAGGGGAAGCTATACAGGTAGGAGGATAGCACTAGAAGTGAAGCTAACCTGAGAGGCTGAAATTTGAGGTTTTTAAGTGTCAGGGAGACATTCATCTGCCTACAGTTATTCTGGCACACCAACCTGCCTTAGGTGAGGGGATGGATGAGGCAGAAGATTCTTCAGTTAATCTGTACTACAGAGGGATGTAAAGTGGATTTTTTTAAAAAATTGAGGCATCTGACAATTTGTCTTATAGCACAGCTTTCCTTCGCTTTCCTGTTGCTCCTCGTGGGATGCTATGGACTGTGGTCTGTAAATTATTTCTCAGCACCCTGCTGGAGGGCTCCTCAGAGGGACCTAGCCAGGCTGGAGCAGTGGGGTGATGGGAACCTCCCAGAGCTCAGCAATGACAGATGGGAAAGCCTTTGCTTGTAACAAAACAGCCCCAAGCAACAGTTCAGATGCTGCTGGGGGTCTGAATGGCGAGGGAGCAGCACTGTGGAAAAGGAGCTGGTGTCCTGGTGAACAAAAATGGAATATGTAGCAACAGCGTGCCCTCTTGTCAATGAATATAAACCAAATGGCAGGTTTCTTCAGCAAGGGCTTACTGATGTGTCAAGGGAAAGGATGATTTTCCCTGGTCAGCATTTGTGAGGCTGTGTCTGGAACACTGGTCAGTCTGGGGCCTCTCTGCTCACAAGAATGATTAACAAACCACATTAACAAACCACCAAGTCCAGTGGAGGGTCCCTGAGATGGTCAGGTGATGGAAGCATGTGTTGTAAGATAAGATGCTGAGGGAATTGGGCTTGTTTAAGCCAGAACAGAGGTCTGAGGGGAGAATTGCTGCATTTGCTTATCTGCAAAGGTTGTTATCATCTGAAAATCCAATACTTGTCCTGTTGTCAGAGAAGATACAGATTTTTTTTTCTAAGGCATATAGGGAAAGATCAAGAGGCAATGGTCATAAATTGAAGAAAAAAAAAAAAAAAGAGAAATTCCAACTGGATAAAATCATGTTAAAAAATTCTGTAGAGGAGTAAAACACTGGGGCATGCATCCAGAAAGATGACGGATCCTCCATTACCAAAAAATTGCAAAACTCATTTGGGCAAGACTGTGAGGAATCTTATTTATCTCTGTTGTTCGACTTTGAGCAGGTTGGATCAGTTGACTTCAGAAATCTTTCAGCCTCAATTGGTTTGTGGTTCTGTTTTGGGTGGCCCAAAGTCTGTCAGAGTCCTTGACTCCAAAATTTTGAGGAAAAATGCCTGACAATTTCTACCATCAAATAGCTAACAGATTCTGAAAAGGTTAATTTTGCTTGGAATTGCTAGATCAGAAAAAAGATTTAAAAAAAAAAAATGATGCAGAATGTTTATCTCCTTTGTCCTGTATGATGCTAAACTAATAAATTTTCAAGCGTATGACTACTTCCTGTAAGAAAACATAACAAATATTCTTTGAACAGCAGCAGTTGAAGCTGTATCCAGCATTTGCATAAAAATGGGCAAGTTCAAAACCAATTTTTTTGAAAGATCAGGTAACTTTGCCAGTATAGAGAGAACATGATCTCTGCATATCACCGTTACTTGCACGGTTATAAAAATGTGATGGCATTCACTTGGGCACATCTGCAGCAGATCAGGCAGTATCAGCTATGACAGCCATAGGAAAATGGTTGTACTTTGCAACCAACTTTTTCCATTTAACAATTTGAAGTAATTCCCCATATGAGCATGTGTATTGCAGAGCTGCAGGGCAGCTCAGTGTCTCCTATTCAAAAGTAAAAAGACTAATTTTATAGCAGAGTATGGCACAGTACACTGCATCACGAGTCACAGCAAGACTGCATTAATAGCTTGAAGGTTAGGAGACAGAGAAAAATGAGGTGGGGCTGATCTTTGTGCTCAGCTTGGAGCTGGGAATCTTGAAACACTTTTGAAAATTGCTTTTGTTTCTTAAAAAAAATAATCATGGAGCTGCTTACACTGGTACTTCAGTATCTTTACTCATCTCTTCAAAAAGAAAATGGACTTGGTGGGCTGTGTGTTGTCCATTCTCACACTGATACTCTGGTGTGGCTAATGACCAATTTGTTGGTTAGCTACTAGGCTTCCATGGCACTCTGGATACTTCTCATGGGTATGCACCTGAAGCAGGCTTGTTACCATGGTGGCCCAGATGCTTCAGACTTTGTGGGTCCGAACAATGAATAGCCAAGTGATAATCTCACAGCACAGAATGGTTTTCTCTCCATCCCCTCTGCTGCAGCACCTTTCACAAGCTCCATTTTAGCTCCTTGGGAGATGGTATCCAAATATTGGATACCATCCATTATCCTCGTGGAGAACTGAATGAACAGATCAGTTCAGAGGACTAACTGCTCAGATGTGCAGCCTCTTAACTACAGGCAAGTGAGAGAGTTGATGGATTTGGTTGTCTCCAGAGGCTTCTGCGTGCTGGTAGCTAACACAACTTGAAAGAATGGGGCAAACGCAGGGCAGATTACAAGGCAGAGAGAGTATGGACCACAGGAAGACTGGAAAGCTATGTTTGTCTTATATTCAACCACCTCCACTTTCCTCCCCACACCTCATTTCCCTTAAAGCAATTCATAGGTCAGTGAAGACCTTCTCAAGCAAGATATGACTGAATTTCAAGTATTTTCTTTATTATGCGTTGTGGGAAAGTAAATTGCAGGGAAGTTGAGCATTAGTGAAAGGCAACCTCCCTACATGACTTCTATTCAATGAATACCTTTCTCTGACTGACTGCAGATTTCTTTGTCTATGTGGTATTTCCTGCTCCAGTGTCCCTAGCAAGCCTTCTGTAAGCTGGAGCAAGTGGGGCAGTGCGTGGGTCCTTCATGTTCTTGCCCTCATGGCTTCCTGTACAATCATCTTCACCATCCTTCAGGTGAGCTGATGCAATGTCTGTTAAATGTGAACTGTGATCAAGCATGTGCAATGTGTACTGAAGTAAAGTTCTGAAAACGATGAGATGACCACGTATTTACTTAGTATGCTGGTCTGTTTTCAGAAACTCGCAGAGCTTCTTCCATCCTGACATGGCGATGCATCTCACATGAGCATTAGGTCTGTTAATCAGTCCAGACTTTCTGAAATTACAGCCAGCCTCATTTATTGCTTTACCAGGCAGCTACAGGCATATCTCTATTGATTTCACAAATATTATGCATAGTATCCAACATAAAGACAATAAAAACTACTGAGACGGAAAAGCAGGGGTTTGCTCCAGCTAAAGGCTCCAGATTATGCCTTCACGGTGTTCCCCCTCCATGCTGGAGTTTACCACCTGACAATATGCTCACAAGGTGTCCATCTCCCAGTTATTATTGCTGCTGCTTGTGCTAATGTGGTGGCTTCACTTGCTGGCCTTTGAACTCCAGTGATCGGAAGAAGGATGCACTAAACTTTTTGTGGGATTTGCTCTGGGGAAGGTGATCACTGGCAGGGAGGTGAGGTAGCAGACTGGGGACTGCTGCCCTTATTGCCAGAGCCAGATCAGCATGGGTTTGTGAATCAAAGCCCTGTACTAACTTAAAGCTAGTGCTATTTTCTTGGGCAGCAGAAACCCTAGCATTGCTTGCTGACAGGCACGTTTGTAATGGCTTCGAGCTGAGGTGAAGCTGTTCATGCTATGCACAAGGCAGCATCACTGTTGGGTTTGTGAATGCAGTGCGTACTCCATTCATAAACGAGGCCTAGATCACTTCATTACCACCCAGCCTCAAGTGTGTGGGATACCTGAGTGCATGAACATCTTCTCACCCTATACAGAACGCACGCTGCAGCCTCCAATGGCTGTAAAATAGACTGCATTCACATGCTTATATTGCTGCCTTGCAGTAATAAGCAAAATATAACCTCTTTCCCCAAGGCTGGTCAATATATACATAATAAAGAAAAACTCTTTTTTTTTTTTTTTTTTTTTTTTTTTTTTTTTGATTCTTACTGCAGGTGAAGTGCTGTTGTAACACGGCCCCTGTGTAGCAGAATAAAATTGAGAGCAGTAGTTCCCAACAGGGTTTCTCTTGCATTTGTCCTTCTAAATTTGAAACCATGTTTCTCTGGGAGGGGAAAGCCATGCTAAAAGGTGAGATGAGAGACTGTAAAAAAGCCAAGACAGGGCTGCAGACACCCAAGTCCTCAGACTTTTCTGGCTGTGCAGTCTTTGGCACATCACGTAAACTCATTTTGTCTGCTTTGTAAAGCTATGCAATGAAGCTACTGTTTCCATACCCCCTGGTCTCTGCCTGTTCTGTTTAGCTCTTACATTTTATGTTGCTTCTTTCTAATATAATTCTATTTCTTGTGTTCTTCCTGGCTTTGTGTCCCGCTGCTGTTGATTATTCATCTACTTTCCAGCTCTGCATGTTAATATTCACATGCAATCACAAGCTGATGGATGCTCAAACTAATATCAAGCATATTTCAGAAATTCCTTCTAGATAGTAATTTTTTTCTCTACTTCTCTGCTTCTACTTTGCTTCACAAAGCAAGATGGAAACATTTCTACATCTAAATTTGTCAGTCTCTTCCAGACACTGGTATGAAGTAGAAGCATAAAAAAAGGGAAGAAATCAAAGCAAATGGGAAATGCACAGGACCAAAGGAAGCCACCAGAATGCCTGGACTGAGGTGTAGCATTGTTTGCCATTCTGCTTCTGGCCAGGATGTTATCACTTCTACCAAAGTGATCTGCTTTTGATATAGATCTATATATAGATCTACCAAAAGATCTACCTTTCTGCCAAACTTTGCCCAACATTTCCAAAGACTTTTTATTTATTTTTTTCTTTAAGGACAGTTGTAAAGCAGCTTGGCCTAGTTTTGCAGCTGTCCTCCAGCTTGGACCACGGGCAGCCATTTTTGTACCTTCCTCTGGCGTTTCTTGGCATGGAAGAGAGTTACTGCCTGTCAGGTGACAGAGGTGGCTGTGTGGGTTTGTGTTCACCCTTCACCGACACCCTGGCCATGGCTCCACCTGCACCTTCTGGGAGAAAAAGAAAAAGCCTGGTTTGCTGGCTGTCTCACTTTGCTGCTCTCACAGTTGTACCAACACTTACCATACAATCACTTTGAAAAATTGCTGTCCTTCCTGCCAGGTTAAATTTCACATCCCTCTGTTGACTGGGGTCCACCAGAGTGAGGGGCCGTCGGCACCTGGTGCAATAGTGATCATTCTTCCTGGTCCCCATAGTTCTTTTGCTAGCCAGTATCCATTTGCTTAACCAGCTGGCACAGCTTGGCATTTGCATGCTCATATCTGAGGGCCAGTTGTCTAATTTCGCTGCTGGCCTGGTCTAATCTCCTATGCTTATTCTCTGTGGTGGTGAACCAGGGAAGGACAGAGAAATAATTGAAATAAATGAGGCTGAATGAAGCCTCATTTTGGTCACTGGCAGCATGCTGTTTGCAGGGATAGAAACCTTCTGTAAGGCGTGAGGGTCTGCGCTTGCAAGGAAGAGGCCTACATGGTAGCAAGGTATGAACAGTGGGAAAATATACTCTGTGGTTTTGGTTTTTTGGTTTGCTTGCTTGCTAGGTTTGTACCGCAGTATATTTGCCTGGTGTTGAATTTGATAATCCACCTAGCTGACTCTGCAGTTGTGAAGTATTATGTGGAAACAACTCACTGGGACAGAAGCTGCCAGCCTGACTGTACTGGATTTCAAAATGTGTGTGCATTTACTGATACTTCCCCTCCTGGGGGGAAGGAGAAGCTTTTTTCCTGCTGTCAAATGCTCTTTCATAGCCAGCCAGGCTGGGTGCTCAGCCTTCCCAAGGAAGAAACTAGTTTAGAAGAGGTTGATAGTTGTATTTGTTGCCATAGGCATCTTTCTCAGTTGCTCCCCACATATGAATAAAAATGCTGCTCTCTCATAGTTGCCTTTGGAAGGAGAAGGAAGATAATGCACATTTTTACAGGTGGTAAAATGAAGGCACAAAGAGTTTTATTTCAAAGATGATGTGACAGCCATGAACTTGAATTAAGTCAGAAACCTGGAAGCAAGTAAAACTCCCAAACTCTCAAATGATTCAATTGACATGACTTTTAAATTAATTATTTGATTTTTGCAGCCCTGAAGAAAGTTTAGGACTTAAAACGTAAACCTTAGGATCAGGAGACTGGAGTTCTGCTCCTGCTTTGACGGTTGTTTGTTGACAAATGGGGAATTTACAATTCTGGACATAACTTGCTTTGGAAATCCTACTTGTGCTCTTTGAAGAAAAGAACTCTCATTTCACACCTTGCTTCTTTGTGGAAAACTGGCATATTACTCCACATTTCTATGCTATTTCAGAGTTGCTTTGAGATTACATCTGTGAAGTACTTTGAGATCATTGAGGGAGAAGATAGTTGAAGTCAGATATTTTAACTTTCACAGAGGCTGGCGTTTGTTACATCACTGTCTCAGGATGACTGGCCAGAACTTCCTTTGAGGTTTAATTAATGAAAATCCAGCTGGATCAGCAGTGTATAGTTCCAGCATCTTTTTTCTCTCTCCAGATTATGGTTGTACAACTTCACTCAGTAGATCCACCTTTCTACAGATGGGAGAAAGGGACAAACAGACCTAGGAGCAAAATATGTTTGGGCAAGATGTTGCAGAAGTTATTTTGAACACCTCTTAGTGATGTGTCTCAGTTGTAGGGAAAGTGCATCTAAAAAAGAAAGAACCAGAAAAGTACAGATAATTTGGTATCTTTTACTTAGGCTAGTCCAATATGCAAATTTGTATAGTCTTTCTTATTAAAAGTGGATGAGTTAGTAATGAAATGAGGAAGAGGGAGGGCTTGGGGGAGCTGTAGACTGAGGACAGACAGGCAAGGCAGCTGGGGAGTGAGGGATCCTGGTGGCATGGAAAAGGGTCAACTGCCAATCTCTGGCTTAGTACCTTGCCTAATGGTGGTTTCTGTCAGGCTGTCATAGATCCTCTCATTCTCTAAGCTCCCCACTTGGTTTCAGTGAAAATGAACATCAGATGTGGTCCCTCTATGCTCCCCTTCCTCCCTGTGGGCAGGTGCTTCCTAACTGCTCGCCTCTGGCCCCTGCTGGCAGGGCAGCACTTCAGTCCTGGCTTTTAGGCCATTTTCAGCCCATTGCCTCTTCTGTTACTTCCACAGTCTGCTCCCGAACTGCAGGGAGGGCTCGCTGTAAAGGGTCAAGCTCTTCCCAGACTTGTGGCATCTCCAGGTTGTGGCTGGTTTATTCCTGTGTTTTGGAGAGGGACTCCAAGTGGGTTACAGACTGGAGTCTTTTCTTCCTGCTCATTTGGGGTGGAGAGGTGTTGTCTGGTAATGGAGCAGCAGATCACTTAGAGATGTTATCCATCACACAGGCAGAGAGAAAACCTGCAGATTTTCTTACAGGGCTAAACATTTCAAAGGATGTTGGATGCGTCAATGCTAATCCTGCATTGGGCAAAATGCCAGAGTCTGCCTAATGCCATTGCTGGTCTGACATTTGAGCCTCCATCCTAATGGATGCCAAAGCGGATCCCTCCAACTCACAGAGCCATTAATTAGAGCTTAATGACTTTCTGCAAGAAAAGGCCTCGGAAATGAGCTTCAGAGAATTTCCTTACTGATAATACATGGTGTGCACACCAGGTTGGCCTGCTTCGGTCAGACTCTGAGGTCTCTTAAGTCAAAGGGCCTGTGCTTCTGTTTACAGCATATACCTTTCTTCCTTTGTAGAATGACACCTTCCGATACATCTGAAGACGTTTTGTGTCTTCTCTAGGCAGGAAATGAATTTTAAACTCTGCTAATACTGGCATGGCTCTTGAAATGACAGCTCTGGTTACACCTTAAAACTTCAGCCCCAGTTACCTGCAATTGTGTTTTCTATGTCTTTTTCCTCTATCTAAAGCTTGCTCTGAATGAACGAAGAACAGGTTTGGGGAGATTTCTTTTTTTCCTAAACAGGGAACTCAGTGTTTACTTTGATGTAGTTTAACTTTGAACCTCCTATTTTCTTAACAGAACTAGAATGGAGGCTCTCCAAAAGGCACTGGGAGCTGTCTTGCCTTCTTGATTTGAATGTCTCAGTTTTCTTTCATGTATATTAATTAAGGTTCCTAGGCTGTAACCTCTGGCTGCAGACTGTACTTGTGTGATGATGGCAGAGTATATGAATAAGGAGTGTCGGCTTTGTAGGAAGTTTGAACATGATGATAAGAGTTGGACACTTTCAGTATTTTCTTTCAGTATTTTCTTTCAGCCTCTTTGCAAGGTGATTGGAAATTCTGAGAAGTTTAAGCAGTACCGGTAGCAATCAAATATATTTTCCCAGTAATTTTCTTGCAACTACCTGTGTACTCATCCACATAATGCTTTTGTCAGATCTCTCCATTTGATGTTGCTACAGTGCAGCTAGTATTGGCTTGCACAAGAGCTGGAAGAAAAAAAACCTCTGAACTTTAACTCATTGACACAATCATGTACTTTTTGCCAGTGCCACCAGCACAAATACCAACTTTCTAAGTGGCTTTCCAAATATTTGGATTCAGTTAATGCAATCAAGCCATTATGGAGACTGGGCTCCTGAAGCAAGCCTATTCCATTTGGTTTTTCTCTGGTTGGGTGCACTTATCTCAGGGCTGGGTACAGTAGTCTTCCTCCTCAGCAGAAGGCTATTTAGGGCATGTTATGTGTCAGCTGCTGTAGCTCTTATCCTCTGTTGAGAGTACATAAGAATTTTGACTGTGTAAGGCTTTTTTAGTTTCCACTCTTTAGAGCTCTTATGTGCATTATTTTCACCCAGCCAGATTCTTCAGTTTCACTATAGAGGGAACCAAAGCTGAAGAAAATTTGAATGATTATGGCTTTGTGCTTTTTCATTATAGGATTTTTTTTTAATGCAAAAATTAAAGTTTTTTCAACTTTGAAGGTTTTCAAATGTTTACAAAATTACAGATTTACACTGAGAATAAAATGATTTTGTGAGTTATTTTGAAAATCCTTGTGTAATCTTGCAGTAGGAAAGGTGGGTAGGAAGAGATGAAAAACAATGCTTTGCCCTTTCACAGTGCATTTTTCATTATAGGTTGGAGCTAAATTTAAACTCATAAAAGAGGAAAGCTGTGTGTGTGTAAGTATTAGGTGGGGGGGGGGGGGTGATTTAGCTGGAAGTAGAATGGGAATTTTTAACGGTGGGAGGGAGGAGACGTGTTCTGGGATATCTCTGCGTGGGTCTGCCACCTCCGCAGTCCTTGAGAGTGAGCATGGAGGAGCTGGGGAGCTGTGCCCTCTGCAGCCAAATGGCTCCTAGCACATAATGGTAGGAGTCCCCCTTTTGTCTCAGCACCACTTCATGGTTGCAGAGCTCAGTTTTACTGTCATCGTGGTTTCTCTCACCAGGTTTTCTTTACCATCCTCTCTTTTTTTTTTTTTTTTTTTTTTTCTCATTAATTAACCTCTCATTTTTGAGCTTGATGCTGTAAATGTTCCAGTGTGACTCACAAAATTAAAGTCCCTCAACGTGCTGTGAGGAAAAAAGGCTGGCACCCCGCAGCTCCAAGGCAAAAAGCTAATCGGACGTGACTTCATGGTGTGTTTGGCAGGCCGCTCTGATCTGCCCGCTCCAGCGACAGCCCATCACATGGCTGCCCGGGGAGGGGGCCGGCTCCATAAGTCTTTCTGCTTCGGGTTTAGGAAACGGGATGGTCGGGGTTTTGTTTGCTCACATGCACGTTCATTAGCTACGTTCACCATTTTGCTGGCAGCTGCTTTTGCTAGGGGGTGGTCTCCTTGTTTCTTTGGGCTAGGATGGCTTGGTGCTGTAAGCAGAACGATGCTTGTTTATGGAGGTTGAACTGGTTGGCTGTAGCACTGGCAAACTATGTGTTTTGATTTGGTGGGTGTATTTAGTGAGGATGGGGGGCTGATTACTTGATAAGGACAGTAGATTGCTTCTTACCGAAGTCCAGATTGGCCTTGCATATCCTGAAGATGTAACACACATAATAGACTGAGCTCTTCTCATTAAAATCCTAGAAATAGCGGTGCTCACTTTTACCATGTTGATTCTGAGTCTATCTGAAATGAAGTGGTAAACTGAATCTGAACTGTGGACTCCAAATTTCTCACCCATATGATGCAAAAAAAAAAAAAGAGAAAAGCTCAAATCTGAGATATCATGGCCCAGATCTATTTTGATCCATGATAGCAGTAGGGGCTGTTGCTGTGCAACGTTTTGTTTGGACAGCTAGGAGTCGAAACCTTTAAATTATATTTTTTGGCAGAGGGGAGGGAAGAGGGAACAGATTGTTTAAATGTATGATTTTTAATCATGTAAGAAAGTGGCAGGAGAGAAGGTGGTGTAAAACCACCTGATTTGTTTTCATTTAAAGATTTGTGGATTTGACCAAAATCCTGTTTCTCCCTCTTCACTCAGGCTCTGAAAAACATTTATTGGGGTTCTTACTTCCTTTTCATAGTTCATTTGGTTTTAGTTTGATTGTGTTTCCCAGAAATCCTTGACAAATGTTCTTGTTCTGCTTAAAAATAAATACCTAATATTATCCTTTTGCTGCATGATCGTACAACTGCAAATAAGATACAAGCAAGATCATTTGGAAGCATTAATGTCAGAGTGAAAATCCCTACTACTTTAGGTACTACTTGTGTCCCTTGTATGATAGCAGCTAGACTCTGGTCTGAAGGCAGGTGTCTTGAAGGACTGTGGCAGCAGTATCAGTGCTTTCTTCAGGGTGGATTTCCTGGCTTTTGCTTTTATTCCTGTGGCGTTTCTGTCTTAAACTAACTCTTCCTTGCCATAGTGGGTCTAATCCTGAGTGAGGACTTCAGGTATGACCATTACCTGGCAGGATTTGATACCGGTATTTCAAGTTTCCTATCCTATACTTTATCTTACCCCAAAATTAAGGGATGAGAAAATTAAATTTAATGATTCTTGGGGCTTGATTTTTGACTTTTTTTTTTTTTTTTTTTTTTTTTTTTTTTAAATCAATCCCTTTACTTCATTCTAACGGTACTAAATTTTTTATCTCGTCAGCTAAATGTTTTGCTGTTGGCTACTGAAATCAGCATAAACCTGGCATGTCCCTGAGAGAGCACAGGTTTTCCACTGAGAGCCTGGGAAAGGGTTATATGGCCCTTCCTTGTAGCAACGGTATTAAGTGCCTTCATTAGAGAACATGAAATAATTAGATTGTGAGCGTTTTGGCATGGGGTGGAAATGGTAGAAACAGTTACCTGCATACCTACAAGCTCTTACTTTTTGGACTTTCAAGTCCCGTAGCTCAAGGAAGCTGGAGCAGATGTCAATTTAGAGAAGCATATGGGGGAACATTCACCAGGGACAACTTCAGCAAAAAAAATAACAGTAAACAGGCTGTTGATTCCCCCTGGGAAAGAGAGAGGGCAGAAAAGTTGAGAGAGTAGAGGATGGCATCAGAACAAGGTGAAAGAAGGCAATTCACCAGTCAGCACTTCCCCATCTCCGGAGGCTTGCATTTAAGCACATCCATCCAGTGCAGCTGCAGCTACATTTTAGGAATCAGGAAATAAGCTGAGTGGCAAAGAAAGATAGGAATTGACAGCTCTCACTGTTCAGGCTCTCCCCTTCGCACTGGGAAAGCAACTAGAGAAGAGCTTTTCTCCTGCGGAAGCGCATAACATTCACCGGCAGGCCTCGTTGCTGAGCGGAGAAAAAGGTAGAGTGAGGGAAGGACTCGTGGAAGTGCCTGGTCCCAGCTGCCCAGGGAATTAAGCTCAGCGCTTGTGCAAGTTTTGCTGACTCTGTGCCTCCCCCGGATCAGGGCTGGGGGGGCACTGGAAGGGAGAGCAAATGACAGTTGTGAATCTGCTGACATTTTGTTTGCAGTGGCTTTGCCATCAACAGCTAAGCTCATGCTCTCCACTTTAACAAAACCCTTTTAGAGCGCCATTAGTGCTGCCTTTGTTTTCTCTAGCCTGTTTCATATATAATTGTGTCTTGTTTATGGAAAAGCCTGAGGTGAAGTGGAAGCAATTTCTCTTCATTCCAGGTGGCAGCAGAGTGGAAGCCAAATCCTGCTCATGCCAAAGACTAGCATGTTCCTCAGCCTTCGTGCTTCTTCCTTTTTACCCTCCCATTGTATTCTTGCCAGGACTGAAAATAACACCAAGACAGTGGGTGGCTCATCTTGAAATAACCCAAGATGGCCTATGGGCTCATGCACACCATTTTGTACTGCACAGCATTGTGGGGTGAGAGGGAACACCTGCGTGTGGGCAGATCATGCCCTTGATTGCACCACAGCAGGACGCTGCCACCACGTCTCTGCTTACTGTAGAGCTTTTGGCAACTCTATGTACCTGTGCCCTGAGCACCTCCCCCAGCAGCTTCTGGTCCTCTGTGATTGTCCATCAGAGGTTTCTAAAAATGATAGTGATGCCACCAAGAGTGCTTACAAACCACGTTCCCAGAGGGTAGCACATAGAAGTTAGCAGTGCTACCTGCTCCTTTGCCTCTTACAGTGAGTACATGTACAGCAGGAACTATCTACCTATCTTCTATGCTGACAGCTAGTCCATAAATAATAAACATGTGGGGGGCATTGAATGAGGCACTGAATATGCACGCTGACTGAAGAGTGACCCCTGCCCTGGCAATGCTGAGTTACAGCAATACCAAAAGAAATATTACACCTAACATCTTTTTCTTCCAGTGTTACCTGTGGTCATTCAGTTGGCTCCTGATATGTGGTGCCTATGTAACTTGTAAGCTACAAGGCTCACAGATGGCCAAGGCAGGGTAATGTGCTCATGGCTGGTTAGTGGCAGTAGGATGTCATTGTCTTTGCTACTCTGCGGCTAACCCTCTACGATCCTGTAGTTTCTAAGAAGGATGTATAAAAATTGGTCTGTTTATTAACACTGTTTTCAAATGCCAAGGCTTGCAATGCCTAACCCCAGACCACAGTAATATTTATTTTTAATCCTCCCAACCAAAACTAGAAACTGAAGGATGTTCATTTGGCTTCAATGGAAAGGTTCATTTACAAGAAAGGTGTGTGTTTGTTTGTTTCCAGATAATTGCAGCAAAAGCCAGTGAAATGTAAACTTGGTATGTCACTGAATTGTCTGATACAGGAATATTTCATATCAGGTGTCTGAATTGTTCAGGTATTTGCTCAGAATCTGAGACAAAGGTTCAACTTGCTCTTCTGGATCAAGGAGATCTGGATCCAAATTACATGCTGTCCCCACAACTGTGTTTCTAAGCACCTCTAGATTACTACACTGTACTTCTAAACTGTCTTTGGGAGCCTCATCTTCACTCAGATATAATGCGCATTGGAAGAGGCTAGCTGACCTCATCCTAATGGCTGCGTAAAGCCAAGCTACTCTGCCTCGCTTGTGTGATGCTTGTAAATCGGGAACAGTTTCCTCAGTGACTCCAATGAAGCTAAAATCAAAGGAATGTTAATGTAAAGCAATTGAGGAAGAGTGATGTAATACACTGCAGTTGTTAATCTGTTTTAAAAGACAAATAGTCCTCCTGAACAGCTTCATTGCTGTTTGCTCCGACAGCTACTTGTCACCTGTTTCCTCTGCAGTCCCTTGATCTTAGCTCTGTTTGCTTCATGCTATCTTGCAGTTTAGGAATGTCTAAAATAAAAGGAAAAATCCCGGAAGAGGTTGCGCTTTCTCTTATTGCATCTTTTGTCCATACTTTGTTGCCTCCTGTTGCTGCCTGACTTAATACTTTCCCAATAGCTCTCATTGGGCCAGCTTACCCCAACAGGTACCCCAATACCAAGTCACTAAAACTGATTGAACAAGAAACAGGGAAGCTCTCTTGGCTCATCATGGGAGCTCTGCAAGCACTTCTAGCCATCACTAGAATAATGATTTCCAGAGAGAAACTGTATGCAGGGGATTAAATATTTGGACATACTATGGGAATGCACAAAAATTGTGCATGGGACATATAGCCATCTGTGTAACTGCACTTATTGGGAGAGCATTTGAAGAACTAACTTCCTTGGGCTGATTACAGTGCTGGTATATGGGTGAGCATGTTACCACATACCTCACAGGAGATGCCAGCAGAAGAAAGCTGCAATATAATGATCTTCATTTTCCTCTTGTGGGCAAACTGGCTGAATTATTGATGCTTGACCTTGCCACCAGCAGCTCACATTATGGGGAAGGTGTAATAACAGCTTCTCCTGTAGGTCATAGAGGAAGAGATTGAGTAGCTTCACTCTCCAGAGGTGATTTTACTGTTCCTTCCTTTGGGAGTTACACTTTGATTGCTTGATTCATGTGGGTGTCTGCTGTGTGCTTTTCTGTCCTGTCCCTGTTATTCTGTGTAAAATTTCCAGGGCTGTCTCTACATTCAAAAAATAAAAGCAGGGTGTTTTTTTTTAATTATTATTATTTTTTCCTCCTCTGTGGGACACCTATAAGAGTGCAAAAACAAGATCTAGCTGTGCAAGTATGGACTTCCCTGGAGTTGTTTAGTATTTTGCCATGCACATATATATCATTCTGTATTGCTTGCAAGTACACTCGTGGTTCAATAGAGAGAGGGGTGCACTTGCATATTTCTGACACTCAGCTTTGCTTCAGTTTTCTTTTCCACATAGTTTCTGTAATTTCAGTAGTCCTCCCTGGACCTCTCATCCCACCTTCATGCTACAGGTGTCTCTGAAGGCTTCTTTGCCTTCTCACATTTATTAATTCATTATGTAGCAGATGTGAGTCAAGTCCCTGCACATATGCACTATGTGTTGCATAAGCCTGTAGGGGAACCTGTGCATTCTCATGGAGCACAACTTGCTTCTTGTAAAAGCTGGAGGGTACCTAGGGGAGCATGTGTGAAGGGTGGATCAGGTTAAGATGGAACCAAAAGATGTTTGATCACGTTTGGTGAACATTACTTCTCTTTTTCAATTGTGGCCCCTGTTCTCTAAATGTTCCTTTCTGTTGGCAGTGTACAGCACACGACGAAAGTTTTAGAGAGCGTGTAACAGAGAAAGTTTCACTCTGTTTTGTACATTGCGTGGAAGTCTGGAGCATGAACTACCTTACTCAGGATTTGGATTCTACTGTACTTGCCATTTAAAGTCCCTTTTTTCTGTTGTGCCTCCCTGTACTTCAGGTAGCCAGTCAGAACTACGGCTGTTACCCAGGGGCTTGATGGAAAGAGCTCATGATTGTCACTTCCCCATCCTGGATATCAGCTCAAAACAACGAAGTGAAAGCCTAACAGTCTGTTAATGATCCCCTGGGATGTCCATTTATGCCGTGTGTCATTTTCTAGTCTTTAAACACTTGGAGTCTCATGGAACAAGTACTGAATGTGTCACTGGCACCACTCAGAGAGGGTGCATCAAGAGATGCTTCTGACAAGTACGGTGGCATTTGCAGCCCTGTTATTGTGACCTATCCCTATGATAACATGAATCACTGTAATGGAGATGTCATTGGAGGTTTAAGCCCTCACCATCCTGGGCTGCCCTATCATTACATCCACCAAGTGCAGCAAGATAGCTCAATGATACTATTCAAATTACACCTACAAAAATGATTGAAATGCTGCTGTTGGTTTCTACTTTTATGTATGGTGTATTCGCCTCCTGCAGCACGGACATCAAGCAGAAGAGGGTATTGGGAGTAGAGGTGCTGCTGCTAGTGCTCTGACCAAGAACAATTCCCTTTTACTGCCCACATAGCAATGGTTTCCCTTTCCTAGGGTCTTCCACAGCAATTGAAGGACAGAACATTAGCTGTATGGGGTCATAAAATGTGAAAATTATATCAAAATGCTGAAAGCCACTTTTCTTCAATTAACTATTGCTTTCTCCCCCCCCATCCTGCTTTGTTAAATCTCTCACCACAGTAGAAATTGCAGCAAATATGAAAAGCTGATTGATTATGCATCAGTGTTGCATTTAAGGCCTGGCAAAAATAGAATAAAAACCAAGGTGTGCAATCAGTTGAGAGTACTTAATGTTTGCAGTATGGGACATGTGGCTAGAAGCTGAGAAGAGGACAAAGGCAGTTTGGAGGATTTTTGCAGACAGGCAAAAGGGAAGTAGCTTAAAATGAAAAGCAGAATTCCCCAGATCTCTGTGAGAAAGAGGCTTTCTGTTTTTCTATGTATATTTATGAGGTCAGTTTTTAAGAAGCTGCTTCTTTTAAGGCAAGAGGGGAACTATGCTTTGATCGGGGAAGCAGGCAAAAGAGACTAGTTCAGCAACAGAGCAAGCAGAGATGTGTCATTTCTTGGCTAGTACAACTTCCCAGCGTGAAGGGATCTGGAGGGCCAGTTAGCTTTGTAGCGGTTGTGTGTCCAGGCAGTCTCAGCCGGTGGCTTCCACTGATGGGCGCTCCCGTGGTTAGCCTCGGTGTTGATGCAGAAGCTGAAATGGCCTTGGGCACTGAGTCCCTCACCCTCAGTTTCCGTGGCTCTTTCCCTTGGTGAGGACTGAGGTGCTTTAACATGAAGCCAAGAAACTTCCGATGCTGCCCACTGCTAAGTACAGCTAACAGGCTGTGTTTCACAGGAACATCATCCAGCATAGTGACTTGCTCTATATCTAGTAGGTGGAGGGGACAGACAGTCTAAGGATAAGGCAGCTATCTAGGATTTCAGAGATCTTGAGCTCAGTTACTCTACTACAAGCTCTGTTTCTCTGGCTGCAGGGCATTTGTGATGCAAAGTACATAGTTACAGCCAGAGATCTTTAATTATGAATTGATATTAAGGAATTAAGAACTGTTTAATACAAGTTGTGGTCAGCCTGGAACTAATTAGAACTCCTGTCCTAGTGTGCAGCATTTCTAGTTAATATTTCTCATGACAAATAAATCTCCAGTTTTCTTAAATGAGTGGTCAGGAATGCTGGAAGAGTATTTTCAAGGCATTATAGCTTGCAAACAAGATTTCTTCTAAAGAATGTCTTTCTTTAGGGCAGGCATACATAAACAGTGTTAAATGGCTATTTTATTATTAATATTACAATTAGCTGTTTTTTCCATTTGTTTAGCAAAGGGCAACCTAAAAGTTGTCTATCCAAAGACAAAGCAAGCTGCATTTTGTCAGAGTCCTTTGGCTGTACTGATTTTCATAAATAAGATATTTCATAGTTCTTCCCATTAGCATAAAAAACTCTTCATAGAGAGCACAGGTCTTGGAATAAAATTCTATCATGAATTCCAGGAAGTGAAGAGAGCACACGAGGGCTGCATGGATGCTGTGAGCTGGCACTGCTATTGAGCTGAACATGGCTTTAGGCTGAATGGAGCCTGCTTAGGTCCCTCAGATGTCATTTTGGCTGCTCTAACTTAATGTAACCTTGTGTCCCAGTTGTAGAAGAGACTGTGCTATATCCTTGAGCAAAATCGTCTTCGGGATTCTGACAGTGGCGTGAAACTTACTGATATTACTTTCTTTAAATCTGGTTGTTCGTATTTAATGTCCTCAATGCTAGTAAATATGCTGTGGAAAACCTGGCACAAATCCTAGAGATAATTATGTAAAATGGGGTACCTTACCCTAACTGCTTATAGCTCCTTCTCCAGCAGCTTAAAGATTATTATAATTTTGAGAGAATGCTAGAGGTGGTTCACTTGTCTTTCTATTTTCTCTTCCTAGGGCACACTACTGGATTTGATGCATTGTCAAAAGAGAGCAAAATCATAGAATTTGTTAACATAAGTATTAAGTGATTAGGAAATGTCCTCCAATTTTCAGGAGTTATCTGCAGCAAGGTAATTTCATTTGCATCAATGGGATTATTTATATCAGTAATAGTTTCAGATTTTGATAAAGGCTTCAAATTACAAAAGGAAGAGGTTAGGACAAGAAGAGAGTGATTTCCCACTGTGATTACCAGTGAATGGGACAATCGTCATGAAGCATGGATGCATAACAGATCTGTTTCCTAAAGCTGGAAGTGCAGAAGAGAGGGCTCTTAGCACAAAAAATGACAGGAAGGAAAGAATGATAAATAGAGTAGAGGCAGCAGGAATGTGTGTGAGAGAGAAAGTAAGTCAGGCTGGCTGCTCTGTGTTCTCCCTGTTGCCCTACCTCCCCTCTCCCTCGGTGCTCCGAGGATGGCCAAGAGAGAATGGAACGGGCAGTGCAGCTCAAGGTTTGGGGGATCTGGCCAGGATGCCGGGATGTGCGGTGCTGTGTAGGGCTTGTTTCTCATCCTTTTGGCATGCTGATCTGCTCATGCAGGACAGGTTATCATGGGCTGTGATATCCTTTGGAGCATCAGAGTGTGGGAAATGTCGCAGTTGCTAAGAGTTATCTTTAATTCTTACATGGTGTAGAACCGATTAGACCCAATCCTTGCTTTATTTGTTAGTGATGCATTTAATGGAGATACTAAACATAAAGAAGAATCTTGAAATATACTACTGAATTTTGATATGTCCTCTCTTTTTATTGCACCCCTCTGTGGTGTACAAGGATGAGAAGTCACCAGATATCTGCCTGTCTTGGGGAGAAAGTAATGATGAAAAGTGGGAAAGAAATCTTTAGCTGACAACGAGGCCTATATTTGCCGATGTTCTTCCTTATCCTCTTGCAATATCCATATTAAGAGCTGAAAATTTAGCATATCTATTCTCATGTGCACGAAAATGTGCAGTCATGGTTTTCACTCTTACTGGGAAATGTGAGATCAGTTTTAGCACCCCTCAGGAGAAAAAAGATAATAAAATGTTAACTCCATTTTAGCTGTGCCATTGCCATTGACCAGAAGGTGGCAAAAGGCCGTTCCCACTGAGTGGGCAATCTGTCCAGTTGCCAAAGTGAGCTAGCACCTACATTTAATCTTTTCTAAGCTGCTGCTTCTTGGTACACCACAAAATGCAGCTAGGCCTTGGCCTGCTTGTGGACGATCAGCATATTAAATTAGATTCTGCTCTGCTGTTGCTTGTGTAAACTAATAAAGCCCATGGGATTGTGTCAGCTCTGGCTGAGAGTGCGATCTGACGTGCTGCTAACATTGAGGTGACTGCACGGCTGGGTGGGATTACAGGACAGTTACCAAAGTGGGTGCCTGAGCTACTCTGCACCTCCTGGAGATGAGGGAACCCTCCAGGTTGGCCGAGTACAGTGACTCACTGCCTCTACGTACAGGCCGTATTGCTGGGGAATGAACTGGGGACATGCATCTTTTCCTCCCATAGGCTGCCATGGGAATGTTTCAGGCCAGAAAGCCCAGTAATAAACCGGGTCCAGCTCCCATTTAGGTTAGGAGCAAAAGCTGATCAGGCAAGATTAGAGCCATTATACAGACACAGGAGGCAGTGTATGACCATGCATTTCAATTTAGGCTGGTAAGCTCTGTTTCATTAAATCCAGAGACTGATGCTGCTGATCCTCATAACTTGTTTTCATAATATTTATTATGAGCAAGCTTTAAAGCACTTTATTTTTTCCACTTGCATAACCGAGAAAGCAAGACAGAACAGGACAGTATTTTGCAAGTGAGAAAACATCAGGGAGAGTAGCTTTCTATTAGCGTTGCAAATTTATGTCCCCATTAACATCCAGGTTGGGTTCACTTATCAAATCAAGGGAATCTGAGAAATGACCCAGCATGCATAAGGCACAGCTCTACACCTCAGCTGCTGCCCCACCTTCTCTGGGAGCTGCCTTACAGCTGAGATGCTAAACATCTACCTTGCCAGCCTGTCTCTTCTCTACCTCTCCCTGAGCTTCTTGCTCTGGAGAACAGCAGGATGTGGTGCTTGTGGAACAGACCCCCAGCCAGTTAAAAGCATTGTGCTTTACAAAGTATGGTTCTGCTTTTGCTGTGTCACTGGGGGGAGATAGTAGAAGAGCAAGAGGAAACTATTCTTTCTGAAGTTTCCTGGATTCAGTAATCTCAGTCTGTCCAGGGGAAAGACTAGGGAAAATGGGTGCCTCCAAAACTCTGTAGAAAGTGGCCCACAGAAGTTTCCCCCAAGCCCAGCTGATTGCAGTGATGGTGTTTTCAGCTGGCTGCTTTCTGCTGTGGCCCAGGGGAATGGTCACATTCCTCACTGTACTTGCTCTTCGTACAGACCAGCAACAAAGCTTTCTCTCTGCTGGCACTGAGGCCAAGTTTGGGCTGAGAGGCCACTTTGTGCCTCCAATCTTCAAGGTGTCATCCGCCTATTCTGATCTATTTAGAGTTTGTGCAGCTGGTTGTCCTGCACCTTCTTGGGGCAGTCAGGGAGCAACAAGCAGGCACCCACCCATCGGATCCATGTGTGTCCCTCTTCTCAGAACACCCTTAAGAAGGCAGAGGAGCCTGGTGACACTGTCACCCTCCTTAATGGCAGCACCACTGGCCCCAGCACTGCCAGGGCTGTAAAAGGAGGGAGGAAGGGTGCATGGAGGCGCTGGGTGTTTGGCTTTTTTTGTACTACGCTGCTGAAGGAAGAGAAAGCCACACATGGCGGAAGCAGAGCAAGCAGTCTCCTTTTGGTTCTTTGCATTTCAGATCCAATACTGTTTCCTTCCTTTCATAAGGGCAGTAGCATGGAATACCGGCAGTACTTGCAGTTACATGTAAAGTAACTTTGTCTATAATTGGTAGCATGGGATAAATGTTTGGAAAGTGTTCCTGCCTCTATTACATTCTGATGCAATTGTTCAATTGCATCAGAAAAAAAAAAGCATCGATATTCTTAAATATAACATGGAAGTTAAAGCCTACAGGTGGTACAAATGCCAGTTTTAAAATCTATGTCTCTTTAATGTGGTCATCAGGAATATTCCCTGATTTAAAAAAAATAAAAAATCTTTCACAAAGTGTTTTACATATGTTACATCAATTTTAATTTTAAATTTAATTTAATTTCCAAAAGGTCATCAGATGCTATGATTTCGTTCTAACTCACTCAGCTCCACTGTGATTCTTTGTGTCCTTTCAACTCTAATTTTAGCTTAATTACTTTTTGCAGGGAGCTTTGTATGGACAGAGAAAGGGTCAGTAGGTAAGCTGGGTTGAGGCTTGCTTAAAAGCTTCTCAATTTTCCTCATTACAGTTTCCTAAAATTGTTCAGTTGCCAAGAAAGTAAAGGGAGCTGGTTTGTGTCCGGCTGAATAAAACTGTTAAGCAACTTATGTGCAGCTTGAGCTCTTACTCAGTGGGTTAAAGATCTCTGTGAAGAATGTAACAATTGATACATCAAGTATTAAATAAAACCCATATTTGAGGAAAACTCCATTCCTCGTAATTGAATAAAACCTCTGAGAAATATCACTGCTCATCGCTATTTGTCATGAAGATGCCTTTAGGGATTTGGACAAATAGCAGAAAGATCTTGTAAAGGGTGAAGTCATACACGTGCCTATGAGAGTGTGTCTCTCTGAAGGCAGTTTTATTGCGGTGTATAGCAACTGCTTAATTTCAAAACTTGCTAAAGAGTAAGTGTTAAATGAGTATATGACAGAAATAATATTTTGATATTTGCTAAGAAGAGCTGACATTTCAAGCCCACAGGAGACAGTCTTTTACTGTTAAGAGCTAAAATAACAGCATACATAACCTTTCAAGTAACAAGCTAATTGAGCACAGCATCATCTTAGAAATACCATTTTAGGGAGACCCAGTCTTTCATAAAAACTTTTGTCTTTTTTTTTTTTTTTAATATATATGCATTTCCATTGTCAAACCTTGTATGATACTCAGTGTAGAAGACAATATATCAGTTTTAGCCAGATCTGCCACAGTAGTATGGAGAGCTGTTTCAGTCTCAAAATGCTAACCAGGTCAAAGACTGAAAAATTATTGATTTTCATTTAAAATTAGCATGGAAGAATTTTCCTTTCTGGAAGTGTATTTGAGATATGCACCCGCATGGCAAATATCTGCTGTACATAAAGTACTTCTAGCAAAAGTTTCAAAGATCCACAGTACTGCCCTGTGTTTAAAATGTGCAAGGGATGCGGTAGTCGGCATAAGAGGAGCATTTGAAAAGTAGCTGTCTGCAAAATGTGTGCTTTAGATGAGCAGATGAGAGTCCTGTGACTGATTGCTTGATGATGGGCAGCTATGAGTAAGTATCAACATAGCTGATGCGCAGTCTACCCAGAAGATGGAATACCTCTCTTATATTTGTGGTCTGGACACCAATTTGCTGTGTGCCTTTGGGACAAATGTCAATCTGCGTTGCCTGAACATGCCGATTGCACTGAGTTGAACTTCACTTTGTAGCAGATAAAGCACTCTATTTCCAATTCCGATGATATTACTGAGCATCAGGCAAATATCTGAGTTGAAGATTCGCTTTCTGCAGGCAACTGTGCTGTGCTTTATTTGATATCTTTATTTGCTATCAAGCTGTCTGGTATTTCAGCCTCTTCTACAGGCACAAATGTTATTGGAAAAATATTTAATGAAACCCCTTTCTCTTTTTGTATGCGTTTTTGAATGATTGCTGATTTCTGGGTTTGGAATAGTAGCCAGTGCAGTCACTGCTATGTACCGTGGCAGGGGAGCTAGCTCCTCTCTTAATGCATTTAACTGCCGGTGGAATGCAAGCTGGTGGCTCGTGGCAAGGCTCAGGTTTTGGCAAGGCTACATGTAGCTCTTAGGCTTGAAGAACCTTTTTTTTTTTTTTTTTTTTGATGCATCTTTTGTAAAATGTTGATACAAACAAAACATTAAAAAATTAGCTCTGATCACAGGTGGTTCCCAAGGAAACGGAAACAATGGCACAATTTCAAAATTTGATGGCAGTATTTCAGTAAAGAGTGACAGTGTGCATCTGACTTTGATTAAATGAGGTTAACTGGATTTTTAAATAGTAGCAGTAAGAATTAGATTTATTGATTTCAGTAGTTATGTGAGGTGAGCATGTGGTCCAGTATTGACAACTGTCCTGAAGAAAACAATGGATTTTAAATTAAGGAGATTTTAAGCCCCAATTCCCTACAGTTGTTCCAATGAAACGACCTGATTTCATTTAGGACTGCTTTTGTTGGTAAGGATTTGTAATTGTGTCTAAGAGATCTGTGGCTGAAAAAGTATCCTCAGGTAGAAATGTCGGTTTTCACCACACAAACTTAGTTTAAAATGTAGTTTGATGTTGAACTTGTGTAGATTCTGATGAAGTTCCACGTGAGCTGGCAGAAAAACAACTGTCTTCCTGTCTCTGGAGCACAGGCAAGGTATTTGGGTGAGATGTTTGCTCTGCATGCTCGTTGACAACTTAAATGGTTCATGGATGAAGTTCTAGGAGCTACCACTTAATGCAGGCTGATATTAGTGTAAAAGAGGAAGAGTTTTGCATGAAAAATGGTGTCAGTATGTTATTAAAGATCCATTAAGTTTCTTCAGAGCAATGAGACAACTGAAACTGCATCATCTCTGCTTTAGAGACAAATAGAGACAAATTCCCACTACAATGAGGACCAGTGGGATAGCAATAGTATCAATCACACAAATTCTTTGCAATTTAACACACTTTTAAAAAAGGCTAATGTTCAGTATAGGAAATCGCTCTATAATGATGTTGGACAATCTGGATGTACCTTACACTAATAATCATGTGTTTTTGAGAGCTACATTTTCGAGTCATTTCCAGTTAGTGGATGGTTTCAGTTGTCTCCTCAGAGCTCATAATTGCATACTTCATATGCAAATGCCGCTGTACAGCAAAAGTAAATGGAAAATGTATGCATTAAATGAAAAAAGGTGGGAGGCTTATTTAGAAAGATGAATTAAATGTTCAGCTTGTCTCCTATTTACTGAGAATGATGATGTGCTTTTCACCTGTAGGTGTCCTCATGTCTGTGAAGCACATTAAAGACATTTAATGAAAATGCACCTAAAGTTACTGGTTGGATATAGCCAAATTTCAAACATGAATCACAGAAGTTGATTTAGATGCCAAAGGTTTGTGTCCCTCTGCTATATATGTCCTTAATATGGATTTCCAAGTCATCTGGGACTCCAGTGTATACTTGTCACCGGATGGTGCTCTTTCCTTTTACCTTCACTTTTTTCCTCAAACTTAGCATTGTTTCTCCATGTGCACTAGGCAGAGAGAGCCTGTCTGGGGGTGAATGAGGTACCTGTGGTGCCTGGTATCCTGCCTGTTCCCAGCTGCATAAATGACCTCTTGGTATATGGTGCACAGCCTAGTTTGCAGCCTCCCTCATAACATCCCTACACCTCTGCAGCTTAGGGCTGCTACCAGTGTTTTCCATCATGTCAGCAGCAGGCACAGCATCCAGGGCTAGGACTTCTGTATCTCACAGGGGGTGAACCCACTGCTGCTGTCACCTTGGCTTCCTTTCTTGGGTGCTGTGACCATAGCTCTGTCACTCTCTCAGGCAAACAAACAAGGAAACCGACTCAGGAAAATTCACAGCCTCCAGAATATGTGGCTCAGGATCGGTTGCATGCTGCAGGTTTCTGGAGTCCCTCATATGGATTCAGGATCTTACTTTTGTGAAGTCTGGAAGCTGCTGGTGCTGAAAGCCCTCAAGGATCCTCCTCTAACTTCAGAGCCCAGATTCCTGGTTTGTGGGTTCAAATGCCAGCTTTGATTTGAAGCTGAGAAAGGGGGTAAGAAAATAGCAGAAAGATTGAGGTGATATTTCCCACATTCATAATATTTCTAGTACATTTTTCAGTGCCTATTGACACTGAAGTGATCTTTTAAACCTATCGTCATTTATACGTACTATAGTCCTCTTTTCAGAGTCTTCTTTGAGACTGTTACCATAATCTGTCTTTAGTGTTGGACGGGTGTAGTTGCTCACTTCATGTGTACCCCAGTAATTCATTAGAAGAAATTAAAGTTTGTTTAGAGCTCTAAACAGATTTCCCCTGTCCTTTCCATCATGCTACTATATTCTTTTATGCCTATTTTGAGTGTGATTAAAAGAGATGATGTTTTGTGTGTGTGTGCATGGGACCAATACACTGATACACCTAATTGACAGTGCTCTGAACTCTCCAGAAGGGGAATCTAGAAGGGCAGAGTGTTGTCAAGGGACCATTCCCAGCAGTATTGATTGGCTTAACACTAACCCTTTCAGACTATCTTTACTCTCCTCAGCACTCAGAAAGAAACAAGAAACAGTGCCAGCTCTGTATATTTGGTGTGAAGAATTTAAGAGCTTTTTTTTTTTTTTTTTTTTTTTTTTTTTAATAGAGCATAAACTCATACTTATTCCCTGGTAAAATTTCTCAATAGCTTCTCAGTATCTTTACTGTCACACATTTAACATTTAACTTTGCCTGTGAACTAACAAAGCCATAGAAGGTTATTTTTTTTATATACTTGTGCACTTGAATGTTAACTATTTTTTAAATTATGCTGATTAGTAATATATTAATAAGGATGAAGGTTTTCCCCTTCCTTTCCCAGGGCTGTCCTCTCTGTCCATTCTCTCCTCCCCTCCTCCCATGTTTTTTTGAATAGCCTCTGGGTCATTTCCTCTTGTTCCAGTAGTTGGAGTGATTTTATTTTTCATCAAATATTTTAATCAATTGGGAATATGGCTTAGTTTTCCATAAATTTTAGCTCAACTTGCTAATTATCTTTGATCTAAAATGGCAGATTAAAAAACAAAGTCAATAGAATATAAATAAATAAAATAATGATAATAATAATAAAGAATTAAGCTGGATAGGGTGGGAAAATGAAGAATTGCTGGAGGTGGTGATGTTGTTTCTCCCAGCTTTTGAGGTATTGGAGACCTGAGTTCATATCCTGTATTTGCCTCTGAAAGCATGATTCTGTTTCTCTCAGGAGTGTTGCCACAACCATTGCGCAAAACATTTGACTTTTGTTTCTCTCGTTATTTCTCTAATGTTAGGGGGAGGGAAATAAGCTGTCTCCTCCTCACAGATTCTTTGGCTGTTGCTGATGATAATACAAAGTACACCAATTGTTAAGGGATTCCCCAAATCAAAGCCAAACTTTGTATCTAGTTGTACAAAATGTTTTATTCTTCTTAATCAATTAAAGTTTAATTTCAGAATCAATGTTTTCTCTGAAGAGAAGCGAGAAAGAGGGGAGTGGTATTCTTTTGACCAGTTAGTTCACCATGATGCACCCTTGGAGCTACCACCCTGTGTATGCCTGTGTTACTGCTCTCCACCAACTTTTGGGACTAGGCTGGTGCTCTCTTTTTGAGTCTCAATGATGACTAGGAAACCTCAGAGTTGGAGCCTTCCATCAGGATGGCTAGCCTTTGGCACCAAGGTTCTGCAGTCTGGGAAAATACAGATAGCTGCATCTGAGTGCTGTAGCAATGAAAAGCCCTGGACTACCAGAGGGGTGCATTTATGGACTTGTTACACCTGAGAATCCAGTTGCAAGAGAGACGTTCTTTGCCAGGAAAGTTCTTTCACATGCTGCTGTCTTGTTAGGCTCCCATTGTATTAGAAGCCACAAGTGAATCTCTTAGATGTAAAGTAGGCTGCCCTGATTGCAAAGACAGGTTTTCCAGGGAGATACCCAGTACTTCTTGCTGCAGGTAAAATGGGAAGTATCACAAGTAGAATATTTCTCATGGTATTTTTACTTCTAAGTGAAAAAGCACATAAGAATGAAATTATTTTATTTGCAAAGATTAATGGAAGTCATCAGAACTGTCACAAATGTTTCATTTAAGATTTGGATGTATGAACTGTCAGGCTCTTAAAACAGACAAGCATTTCTTAAGCAGTGAGCCTAATGATTTGAGGAAGTTACTGTGTTGCTGTTGTTCAGCAATGAGAAATTAAGAGAAAGCTGGAGCCAGCAGAGAGGAAAAGAAAAAGCAGTATTTTTTTTCCTTTCTGGACAAGAGTGAGTTGGATTCAGCTAAAGTAGAACCATCTGTCCTATGCTAAACATTCAAAACATGTGGTTATAATTTTGCTATTAATTGAAAAATGACCAAGAAATAAATGACCAGATCACCTCTCTCACCTAAAAACAATGCCTATAAACTTTGCACTCATTTCTGTGTAATAATAATAATAAATAATAATAATAATAAAAAGGCAACCCAGAATATTTCTTCCAACATAATTTTTACTCCTGGTTAGAAAACTCTAAAAGGCTAAGTATCTGACAGGAACTTTCATGTCTTTCCTGTTATTATTGCTTTTGCACAGGGTATGTGGCAGTAAGGGTGAGCTGGAGTCTGATGCCCAAACCAAATTACAGATGCATTCTGGAAGTCACTGTTTCTGTATTCTCTTATGGTCCTTTTGTCAGCTGTTACTTGAGCTGGGAAATGTTGCTTATGAACTCTGTGATTTTGTGCATGTCTGTATAAATGTGTTAAAAGAATGTACCCACCTTAAATCTTTGAATACTGCAAAGCTTCTAAGTTGCGTGATGTTCAATCATTTCAAAGAATATAGTCCTATAGTGCACTGTTGTTATATGGGTTATTTGGTGTACTCCTGCAAGAGAACTTCTTCCCTTCTGCCTCTACTGCTGTGAAACAAAACAACTGACAGTCTAATTGCTTCCCTTTAGTTCCCACAAATGCCACTCACAAGGAACAATAAGGCAGATCTGGTACATCTGTGGTGTGATTTCTTGTCAGCTGTAGAGAAATTGCATCAGAAAGAAATTTGGCCTTTGGAAATGGGGGGCATAAGGAGCAAAAGTTGCAATGGGATTTTGGAGAAACTTCTAGTATAACCTTAATTTGCTTTCTTTGATTTATTTACTGGCAAACCCACATGCAGACACACACACAACCACTGTCACCAACAGCCTGAGACTAAAGTAGGTATCAGGAGTTCAAAGCTCTGGAGCTCAGTTCTAAGTGGTAGGTGAGATTTGGATGTGTTACTGCAAGAGCTACTGCAAAAGATGTGAGACTATAATGTGAGAAAATAAAACTTACAGATGTAGAAGCTGTAGAAAGAGCTGAGGAGGAAATATGGACACTTGTTGAAGTCAGGTTTGGAGGACTGTGCAGTTATTAGGTTTACAGGGACAGAAACCAAATACCGAAGTCAGTTTCAGAACAGAGGCCTTTGGTAGGAATAAATGTAAAAAGTAAGAACAGTCCTTACAAAATGAGATGCCATCCATCCTAAACGTGCATTCAAACACCTTGTTAAAGGAAGTGTTCATCTGCAATGACAGAGGACCTGGTTTTGGTAAATTGAATCAGGCCATACACATAGTTTCCATGGACAGCGCTTTCCCTTTTTGACTGTACTCATCTTCAGGCTGTCACTGTGGAGCAGTGTCTTATGGAAAAAATACATAAGGAGAGTTTGGCTTCTGTGAATTTGATAAGGATGTTTATTAAATGGTGCTGAATAATGGTTTGTTGTTTTTAATTGGCCTCCAGTATGGTATACTTAAGAATCTTCCCACTTTATTACCTATACTTTATCTCAAGCACTGTCCATTACATGTGGCAAGGTCATCAAGAAGTTAGGGGTTTTGAATGCTGGGCACTTGTGACTGGAATGCTGAAGAAGCTCATTATTCCAAGCATTTAAAGGAGCACTTAACCCAGGGCATTATATCATGGAGAGGAAATATTGTTCAGGCAGTTAAACAGAGTTTCTAAAGGAATTTCCCAACGATTACTGCTGCTCCTAGCATTTGAGGACTTAGAAGATAGCACCTCTTTGCCCATTAATGGCCAAGTTTCCCACCTTGACTACCTACACTAGCCAGATTTTTAAGATAAAGCTATTGTTGGTGGTTCCTCTATGTTAATGACAGTCTGTTGCTTCCCCACTAATCAGATGGTCATCTTTGCCAAGTATTATCAGTGCACGTGTCTGTAAATACAGTGAAAAGAATGTTACAGTACAGACCCCTATAACGCTTTTGGGTATGCAGAAAGTTGTTTTTCAAACACTGCAGAAAGAGCAAGCTTTGCTTTATGAGAAAATTCAAAGGGGCAGGGGGGACAGTATATGGCTCTGCATTCTTCTGGGCTTCTAAAGAGAACACAGTAACTCTATTATAAAGTCAGGATTATGCAAATTTGAAAAATAATTTTTGTAGGCTATAGCTGGAATCTATGCCAAAGCATGTCTTGTGCAAGGCATCTTGCTCTCTGAGGAGATAGACCTGTTGAGTATTTGACTCTTGGCCAAATGGTTTCTTGCTTTACATTCACAGCTTTTGAGAAAGACTGTGATTGATTATTCTGTGCAAAGCAAAAACAAGCCTTAACACACATTTCCTACAATATTATCTGAAAATGAAGTTGAATAGAAAATCATTAAAAAAAAAAAAAAACAGAAGTTACAACAGAAGATGGCCTTATGGCCAGCTACATCTTCTTTTTGACACTCAAGTCTTTTCCTGGCATGATAGAAAATTCTGGAATTTTATTGAGTTTGAGCATCTCATTTTGTTAAAATAGGCATGTAAAGTATAAACATATGTTGTTATGTTTGCCAATCACTTGAAACATAAGAGTAATTGCAGGCGTCTGTTACAATCCAGGAAAGACACCAGGTTGTTTGTAATGATTTACCATAGGGATATATAATGATAATCTGTCCTAATAGCCAATTTTCCACATATTTTCAGGTTTCTCCATTGGTTTAGGAAAGATATACAGACAATGTCATTGTCTTTGAAAGCTGAAGGCCTGCAATGTGGAGGATGACAGTGGTCAGTGACTGCAGCTCACCTGGAGAATGCTGGAATTACAGAATTGTCATGGAAAAGAAGGTGGGTGCCTGGAAATTTCCACTGAATGAATTGTGTGTGTAGCCAAAGACAGATGCATCAACTGTCAGTCATTTGTATTCCATCCCAATCTTCATTTTTACATTTATTTTAAATAAACCATCTCTCTTTTTTATACATAATTGAACTCAAGAATCAGGATCCACAGGCAATATATGCTCAGATAGGGCAGTTTCTCCCAAGCGAGAAGCAGGTCCTTGAGGGGGGCTCATAAGTAAGGCTTTCATAGAGTTTTAATAACACCAAAGTATAAAGCTGAGCAAAAGAGTTAGGATTTTGATCTTGAAACTGAGCGACTTGCTCTTTCCTAACAGCATTCACATAGAGTCACGGGACACAGCTTGTAGTTTACTAGAGACTGCTGCTCCATGTTGCTCCTCATTGAAGGGAACATGGGTGTTCTCAGCAGCCATAAAAACAGCTATTCTACATCAGTCTGGAGATCTATGTCATTCAGTCCAATGTCAATGAAATACTGGCAGCTCTGTGACAATCAACCACCAGAAATCTTGTGTAATTCAAGTGTTGTGCATAGAAACGTAACGGGCTATACCACATCTGTCGTGGATGTACCTGGCCATCATTTATGCAACCTGGATTTTTTTCCTACCTCACTTACCACAGCGTTGCTTGGTGGCTGCCTGGCCACTTTTACTTCTTTAAATCAATGAATTTCAGTGTACCTGTGTACTGAACGGAATGTGGACAGATAAAACAGCAGCAGCTGTTACTGTTTTTGGCTGCATTCCTTAGCTTGAATTTATCATGCTACCTTGCATCATTTATTCCTGTTTATTTCTTTAATCTATTTCTCTATATGTACTATTACGTTGGAATAGTTCAGTGTTCCAAACAGGAAATTCTCTCTGTGTCATGGTTTGTCCTGAAGTTCCTAAATTCTCATGCTTTTAATCCAAAATTTCTGTCTAATATTTTAGGTGCCTAGTCAGAGTTGCAAGTGCCACTGTATTGGGATGGGATCATCAAAGGCTTCATGTAAATCACCACAGTGTTTGTTGGTGCAGCAATATCAGTTAGTATCGTCTAAAGACATTAGACTGTGTTCTGTAAAATGCTTATTCCAGAGTGGGCTTTAATTTACAAAAATAATGACTAACCATCTGTGAAGAAGGAATGATGTCATGATGAAAATGTAAAACTGGCTCCCAAATTGCTTCTGGCTAGAAATTAGGTGTCCTGCTCCAAATAAAAAACAGTGGGAATTTTTTAGACCACTGTGACAATAGCAGGGCTTTTGCCTAAATTTCTTTCTGTGGCACATAAGGAAGACTTGAGAAGAAAACTGATCTCATGCTTGTCAAATATTTTGAGTTCCCTCAGCGGAAAGCACCAGATATTAGATAGATGATAGAACATTACTTTGCAATTGAGAGTGTAAGAATTTGTTTAATATATTTCAAATGAAAAAGTGAGGGATGGTGAAGAGGTTAGGAAATAAATAACCAAATGAACCAATGATAAAAGCTTAAGTAGAAAAGGAGATGGAGGGTAAATAAATAAATTTAAAAAAATCCAGAAAGAAAGAAGTAAGAAAAAGCTGTCTGTATAACAGGTAACACAGAAGAAGTCTAGGGCTCCTCAACACTATGTTTATATATATATAAATAAATGGGAGAGAGACTGCATGTTACAAAATTTGGGGTGGTGGCGGTGGGGAGGGGACGGGAAAAAAAAATAGTAGGGAACTGAACTGAGTGGGTTTCCTGTTATTTTCTGTGCAAGACAACTGAGCGTCACTTTTTAAGCTGTGTTAAGAGGAAATCTGAGTGCAGAAAAAGAACCTAGGAACTGCTTAGTTAGCCTGCAAGAAGGCCTTTGATTCAGTCCTAAACTCATGGAGATGAAAAGCATTGAAAATATATTTCACTGCAAATAGAATCACTTTTTTTTTTTTTTCTTTAAATTTGGTCAAGTAAAAGATGCATCTTACCTTATTATTAACCTTGTCACATTTATATCCAGCTTCTGAAACATAACATTTTTTTGTCGTGCCATTGTATGCTATCTGAAAAGATGTCGGGCTGTGTAAAACATCAACCCTCTCTTCTATATTTATATGGTTCTTCAGGATTTCCTTTGATCTGTGTAGTCATAAGCTGAAACTAAGTTAGAGATACTTTTCATTATAAAACTTCAAGAAGAAAATTGTAAGGCATTGCTTTTTCTGGGCTTATGAACCTCTTTCTGAAATGGAAGAACAAAAGTACTGCAAGCATCAGTTCTTTGAATTAGAAACAACATGGAGAGTAGACCTGATTACCAGTGTCGTGGGACTTGCCCAAGACTTTGACAAGCTGAAGTAGTTCTGTGATCATCAAGCCTCTTCTTACTTTGAAGATGTTTCATGTGGCAATATTTTGAATGCTAAAGATTGGGGTATGCCAAAGTCAAGTGTAAAGACTACCAATCTATACACATTGACACCAATTCGTAAGACTGTGATAAGAATTAAACAATAAGATAGAGGAAGAAGGGGAAGAAACAACAACAACAATAATAAAAAAATCATAAGAGGTTCAGTGAACTAAAAATAAACAAGACTAAAAAATGGCAGCAGCTGTGTTGTATGGGATTCCCTTAATTGTGGTGTAGACCATTTCAAACTCATTTCATGCTAACTGGTTCAATAGTTTCCATTACGTTACTAGACATTCTGAGCTAATTAACTAAAAGCATGTTAAATGAAATAGGAAAAATTGGACCAGATAAATCCTTAGCAAATGTCTTCCTCTTCGGATTGCACTTTTTCTTCTTTTCAAAAATAGCATCAGGATTGCCTCTTTCATCTGCCCTCTATAAAATATGGTATTCTACATGTCAACAGGATAAGATCTGGTCTGCTAGCATTAATTGTGTTTAGATTAATCTTGTATAGTGGTATTAGGAGATTTAGTGTTTCTATCAGTTAGAAATGGAAAACAATCTTAAAATACCGCAAACGCATTTTATTCACTGTTGCATATCTGTGCATATAGCCTAGAAACTTAGCTGACCCCCAGGAAGTCTGGTGAAGCCAAGACCACAGACAACAAGATTTAAGACTACCTCTGCAACAGATTAATAGTATAGGTGAAAGCATTTTCATGACCATATTAATCTGTGAAGGTCATTAAAAAACACTGCATTTTAATGGAACTGCTTCTGTAAATAGTCATCTACTTGTCTAGGTGCATAAATACCTTTAAAACTTGGCTGTTTATCTCTCTGTGCTTCAGGTTCCCCTTCTAAGGGGCAAGAAAGAACAGTGCATTTTCCTCATGTTTAATTGCCGAAGTTCTTGAGGGCTATGAATATTTCTTCCTATTGTCAGAACTAGGAGGAAGAGAAACAGAGGAAATAAAAGCTTTTGAAAGACCCCAGACAAGAAATGAGATCTTTAAAAATGTATGTTTTCATGTTTATGCAGTGGACTCTATAATAGCATTAGGAGGTGACTAATGAGCAGTCTGAGTAGCAGCTATTGTTACGATAGTTGCTTAATATAATAACGGTTGCATTAACAAACTCTAGAGGGAATAGCTTGTAAGGACCTAGAAGTATGAGTGTGTTGCCAAAGCTGCTGCAACAACTGTTTTGAGGCAGGATGTTCAAGAGATCTCCAGGAGCCACTTCAAAGGCACCCTCAAATAAATAAATAAATAAATAAGTAGTACCAGGTCAGCATCACTGCCATATCTTTTGCTGTAGCTCCAGAGGTAGGAGCTGCAAGGAGCTGGCAAAGGCTAAGTAGCCCCTGCCCTTATTATTTTCTGCTAGGCTGTATGTTGATCCTCAGCAAAGCAAGCAGTGAATACAGATGATCTGCCACATCTGTCTCCTGGCTCAACATTGCATATAATGGCATGGCAGCAGATTGAGTGCTTACGAGTCAGTTACAAGTAGTGAGCCACACACCTAAGAGTGAAGTGGCCTGTTGCCTCCTCACAGCCCAGAAATGAAATGTCAGAAGAATTTCTGTGGGAATTCAGGCATGGTAGTGGTTGATCATTATTAAAAAATAAAATTAAAAAAATAAAAAAAAAATAAAAAAAACAAACAGGGTAAGCCTTGATTTCTTAGAAGTGTGCAATTACAAACCACTTAGCCTCATGACCAGCTCAAAACATCAAGTTTATGAAATCCTTTCTCTCTCTTCCTGTCCTTTTTACTACCATCAGTGGCAAGTCCTTTTCTGTCTTCTGGTCTCAGATCAGCAGATGGGAGCAAGAACAGTTTTTTTTCCTTGGATGTAAGGATCAGTCACGCTCATCATGTATTTTTTTCTACTCATGAGAGGCAGACAGGCAGGCAGACTTCTAATGGAGAGGTAGAGAGAGCAGAAGCTGTTTCTGTTGTTTGTCTCCAAGCTGGAGCTGTAGGCACTTAGGACATCAGACTTCTGTGAACCCAGGCACACAAATACCGTATATCTGTACTACTGCTGGTACTTTGCTATTGATGTTCTCACTGAGAAAATTGTAACTAATAGAGATCATTTTGATCAGCTGTTTATTTTATTTTATTTTTTTTTAATCTGTAAAAATATGTAATAAAATCCATTAGTGAACAAGAAGAACTTTTGAGTTTTTCAGTGTAGGAACCAAATGTGTCTTTAGACCTACAGAAGTAGATTGAGACTAAAAACATGGGCATATATAAAAACATATTAAAATAAGACATCTAAGGGGTTTAAAGTCTGTGTTAACACGGTCCTGAAGGATAAGAGACTGATGTAAGTTTTTGGTGGAAATAGCGTGCAAGAAATGAAACATAGTGTTATACCATGAAGAGCATTTAAAGGAAATACTAATTTTTCTAGCATAGCATTTATTTTTCAGGTGTTTATTTTTATTGCCTTCAGGTATAAATATTGAACATATGAATTGAAATATAATCTTAAATTTATTTTTTAGATTGGCAAACATCATCTTGAATAAATTTCATTCTCTCTTTAAAAAATCAATGACTGAAATTTAACTGAACTAGAATTTGAAGGCAGAATATTAAAATATTTTTTAAAATAAAACCAATTTCCCATTCATCCTTAATTTAACTTACCTGTCTAAGAATGCGTTATGTCATGAATGTCATGAACTTTAGTGCCCACAAGATCTTTTTTTTTTTTTTTTTTTCTAATTTTAGGACTAACTTAAAGAATGTTTTTAGCACACTGTGAGAGAAGCGTAAATGATGTTTAAGCCAGCACAGTGTTAACATTTACCAGCCTGGAATTTTGTTGAAAGGAATGACACTTACCTGCTTAAGTAATAACATATGGATTCGATTCAAGAATACCCAAAGCTGCAACAATAGATAAGATAAGCGGGTTGGAATGTTGGAAATATGAAACCCCCCCTTCCAATAAATTATTAACATGGGAAGGTGATGACACTACATCATCTGCAACTGTCAGAGATGTACATGAAATACTTGAAGAGTAGCAGGACTGGTTACAGAAATGACTGACTGAATAATAGTGTACACTTGCATGAAATTCTGTGACTATATCATAGGGAAAAAATGTAGTAAGAATTCTCTTTGAACTGATTTAATCTGCATAAGCCACATCATCAGCCAATAAGATCACTTGGGCAATGTTGCTAATCAAATGCCAATTTTGTTTATAGTCACTACAGCCACTGACTGTTTGTTTAAATGGTTTTACAGCAGGTCTTGACTGTTTCTTAAAAAAATAAAAGCTAAACAAAAAAACCCCACATAATTGGTAGTTAGCATTAAAAGTCTTTCCATTGTTCCTCATCTTCATTTTTTAATAAATAAATAAATACAACCATAAGGGTTGCAACTAAGCTATGCTCACTCAACATGACGAAAATACATCTTAATTACTGAGAAGTATTTCAGTACCTTTTAAACTGCAGGGTATTAAGATAACCATCTTCAGGGATGCACCTCAATATCTGCATGTTTGTAAAGCTGACAAATTGAAGTCTTTAAGTCTGACAGTCTTTTGGTAAATGAGGAAATATGATGTATTTTCTGCTTCAAGGTCAAATGATAGCTTATCTACTGCTTACTTTGCAAACACGTCCTAGGCAGTAAGCTGAAATTAGTTACTCATTCTCATTTTCCTTTGATTCGTAGGTGGTGTTGAATCTTCCACAGATAAAATTAACATTTATCAGTATAAACAATAATTCACTGACAATATTAATATCATTTAATTGCAGCATATTCTTTATGTTTTTATATGTTCTTAATGATTTTTTCTTGCTGTTATAAGAACACTCAAGGAGATAGTGTATTATTCTATTTTAGATGTGTGCTGATAAAAACAATCAGCACAAATATTTTTACACAAGAAACAGCAAGTGCCTTCTTTCCTCCCGTATCAGTCTCACGATGTTGCTTCAAGAGCAGATGGTCCAGCCACTGCCATGGTGGATGAGTTGTGATTTAAATCCAGGGCCTCAGAAAGAACCAGTGTGTCATTCAGGTGGACTGAGAGCCTAAGGTGCTGTTGAAAGAAGAGCACTTTTACATCCGCAAGCTCTTAGTATGTTTTGGTCATATATATTGTCAGATGCTGATGGGCTCATTAATTCTAATTGTATACACCAGGCAATTCAGAAAGTGCAATTTCCTGGCATTGTTATATGGCTAAGCAACTGACTCACAGGGTGGCCTTTTTCTTCATTGGTTTTCTTGTGTGACACACTCCCATGACTGTGGAACTCTCGGCTGACTTTCTGCTGTTTTGCCTTCATGGTTACAAGCTTTATGTCTTGAGCAAATGCCAGGAGCTCCAGGTACTCCAAGTCATTTTTTGATTACTGTTTTTCCTCATCTGTCTCCTTTGGTACCTGCAAGTCCCCAAGGGCTCTTGACATCCACTTCTAGCAGCGCAGGCACTTTTGTTTCAGTTTTCCATTGAACGAAATGTCAGTGCATGACAAAACATGCTTTGCGGGTGCCATGCTCCGATTTAGCAGTGCTGAATATGGATTCTGTCATTTTTCATTAGTAGGTGCTTTATTATTTTGATGCTGCTTTCTACCGACCTGTTGTTCTGGAAATAATGGGGAGCTGTAGTGACATGCCTTATACGTACTTCACTGCAAATCGCTGCAACTCATGTTCATTAAAGGTATATTGTTGTCAGACATTACTAATGCAGGTACAGTACAGCAAGGATGGTACTGACTTGCACTAATGACTGTTTAGGTATGTTATATTCTGTGTGGGAGTGATTTTGATAGTCTGGGATACAAATAAGTTGGTTTTCTCCCAGCCAGCAGTGGCAAAACTCTGCGACTCTGCGTGCTTTGCTCTGGGGGTATCTTTTTTTTTTTTTTTCCTCCCCACTTTTGCCACCCACATCTTTACCCACACTTCTGGCATGTGGAACAACCTCTAGCAATTTCCTCAAACTTGCTGATTATTTGAAGCTGATGTAAAATATTGTTGGTCTTCCTCTTAGATTTTAAATCCCTAAATTATTCTGTGCTTTTAAATATTTTTAATTATGATATATTTATATTATGATGTGTCCTTTTAAATATTTTTCTCTAATGTCAGAGATTTCTGATGCAGTAAAAAAAAATATCCTATTTAACAATTGAATTTAATTATTACCTATTATTATATCAAGCGGTAAAGGCACTCTATTAGTTACCATTTGTAGCAATTAGCATTATCTGTGGCAGTGGCCACAGCTACTTTATGCAGGGTTTTGCCCTCATCAATATCACCAGAAATCAAAGCTCACATTCAGTCTGACACCAGATAGATTTTTTTTTTTTTTTTAAGAGCTTGTGTGTATAACATAAAATCTAGTTCTGGATATTTTTGCTTCATTGTTTTTTTATCAAGTATTCCAGAGAGTATGTGTGTAACTGTCATCACATCTCACTTAGTTTTTATGCAACATTGCAATCATATATTTGAAACTAAAATTTTTTTTTAGTCTTTTTGTTTGTGGGAAAGGTTAGGGTGAGAATTGCCAGGTCCCTTAGGCTGTAAAGAGCTTTATGATTGGTTTCAGCTCAGACAGTTCTTCCATGCATGAAGATGTAAAGCTTTAAGGGCTGTGGAGTAAAGCCAAAGCTTCTTTCTTTATTTATGTACACTAACACCCAATTTCTTTTACATGACTGCTCTCCAAGTCTGACTATACAACTCTGAAATAATTACCAGTATTCTCAGTAGAATCATCCGAAGACAACTTAATTATGCTCTTAGATATTGTATCTCTAGGTTGGGCCATCTTTGATTAATGCCTTAAGTTTTCCAGATGTTTCTGTAACAGCTAAAGCCTATGTCAGACAGTTTTGTAGAATAGCAGTTGGGATATTGAGGCAGGTTGACTGATCACACATTTCTTTCCATACCTCATGTTTCACATGAGTCTGTACTCTATCTTAGTGTGGCCTGTCTAGATCATATTGCCACATTGGCTTTGTTTTGCAGGGTTTTATTTCCATCATAAGGAATTTGCATGGTGTTTGTTTAGCGTTTGCCCTACAGCTTGTTTTCCATGCAAGATTTCTGAAGTCTCTGCATTTTTCTCATATTTTTCCTTGATCAAAATGTCACAATACAGACTTTTGTACCATATATACTTTCTGAAATGTGCTGTATCTTTCTTTGAAATGCTTTTGGTATCAAATACAGTCCAAATGAGAAAGGTATCTCCCAAAGAAGATGTTGAGGCTATATTAGCATTTGTTCTGATTTTCATCCCAAGCAGAAATACATTTGTTATCAATCACCTGTCCAGTGATATATGGGGAATACTTTCCATTCTTTAAATTTTGACTTTGTGTGTATGTAAGTGAAAACTCCATCCTTATTTATTTATTTATTTATTTTATTTTGGCAGTGACTAGATGCCATTGCTGGAGCTCTGCTTGCTCTGTGGTCAAGTGCTTCTACCTCTCTGTTCACCATCTCTGTTCAGTTCTCTGGAATTTTCTTGGTAGTATCTTGTTAGAACTTGTCTTGTCCCCACCATGGGGAGCTTGCAACCCAGTTCTGAATGGTTTTGCGATCTTTTTACTATTTTTAGTTGTTTTGGACCCATAACAGGCAAGGGAGTGCATACATTTGGAGTCTCTAAGGACCTGACACATTTTTATGTGGACAATGGCCTAGCTTCATCTGGTGTCCGGGCAAAGGCATCTCCCCCAGTATCAAATTTAGCATTGTTAAAGAAGATAACTCTGTTATTGTAAACCTTAAAAACATAGTAACACCCTTACAGGGTTAGATCAGAGTTCAGTGCTGCTCTCTGCATTGTGTTTGCAACAGTGGATGATAATGGATGTCTTCAGAAGAATGTCAGAATAGGATAAGCATATCAGGTTCCCTCTCCTGAGCTCCAGTAGGTTGTTCCTGGTTTGCTGAGCCAGAGACAGTCATTATTTAAGATTTGTACGTTTTCTCAGTTGCTAGTATCCAGATTCTGGCAGTGCTCTAGCTTGTGCATCAGTGCCCAATTTAAAAGCATGTAATTGTCACAGTTGCTTTCAGACTGACACTTCAGTTCTCTGCTGACGCAGCATTGTCCATTGCTCTTAATTACTTCTACAGAGATTTCCTTTGAATTAGTGGTGTTGCTGTCATTCCCTTTTTGGTGGTGTCTTTTGCATCCTGCTGTACCTGCTTTTGACCCCTTGCAAGCTGTTGGCAAGTGTCATTTGTCTGTAGTTCACACACCTGCTTCCAAATGTTGGGCATTGGTCTGACTTTCATTGTCTTTGCACTACGCATAGCTTCTTTTTTTTTTTTTCTTGTGTAGCATTTTTTTTCCATGCCCTGTTCTTATATTTAAAATCTTTGATTCCCTTTAATACCAGCTTTACGCTGGATTGGGTTTACTTCCTTTGCTTGACAGATGTGACTAACCTTGCCAAGGATTAACTGCAGAATTCCAGTAGACCAAGATTTACTTTTGTGAGACAGGACTCAAACCCTCAAAATTGGCTAATGAGCCAGTTGCTCTTAGATTAGTCACCTTCTCCTCTGGTTTTACTCTCTGCTTAAAAGCATCACATGCATCTATTTCACTTTTACAGAATGCCTCACGTTTGTGAATTGAGCCTCAGAATTCATGTGTGTTGGCCAAACTAACTGAAAACCATGGAAAATATGAATTGCTTTAAAATGAGTATTGTCAGAAACAATGCTATTTTGTCTGTCTCTGCTCCTAGTAGTTCCTTGCAGATACAGATTTTATTTTTTATTTTTTTTTTTACCTTTCTGTTCATAGAAGAGTTTAGGAAACTAGAAATTCCTGAGTTGCCTCTACTTTTGTACCAATTGGAGTAAAAAATCACCTGCTTTGCAGTTCCAGAGCCTCAGCCAAAAAAGTTATTTATGAAGAGATGGAAAGCTGGCAGCCTTATTTTTAATGTTTTATTTTATTTTATTTTATTTTATTTGTCTCAGGAACACACACTATTCTTGCTCTATTGCTTTGCTTGGGTGACAGTTCATGCCAACTTAGTTAATAAACAACCAATAATGTTTGTCTGCCTTGTTACTATACTTCTGTAATTGGTGTGGCAGCAGGGGAAAGCCTCAGAATGATGTTTTCCTCCAAATCACCCAGGCCATGTTCAGAAATATGCCTCTCTAAATCTGTTGGAGATAACAATGCATTGCTGAACAAAGAACAATTTTGGAGACCCAAATATATTATTACAGTACAAAAGCAAATTCTACCCTTGAACGATGCATGATGCTCACAGATACCAGTGGAAGATTCACAGGACGTTAAGTAAATTTACTAAATTTGTAATTTAATATATGAATCATAATTACAAATGGAAGGCAGGTCTCTACCTTGAAAGTGCCAGACATACTGGTCTATCAGGGGTTTAAATTCATGTCAGCTCCAAATTTCTTCAGTGCCTACAGTGTGAATGGCATTTTATTCAGATTCAGGTACTCCTTGTTAAATTCACAAGTTCCCAATCTGAATTATTTTGTTCCATATCCACAATAAATTGGACTAAGGCACTCATCCAGATCAAGGGTGTCCATGCAGAGAATTAAATCAGAAATAATATATTCTGATTATAAAAAGAATAGCTGTTTTAAAATAAACTCGCTGCGAAGGAAAAACTAACATGTGAACAGATTGAAGGCGAACTAATGTCATTGAAATGCTGATGGACCAGAGGAAAAAGGAGTTTAGCAAGTAAAGTGATTAAAGAGGGAATGCACAAAGCTTTGAGGCACCTACACCTGCTGCGTTGCAGGTCCCTGTTGCATCTCTCACCGACAGGCTGCCTTGCTCAGAAGCAAGTGGTTACGAGTGAAGTTAAGGAAAGAGAGGTGCGGGTATGGCTATCCACCTCGTGTAACGGGGTTCAATTTCTCTTTCAGAGCAGTCAGTGAACGGCCTTTCACACCTAGGGAGTGTTTTTGTGATCTTAAGTACAACTGAGTTTGGTCCAGGCATCTCTGGGCATCATCGAGGCAGATGCAAGGGAAGACTAAGAAGGGGGAACAGCCCAGGAAGATGCTGAATTCGGCTTCTCCTAGTGAATACTAATGCTTAAAAAAATTATAGATGGATGTGTTCGTGTCTGAAGCAACTGCCATACGGATTTGCTGATCGTGCAGGAACGGTATGCAAAAAGGGAGGAGGAGGAGGGAAAGGGCGGGTGGAAGAAAGCGACGGCTCTAGGACCCATGAGAGCCTTCCTGAGCAGGAGGTGGGAATTCTCCTCCGAAGCAGCCCGAGCCCGAGCCCAACCTCAGAGCTCCTGCGGAGCCGGCAGAAAGAGCCGCGCACCCGGCCCCGCTTAGCCATGAGCCTGGCTGAGCTGTGGGTCGCCGCAGTGGGTAAGTACTCTGCTCCTTCTGCCCCCACCTCCCTGTGGTAGAAACTCCCTCTGATGCCCGGGGGACTCTGACTTATCCTTTGCCCTTTCTCTTTTACCTTTGAAAACGGGAAAGCATTAGATTTCAAAACTGTGCAGAGAAAGGAGCTGGGGAGGAAAATACCGGTATCAAACATCCCTAAAGTGGGTGATGTGGGAAGAGAAATTTTGATGGTTATTGATTCTAAGTAAATTTTGTTCTCTGAAATGAATAGGTGATCTGTAGTTTTAGAAGGGCTTGAGCTGACCGAGGCTCTTATGCTGGAATCAGGCTCTGTCATTGTATTAAGGTTCAACATGAAATTAATAGCTCTACCCCTGTACCATTTTGGTTCTGTGATTACAGGATTGCTTTCTTTGGGACTATGCTGAAGAGATGGGAGAAAGTCATGCTCTAGGAGTCATGAAGGTTGCTTACAGGAAAAGGTGTCTTTTGGAGGAGATACTTTGTCCAAGGAGAGGGATAAGGGAAATGGATAACAGGAAAGAAGGTGCCAAGACTATGAAAGATGGTGTTACGATATCCCACCTAAACAGTGGTGCTCAGGCTGAGTTTTGAAAGGAATCCTTGTGCTGCTCTGTTTGGCATTGTCAGCTTTGGTTCTGAAACACATAGCAAAAGGATTGAAATCATAGTAGGAGAAAAGGAAGGACATATTAGGAAGGAAGCTGCAGTAGTAGGAGAGAAGTTGGAAAGTGGCAGCATGCACACAGGCATCAATGGAAGGTAGAAGTGGAACACACTGTATGTGCACTGTGGTGAAAATCTTATAAAAATTAGGAGAAATACTGAAGAGGACATGCTGAACTTCCTAGAGAACTGAAGTAACAATAGTAACCCCAGTGCAGAGCGAGGAACATCATCTTGATCCCTAGACAAGGATCAGAAGACACTTTTGTATTTCTTAGTGCAAATCATATTGCTTCCAGACAGGAGGAGATGAGACGATCAGGTTTTGGGGAGCTAGAGTTTGCTCTTTCTTAACGTGTATATATTTTAGTTTACATTAAGATATGCTGGGACATCAGTTTTTAAGCAGGTTTTGTCATTTAGTTCTATTTACAAATGAATGCCAAGGCATAGCACAGAGTTTTTGGTTTCAGGCTTTTTCTGTCCTGTATCCTTTATCACCAAAGGGGCCCAAAGCAAAGCCATGTGTCCCCACAGCCTACATTCTTGTGCCATGTGGTCTCATCAAGAGCTGCTAAGTATCATCCATGTGCTTTTGGTGGAGTGACTTTCAACATGGGAGTAAGGTTAGCGTAAGGAACAGTCATTACAATCGCTGTATCTCCAAGTTTGTAATATAAAATAAAAGGTGTGTTTCAGAGAGAGCAAGAAAAGAGCTAGATGAAAACAAGCATACATTTTACAATCTGTCCAGTCTTCTGCCAAAAATAATCTCAATCACCCAGGGAGAGACTTGGATACTGAGTGTTTAACTGTGTAGCTGCTGTCATGATCTTCACATGGGGGTGGTTTGTCTCACTGGGTTATTATGGTCAGCTCTGCAGTCAACCGTTTTAAAAACCACTTGTGTTTCCACTGAAGAAGCTTTCCTGGAGTGGATTCTCAGAGTGGCTTTATATTTCCTTCTTTATTTGGAAAGCCCAGGGTCCTGATGATGAGGGAATTTACAGGTTCACTTTCTCTTTTGTTTTACTGGCTGATATATGCTTTTCTAATGAGCTGTACTCTAAAAGGGTAGTTCAAGAGTTCCCATCCACTGAGAGTTTTAGGCACATCAAAACACTGGAGGAGGTCAGAACTCATTTTGGTGTAAAAATCAAGACTCTATAAGAAAATTCAGGAAGTTAGAGAAAACATGCAAAAAAACCCAGCACACGACCAACCAACAACACAACAAACAGAAAAGGATTCAGTGTACCAGCGTGCATTGTTCCGTGTCGGGGCAATGCCTCAGTCATTCTGAGGCTGAGGTAGCACTCTAGCCTCAGTTCCTGGGAGATGGCTAGGAAGGTGGTGAGAAAAGCCACCAGATGAATGTGTGGGAGAATTTCCTTTTCATTTTAAACACCAGCATTGCTTTGAATCTTCACATGAGCTTATTCTCCTTTGATTACTTGAGCTTAATGGAAGGGAGAGGCCAGTCCTCTTTCCTATGAAAAACTGAGTTGTGCTTCGCCAGACGTTGTGCTCTTGCTTCTGGGTGTGGAGTGCAAACTATTTGCAAAATTACAGCACAACATACACCCTGGGCAAACCTCAAGACCCTTTACTAAAGCGTACTCATGTTTATGTCATTGCTCAGAACTTTAGCTATTGGAGTATAACCACAGTTCTTGAGATAATATTAGTAGAGGCATTTTGTCAAGTTTCTCTTTATAGCCCTTCCTAATAGTTGTAATAGAGCTGTCATGGGATAGGATAGCTTATGTTTAATTTCAGCTGGAGAAGCAGTTATGGTTATGGGAAGGTTGACAGCAGGTTTAGGAGTAAAATGGCCAGCACAGCTGTGGGGTGTGGGCGTAGAATGGTTTATCAGCATGGCAATGGTGAATGCCCCATTCCTGGCTACTATGTGTCCCTTGCATTTGTCCAACAAACTGTTTTCAGAAGCGCAAAAAGATTTTATCCCTCTTCCTTAGTTTGTCTACATCTCAAGATTGAGCTGGCCTGTTTTATAAAGTGAATGTAAGCTCGTTGAAGTTTAATCAGTCTACACATGCATGAAGACATATGTAGGAATACCTCATTTTGTCATAAACCAACTGAGAACAGATTCATGGACCTTAAAATAAACAAACACATCTATCTCACTTACGCAAATCTTTACTGATTTGTGTATCCTTTTGTCTAGAAAAGAGCATGCCAAGAGTGGAGGGGAGAGGGGCTGCATTCTCTTCTGCTTCTTCACGGAAGAACTCACTTATTTTGTTCTTCTTGTGCCTTCTTTGTAACTCTGCTGGGTTAAAGTAGCATACAGACACAGTAGTGCTTTCAGTATTTTCACTTAAATAGGCCCAACCAGAATAGCACCAAATGATCCTTGAAATCTGACCTGGGAGACAGGCTCATGGTCCTTTATTGTGCAAATTACAGTTTATCTACAGATACCGTGCCGGTCTGGATATGCAATTCAACAAACTCTGAAAGTCAAGCATTGGGAAGGTACCTTGAAATAAAAAAGGCTGTGACTTCTTTTTAAGTCACAAACATTGCAATGTTTAGGCTCCTTTGAAATACAGTCAAAAATGGGAAGATATATGTATGGGAGTCCAGTAGTAAGGGAGGACATGAAGGCAAGCACTGGGAATTAGTAAACTACGTCAAGAGGAAGGACAGAAGCAGTAAAGGTGTGTGTACTTTTACTTTAAAGCTGAAAATGTCTTGTGGTCAGCCATAGAAGTCCATCTTTCTGTCAGTGTTACATAGTTTTACAGTTCTTAATTGGTCCGTTTGATCAAAGTTGGAGCAAAGGATGTCCCTCCTCAGTGATGTTTCGGAAGCATTCCTCTCCCACCCCTGGAGTCCATAACAGATACAGAGGGCCCATGTCTTCAGCCCGTTTGTATGTGAGATTGGGTGTGCACTGGCTGGTCTGGTGTGTAGAACTGCATCTATGGTGGATGTGTGACTAGAGAGAAATGTTCATCTTGCATTAATTTTAGTGAAAAAAGGCTGATGAGGTAACCAAAAAATGCTTTACAAAATGGGCTAGGTTTTGAGCTGTTTTATACAGGAGATTTATGTGTGCACCAGTTAGTTCATGTTGAGAGATTCAAATGAGTCAAACTGTTTTAATATTTTCTTGTTCAAACTTTTGTTTATAGAAGGCTTTTATATAAAAATCTTAAATCTTTATTTAAAAATCTTAAAACATGTTTTAGTACCACATGTTTGGCTTTGACATGAAATAGTGTAGTTCAGTGCTCCCTGAAATGTGCTTGGGTTTGCAGTTTGATAAAACATCTGAAAATTTTTCAGGTTGATCTATGACAGTTTTATTTTACTTTATTTTTTAAATTTCTTTAGGCTTGCCAGTAACTTGGAAAATCCTGTATTAAAGCTGTTCAGTTATCTTGTAAAAGCACATACTGATTTGTACCTGGATTTGAGTATGCAGGTGGTTGTCCTCAGGCTGATATTCATTGCTGCACATATACACAGCGGCTGCTATTGCTGTTTGTACCTTGAAGCTTCTTATTGGATCAAATTCCTCAGAAATTTAAAGAAACAAAGATAACATGATTTTTTTGCAAACCTTTAGTGAAAGCAGAAGCGCAAAGCAGCTGCTGAGAGGAGAGGCAGGTGAGCTCTTTCAGCAATAAATGGAGAGGAAGGAATCCATGGGGTTCTTAGTTAATGCAAATTGATAGATCTCTGTGTGAGCAGTTACAGCATGGAACATCTTGCCTTCTGTGTCTGGAGACTTTTATCCGAGACTCTTACGAGTAAGTATGATTTCAGTACTGAATGCTTAAATCAGAGGAGGAAAATAATGTCATTAATTATGTTAATTAATTGGATCAAGCTTATAGTCTTTTCCTGTCTCTCAGCATCAGTTCTTCCTCTCACAATTCCTCTTCCTCTCATTCCACTATAATTGCTCCCCTGCTTCACTCCTCTCCTGGAGTATAACAAACCCTGTGCTTTGATGTGGCCTGCCATCAGCAGGACAGGACCCACGTATCTGTGCACAAAGATGACACCCGTGGCAGGCAGGAGAGTAAGCCAGCTTGCAGAAGTGGTGAGTTGAGGTGTTTGATAGAGGCCAGTTGCAGCTGGTCTGACAAAAGTGCTCTGAGTGAGGTGTAGGGAGAATTGAGATCTAGTGTGAGAGAGGCGGCAGATCGTACCAGTGGGCTATGTGTGCACAGGAACATCTCTTACTTGCCTCTTAAATGATTCAGACTGTAACAATATCAGCAGGATTAGAGGTCAGAGGGGCTGTGACTGGGGGATGCAAGCTTCCGTCCTTTTTACGCCCAGTGTGCAAGAGGAGAGCTCCAACTATAGGACCTTTTTAGCAGAGCAAATGGAAATGGCATCGGGGCCAGCCCAGGTATCTATGTGGCCTAAGGACAACAGCTCCCAAGCAAGAGGCAGTGTCCCCGAAGCATTTGCATTCCTGAGGTATGCTGTATCTAAGTGCTTTCCTTGAGCTGCTGTGCCTCCATGCTGCTGCTGCTTCCAGCGTGTGTGAGACTAGCACAATTGTTGAGCACATGAGGAAAAATGAAAACAAATAGAAATAACATGAAAGGAAACAGAGATGACCATTCAGTCTTCCTCACCTAGAAAAGGCAACTCTGCCATATTTACTGTAGAAATAAGGAGCTCCGTATTTCAGCAAGATACTCATCCACAGGTCAGATTATATTTCTTTAGGAGAGGTTCAGGCTGCTTCTCTGTATGTGCTCCTTAAGATGAAGCTGGCTGGGAAAATGTGAAATGTTACATGATTCTGTATGGTGTTTCCTTCCACTTGTCAATGAAAAACTTGTTAAGGTTTCTAATTGGCTTTACATCAGGGAAAGAAACTCCCTGAAAATGGCACTGAGTTTAAAGGAAAAAAAGACACCTATTGACATAGCAGCTTGTCAGAGATAAAGGTAGTTGAGAACGAGAGTAAAGTATAAAAGAAAAAGCTGAAGTTTTTCCAAAAAGCATAGATGTATCCTTGCCACTCAACTTTTGCCCTACATAATGGAGGAGCCATGGTCTGTTAATAAGACATTACAGATTTTCAGCTAATTGGTATTTGAAATCCCATAAGCTTTGGCAAATCAGCCAAGAATTGTGTGTTTATTCCTGCATTTCAGTTGCTCACTTAGGGTTTTTCTTTTTCCAGAGTATGGTACAGCATGTGTTTGAGGGTAGAGACAGACTAACTTTCTTGTGCTAAAGCACCCACACCTCTCCACTGTCTCTGTGTTTATGGAGATAGATGTTTAAACATTGAGAACATAGGATTGATAAAGTAGAGTGAGAGCCATCTAGGAGGTGAAACAAAGGGATGTGATAGTGTTTTGAAGAGCAGAATAAAAGTGCAGAGGGCAAGAAATTTCAGTTCCTACATTGTCATCATGAAGAGTTTTTGTGCCATCCAGGAGTCCTACAAAACCCCAACTGGAACTTTGTACCCCTTGAATCAGAACTGACTCACTAACTGAAGTCGTACTGGAACCTAAACGTGAAGCGACCAAAGAGGTTACTATTGGTTCACATTCACAGTTCACTGAAATGTTGGTTCCCACAGCAGAGATGGCATCAGCAGAGGAGCGACCTTGAACTGCCTGGGCTTCCAAGTAGTTTTGCATCCAGCTTCTACCTCCCCACAGGACCCTTACAAGTGCCTGCTTCCACACATCTGGTTTGAACTGCTCTGCAGCTGTGACCGGGACCTTTTTCTACATGCTGAGGGTGAACTCTGAGTGCCGTGCTGGGAGGGGATGGGCAGTATTTTGGATATGAGCTATCCCAAGGGTGCTCTGTAAATGTCTGCTAGACCTGTGACCTGGTTTTTGACACTTGCACAGCCCTCCTGCTTGTGTAGCGGCGCCTGTGTTTCTGCACCGCCATGCCTAAATCCCTTTCCTGCTCCTCTATCGCAGGGCTGTAATTCCCCATTCCCCCTTGTAGCTCTTGGCACTGGGAGGCCGGAGGAAACTGTGGATACACAGAGAGGACAGGAGGTAGGAACTCTCTTCCAGTGGAGAGGGTGAGCCCAACCAGTGTGGTTAGGCATTACCGAAAAAAATGGTTAGGAGCTGTCAGCCTGAATCTGAGCAATCACAGAGAAAGCTGAATTTAAACTGGAATGGAACTAGAGAAGCGATTTGCCTCTCTGTATAGTTCATTTGGCAGTCTCACAGTACCTGGTGTCTTGACTAATGTTTTAGGTAATGTAAGGAGCCTGGATGATTATATTTATGCATGTTTAATATCTTAGATGTCTTGATTTTTTTTTTTTTGATTTTGTGTTTCTGTTGTTATATTTAACTGCAATTTTGTTTTTCTGAATATGTTTTTTATAATTTCCTTTTTTTTTTTTCCTACTGCGCTGTAAGTCATAATACACTTTTGCCACTTTTACTTTAAATAATGGATGACTGATGTGAAATTTCCTTGGCCTCTAACATGTTTTTGGAGTTTGCTCCATGGCATTTTGGTGTGTAGTGGATATATGCTGGAATCCAAATCTCTTTATATTAGTAACACTTTTAAAGTCTGTAATTCACAACAGGAGCATTTTCTATGTTTATAGTCACTACAGGAGCCCAAATAGCATTTAAAATCTCCAAAAGAAGCTTTCTTTAACCCCATGCAGGCTAGCAGCTTAGCCTAGATTTTAATGAGACTTCGGACTACTTTCCAATTCTTATAAGCCCTAACAGTATATTTGTTGCAGAATACCAACTATTGCTATTTTTTTCAAATTTCCTCAAGTCCCAGATGCCTCCTGGCCTTTTAAGGTCTATCGAGTTGTTAGCAGAGTTTAAACTTTTCCAGAGTTTGACAGATTGTGTTTGTCCCTCTGTTGCAGTCCCAGAGAAGAAATTTGAAAGTCAGTAAAATTTACAAAAATAGCCTTGTGAATTAATGGTAAGCAAAATGAGGTGAATAATCCATGCTGGCTTTTATTTAGTTACTTCAAAAGGACTTGTGTTCTGGCTATTCAGGATAGAAAAACAAGAGACTTATGAAGATGTAGCTCTTTTCACCTCATCTGAAGCTCTAATTTATTTGCTCTGATTAGACACAAGCATTTAGCTTCCCCTCTAAAAGCTATTTTCATTTTTGGTATGCTGATAAGTTTCTGATAAGGCTTTTTAAAAAGAAAATATTTCTACCTCTACCTTTGTACTTTCCAAACATCTTTTTTTTCTCTCGTGTGCCTTCATGCATGTGTGCGTGAAGATTAATGAAAGGAAAAATATTTGTTTTCCTGATGGAGAATAATTTCTTTCACTTATTTTAGGACCTGAAAACGTATGCAGAAAAGTTTTGCTTTAAATAATCTCTCTTCCACATTTGTTGTCAGTGGATACAGTTATCCAAAACTGTACAGTACTCAGTGGTTGCTTGTGACTACTTGTAATAATGTTTTAAATATACTTTTAATATAAAGATTACCATTTTGTAGGCACTTCTGTGGCTTGTGACTGTGTAGGCTATCAGCTATGGCAATACTAGCTAATGGTTATCTTTAAAGTAAGCTTCAGTGGAATGTACATGCACTGCAGTACCAGCGTACATGTAGAGTAAGCTACAGAAGTTATTTCATTACTGATAGAAACTGCTTTGTAACTGCACAAAGGAGGATTGACAACAGCCCACGCTGAGAGCAGTGTGAGCTACCTTAAGGCAAGTAAATGTAGAGTTTCGGATGTAGAAGTGCTGATTCTTCTGCTGGCTTTCTTAGGGCTCTTGAGACTGAGTGAATGTGAAAAAGTTCAACACTCAGGTAAGGTTTAGCTCAGCTCTCTCTCTTGCCCACCTCAACCTCTCCTGCCAATCTCCAAGGCACAATCTGGTCTCATCTTATCTGTGTCAGTCAGGCTGTAGGGATGCTTTGGAACAGTCTAGGTTAACAGCTAACTTTCTTTTTTATAAGTCATTTCACTGGTCCAGTTGTACTGTGACCACTGTGCTGGTAAAATTGAGGAGATGATGACTGCTGGATGAGGACAGAAAGAGAGTTGGTCTCCCAGTGCTGCTTATTTGGTGCTTGTTTTGCAAAACTCTTCAGCTGATTTTTTTTTTTTTCCTAGTCATTGAAATAAGTGTCTTGTGGAAGTAACCTCTAGTGTGAATACCTGAAATTAGATGATGTGAATACACCCTCACCAATTTAGTGATGTATGCTTTCCATTCTACACCAGAGAAACAAGTGCTAGGTGTCACCCTTGTCAGGTCATTGTCAGTGAATTGACATCCCTGTATGAATTTGTACCACTGTGAAAATACCTACAATCCTGTTCTACTAAATAGAAAGCATTGTTATTAGATATCTGCCTCGGTTAATGAAAAATTTCTTATTTTTGGACTTTATTAGCTTCTCAGCTATCAAAACTTCAAACAATTGAGGGGACATACAATTCAGACTAGTAGAGTGAATACCATCAGTGATGCTACAGTACTGAGGAATAAGAGGTGCACCATGTTGTTGTGTGGCATTCATGTCTCCCCTTATCTCATCAGGCAAAATAAGCTGTTTTCAGCCTTGACCCAAACCATTTACAGACTGCTGATAGAAGAGGTGCTCTGAAATGACTGGGGACAGGACTGAATCTGTTCTGAAGACAAGGAGCTGGGGTTTACATTTATAGTACAAATGGGAGACAGCAAAATAGTTGTGGGACCAGGCTTAAACTTTACATGACAAATGTTTTATATACTGTACTATGCACAGAAATACTTTCATGAGTTTTCAAAAAAATAAATAAAAATTCAACAACATTTAAGAATACTATTAAGCATATCTTTTTATTCCCAGTGACCCAAACACACAAAGGAACAAAGAACAAAACTGATGATAAGTAACAGCTGAAAGTGCCACGCTTCTAGTCTTTTTGAGTTTGGCAAAGGGTAAATGTATAGCATGAACAGGTTTTCTGGTACCTAACCTCTACAGGCTCAGGTTTCACATCACAAGATAGGGTTAAGTATCATCAAATTAAAACAAACATATTTATGAGCCATCTGGTTTCTGAGTCTTTCCAGTTTGTGTATTCTATCCTGGGTAACTATTAAGCAATTTTTGTTGCTGTAATTTTCATGTCATTACATGGCTCCAGAAACTACATGTTTAAGAAAAACACTGTAGAGAACTAGGTTCAGAATAGAATTATAAGCACTGGCAGCATTGGATGCATCTGTCATTTTTGCAATTGTCCTAATGTATTACTAAAAGCAAATGTACAAAATAAACCCATTTTTTCCTTTTAGTGTGACTTTAAATTTAACTGGAACTAGAAGCTTACAGTATTTTAACTCTTTTACAAGATGGTAAGGGAGTTAGATTTCCTAGGGTTGGTTTCTCATTCTGCCACAAGCTTTGCATATGGCTTGGGGAAGGCTACTTAGTCCTGGTGCTGTAATCCTCATCTTGTTTTACCTATTTTATCTCCTTTATTCAGATGTGATGACACATAAAACAGTATGTTCTAGTTCCTTGAAATAAGTCCGGTGTACAGAATTATTTTTATTTATTAGCTCTTTTTTTTAATGAAATGCAACTAAGGAGAATTTATAACACAATTTCAGTGGAAATTTAAATGTGTTGCTTTGGAAGAAAAAATATATTCTTTCGCATTGGATGTTGGATTACTGATGAGAGCTTTTTGACAATATTGGTGGAGGAAATAGAAGCGTTCTCCTTAAAGGTATGGATTTGTATTACTTTTCTCTAATGTATCTTTATCTGCTCCTGAGAAAGCACAGCACTGATGAATGGATGTGAAATCTCTTGTTCCTCTGGTGATGTGATTGATATTCTGAATACCAGCTTTGTCATTTCTGACACTGAGTCAAGTTTCAGGCTCTAGTTTCATCTTGGGAAGAATGAGAGATGAGCTATCGTTGCTGTTGTTGGGTTTCTAGGTACAACCAAATGCCTTTGCTATCTAAAAGTAACATATTTTGTGAATATTAACTGAAGTACAGTAATCAGGTTCCCTTTCTCCATCATCTTCATCTTTTTGACAAAGCTGTGTATTAAGCATCATCAGTTTTCTTAAATTTGTTTTTGTTGGTCTTGGAACCTTTCTGACTCTTTTGCCTGCTTTGAAGAGCCAGCCATTCCTGGTCTCTCTGCACCTTTTTTGCCCTACTGCATCTGGCTCTTTCTCCGTGGTTTGGTATCTCTTCCACACAGTGCGTAGGAACACCTGGCAGGCTGAGCTCAGTGAAGGATGCACTGGGGTCTCTAGGTCTTGTTAGAAGTGCATAACTTGTGTCTGTGTTTCCCTTACATATGGCATGAACTTTGAGAGAATGCAAAGCAACCTCTTGATGTCTTGATGTCTTTAGTTCCAAAGCTCAGATTCTCAAATGTATAAAGAAGAAAGACAAGTGCATGCAAAGAACAGAGCACACGTTACTCAGGGTGAGTGTGATCTGGAGGTGAGCATTGCTTCCAGAGAATGCTAGCCATGATGCAAATAAGATGTTTGAAATCTTGGATACCAAACAGTTAAATGCCCTGCTGAAATTTGTACTTGGTTTCAAATTCCACCTTCTTAGCTTCCTCTGAGTGTTTGTTTGACTGCTTTCCTCTTCTGGAGTCCAGCTGGTGATGAGAGGCTCAGCTGTGAGGAAGCCCATTTGGGAATCTCAGCTGGCACTGGCAGACTCAGTGTGCTTGCTGGCAAAGTTGAGGTTGCTGGCAACAATTTCTAGCTGTGGCTGTGAGGAAGAGGTTTGCAAGGTGTTTGACTCTGCCCTGGAGCTGATGGGACCATGCTGGGGAGATGATAGTAGGTGAAGGTGTTTGTCCACCTTCCAGATAACTTCATCCCTTCTTCAGAGGCATGGGCCTGGGCACTGCAGTGCATGCCCTAGGCGCATTGATGTGCCGGTGTAGCAGTGGCCGTGACTGCCTTCAAATGTCAGTGCAAGCCTATCTCTGCCCAGCATGCTGCAGCTTGTTCCCTTGCAGGGCTCTTTCAGTGAGGCTTTATTAACATCCTGGGAACTGAACTGGCTTTTCATCATGCCTCAGAGTAGCTTTAAGGTCCAGCCTTGCTCTGGGTAGAAGACAGTAAAGTAGGAAATCATCGTTCCAACAATTGTTGTTTACCCAGCCCTCCCAGGATGGTGTGATAGAGAAAATTCAGTAACAGATTCTGTGTTGAATACTTCAGATGGGGCTATGGAACGGGTTATGTGGCTCTCTTTTTCTTAATGCAAAATGCAAGTGCTTGGCAAAGCTATTCCTAGGTAGAGGGCAATGCAAATGCTTCAACATCTGCTTCCAAAAGAATATCTTCTCTGCTATTGACTGCAGCTCCCTCAGAGTGCATCTGTTGTGTGTGGTCTGTCACCTTCTCATTACTGTAAATGGAGTTCATCCTTTACTTGCAAAGAAGCTTTGGCTTTTATTGATGTAGCATTGGGGCGCTTCTGTTATTTACAGAATGTGTCATTTACAACTTCCTGGTGCAGAGGCTGTGATGGGGAGCTGGCACAGACAGGACCGTGGTTTGAGATGTGTGATACCGTGAGAACTCTGGAAGCAGCTCTGGTTGAGCACTGAGGGGAGACTGAAATGACATCAGTGACTTTTTTCATATTGTTGTCCCCTTCACTGGGACAATTTCTAGTGGAGTACCGTGTTGGCAGTGGGAACTCTGGACAGTCATATATAGAAATAGTACTACTGAAACATGGATTTGGTCTTTTACAGCTCCAGGCTCTTTATATCTGAACAGCTAAAATAAGGTGCTGGGTGAGCATCTGAAGTCCGAACATGATCTAAATGTACAGAAACTCTGGCAGGTGTACTGTATTTGGTGGGGATAATGAGCCAAAGAACCCATTTACGGTCTGATAGCTTATTTCTATCTTGAAAGAGTGCACACAAAGTGTAGGGATGGTGCAGAGTTTAAGTAACTTTCAGATGGTGTCTGTGTTAACCATTGAAAGCTACATGCCACTGTGAGGAGTTTTATCACCTTGCAAGCTCCTTTACGTAAGGGATTCCACACTGATATACTGCACTGTGGGCAGAGTCAGGCTTGCTTTAGGACTTGTGATTCAGGCAGTTACTGAAGGCCAACAGAATAGAAAAAATGCACAAGCTCTTGACTTCTTGTTTGTTTTCCTCATTGTGCTGGTTCACATGTGCTGGCTGGTATACTGGGAGTAAAGAGCTGGGGCTCTGCTGTTCACCTCAGCTCACTCGTTCAAGGGCTGAGTAGAAACCTTATTTTTCTCCCTTGTGTGGACTAATCTGGAGTGACTTCTTGCCAGTGAAGAAACTCCAGCTGCAGACCAACAACAGTCAATCCATGATCTTCAGGGACTCATACTGGGATATGTAGCATCTTTCGTAACTGTATGATACAGACCTGGTTAAAGTGAGTAATTAGTGAAGAGAGCTGACGGTCTCATACTGTTTCTCTGCTAATCACTTTCAGAAAGTGGGCACTCTTCTCATAACTCCAAAAGTAAGTAGTACTTAAGAAGGTAAGTGATGGTGGAGCAGGTCTGGACTCCAGCAGCCATAATGTTTCATTAACTCTAGTAAAACATGTTTTTTTGTTTTCTCTTGAAACAAAAAACGAAGATTGAGTTGAGCTATCCAGAGAATTCAACTTCCTCATGTTGTGTGTTTGCCACCAGTGGTTTTTGTATGCCTTTCTCTTGTGTGCATGGACACTTAACAGATGTACCCAGAAACGGTTGTATTCCCTACTGCCTGCAAATGAAATAGCTCAGGACTGGTGAGAGGGACTGTCCTCCATCATTTTCTTTCAAGTACAAATAGTCCATTAATGTTGAATCAATTTATCCATGGTCTGAAAGGAAATCAGAAAACTTCCCAAGAATCTCTGTTGTTGTAGGTTTTTTTTTTTTAATTAAAAAATATTTTATTTTTCAGTTATTCATTCTGTTTCCCTACTTTGATGTCCTTGCACTAATTTCACACTTGGGTGTTTTTCTTGTGTGATGTTTTCATCTTCAGCATGAAGATGAATCAGCTGAAAGTTCTTTGAAAGAAATGAATGAGAGGCCCCCTTGTCTTAAAATGGACCAGATCAATGCTGTTATAATCTAGAAACCAGTCATTTAGGTTTTCTGCTACTCATCCATAACGTCTGGATATGAGAGTTGTGGTGAATTTTCGAAGTCCAGCTTAGCGTATCAAAATAGCCATGATAGTCTTTGGATGTGCTGTTGTGCTAGGATAATTCATAAAGTTGTCAAACCATGAAGCTTATCCTTGTAGTAAAGAGAGACACTCTTAGTAAGGAACAGATTCCTAATTTTGTCATTACTATTTTGGCACTGAACCCAAAGTGGTCTTTTAAGGGAAAAAAAAAAATGGGTCATTATATTTAAAGACTTCCTGTCAAAAATAAAATAAAAGCCTTCCTATGAAATGTCCCCATTTAACTGCTTTCCAGTTGGGAAGTGTGGTATAGTAGACCAAGGAGCTTGTCACTCTACACCTTGTTCTCTGGAAATCAAGAAAATCAGTAAAATGAAAAGCCAAGATAAAGAAATATCCCTAGAGACATAATCATTCTTTACAACACAACCTGCTGAATTCTGTTTTCTGATTACAGCGGGATCATCTGGCTATCATCTCCACTTTCTTTTATGTATCCTTACTGGGAGGGAAATAAATGAAAAAAGTGAAATGGCAGTGACCACTCTTCTGTTTGCAGAAGTTTGGTTTCCTACCAAAAGAGGACTGGTGTAATTCATTAATCTTGCTTATGTTGTTCCAGGCCATGAGCAAAAACTGTGTCATGTTTTTTCAACCCAAAGGTGATTTTTTTGGATCCAAAAATAAAGTTCAGATTTTGGCACAAGTGACAGAAATGTCTTTGAAAAGAAGGAAACAAATTGCCAAACAGCAGCTTAACTTATCCCTGACTTTTGGTCCATTCAGGAAGTTGTGGATACCAGGTCTTCCACCCACTGAGAATTCGTTCCACCAAGTTCATTCCTCACAGTGTCAATCCCAACTGCAATTTGAAAAAAGACTCTGCACCTCTTACTTTGTGCTGGCTGCAAGTTAAGGTATTCTTACAGGAGAGTCATCTTGCAACTAGTAAATATTTAAACAGTGTTAGCAAGCTTAGTCCTAATCCTTTCCACAAGAGGACTTGCAGATTTTAGGAGACTGCGCGGATTTACCTCCCTCCAAAGGCCTGGCTCTCATGCTCATCTGAAACAGTAAGCAATGAAAACATCACTCTTTTTAATGTTTAGCATCAGGGCTCCATACTTATTAAATTGTCTTGTTATTAAGAAGATTGTTAATATTGGTGCTGTGATTGGAGTTAGCATCCTAACAACTATCTGCATGGAATCCTTTCCTGATGACAAATCTCTCTCTCTTTTTTTTTTTTTTTTTCCTCAAGGTCCCTGATATTTCGTTTTTTTCCTAACAGTTTTTGCCAACTTTATGAGGCCTGGTACATACTGTATCCTACCAACTGCCTTTCTTACATGCCTCTGTGTCCTGAGGTTGTCATCTAATTTGGTGCTGCTTTAATTGCTGTCTCTTGCATCTGCCTTCTGTAGCCTGTTCTGTAGCTAGGCACAGACCTGCTCTCTTCAACACAGTGCAGTTGGGCCCACAAGAATAAAGCCATACCAGTGTGGCACAAGGCACCTTGTGTATCCTGACTCTTCCTTTTTTGTAATTTCCTCTGGGTCCATCTTTTATTTCTCTGGGCTGCAGTACACCTTGTCCATGAGGAGCAGCCTTAATATTTTGGGCTCTAATACTCTACTTCTAAGACTCTAATTCATGCTCTAATTCTAAAAGGGTGTATTGTGATGATGCAAACCTACCATCTTGTAGGCCTCCAACTCCATTTTGTGTCTGCTAGGAATTTGCTAAGAACTGCTGTAGACCTTTGCTTCGCATAATTGTGTTTTCACAAGGTAACTTAGCGACCCCATAATATGGCTCCTATTTTCTGTGGGACTGTAGTCAATTTGGAACTGTTACGTCTGTAGTGTTTTCTTTATCCCTACCTATTCTTCAGTCCTTCAAAACCATCCAGAACTGCATCGTTGTGTTGTGCTGTCCCACAGGCTCACAGGCATCTTGCGTGTGTATACACACACACACACACACACAAATGGAAAATTAGTTGTTCCTGTCAAACTTAAAACATGTCTTTCCTCTCATCTTTCATCCTTTCTTTCCACCCCCTTCCAATTCACCTGTTATGGTGAATAGTGATGAATATGGTAGCCTAACTTGCAGGATTCCTTAAAAAAATCAGTAGATGTCTGATTTAGGGAATCTGTGTTCCCCTGATTTTTAGCTTATGCATATGTGCTTAGCATTTGCATTTTCACTTCTCTGTGTTGATTATTATGATTGGTTTTCACAATCCTGGTTTGTCTTTTCATTGACATCCTTTCTACCTGTCTCTTCATTCAATAAGTGGGAATGCCCTGGGCAGTGGTTAGGGTTCAATGCAAATTACCTGGAAACACTTTTCACTGTAGTTAACGTAGTGATCAATGCAGTCTCAGTTGAATGGCTGTTATGGGAACTCTCTCTTTCTTCCAGATTTGTTAATTCCCCCTTTGTTGGCTCTGCCAGTGTAGGGATAGGTTCCTCTGTGCTCTCTTTACAGATGGCAGCTTTGGCACTAACAGCATAAACCCCAGATAGCACAGAGTATGTTTGTAATACACTAGAGAATTTAGTCCAGGGACTGTATCACGAAGAATGCAAGAGATACTGCCAGAAGATAAAGGTTTTAATCTTGTACTTTTCTCCATCCTGGTTTAGCCAGAAGGGTTGATCCCTAAAACAATCCATTACTGCCATGTCAGAGGTTTTTAGCAAGTGTTCAGAGGTACAAAATGGACTGGTGACAAACCAATTCACCATGTGGCACTGGTGATAGGATTCCTTTTGGCCAATTTGAGCTATTTAGTAGATGAGCAGTTTAAGTTAGTCTTTTAGGCTCCTCCTATCATGTTTTTCTCTCTCTGTTGACTAGCTTAGATTTAACACCCAAGTCTTAGTTGGCTGAAGTCATAAATTCCACTCCTATTTATTTACCAGACAATTTATAGTAAGAAATAGTTTAATCTCTTAACAGTACTCTTGTGCATCCCACCTTTTCACAACTTATGCCTATGAAAACTAAATTTTGGCATGAAGGAATTGGAATCTCTCCTGGAAAGGAACTTGGCAGATACTGAGAGAAGACTTGTGGCAGTACTTCCATATTTTCCTGGCGGTATTGAAGAGAAATTGTAGAGGATGGAATCTTCCATGCTGCTGCGCAATAGCTACTGCCAAGACACTGGTGGTAGGCATAGATGAAGCTGAGCAAAAAAATCCTGTACTCGTGGTCTCATATGAAAATATAATTTGAGAGAAAGAACTCTTTCTGACAAGGGAAAACCACAAGACCACAACCTGTGATACAACTGCATAAATCTGATCTGTTAACTAAAAGCTAAATAAAAATTGAAATACTGGTGGTCAGAGTGAAAAGTAGGATGAAGCAAGTTATTATGAAAAATAGGCTTGGCACTGGAAGGGAAGTTTGCAAGGTCAGTATGAACTGCATTTCCCTGGTATTAGAATCAGTGGCACACCTATTAATAAACTGTGCCTAGCATACAGACTGTAAACAAGCATACATAATGATCAGATGGTTGTAATCACAGATACAATGAGTCCTCTTAGAAGAAACAGAAAGTGCAAAGCTTGTATGCTTCTGAAATCTGCTGGCCATGGATTGACCTAGAAGGTCCCTGACAAAAACATCAGTTTCTTATTCTTTTTTATTAAACATGCATCGGGTGAATGTCACTGGGAAAACTGGGAGCTTGCTGCACTAGTACTTCCTGGTCTGTTCCCTGGAGACCTGGTGTCTTCTTTAATATCTGTGACGTGCAGTGGGTAGTAAAGTATGCAATATCAACAAATACACTAAGTAGGGGGATGGTTGGACCAGATGATCTTGGAGGTCTTTTCCGACATTTAATGATTATTTGATTCTATAATGAATGAATAAAAAGAAAAGCTCTATGAAAGAAGAACGTGGTTTATATATATATATATATATATATATATATATATATTCAAAAACGTCTCAGAAGTAGTTTTCTGCCATGCTTTGGAAAGCTTATGGAGTATGTCATTGCGCAGGTGTGGTTTTAAGTTGGTAGGTGGGATGCAACTCTAGGGTGTTAAAGACTGAAGAGAGGTCAGGAGCTATAGGGGTTGTTCATGTGACAAAGCCATTACTGTCTTCAAAGAAAGAGGTGAGTTTAGGACAACCTTTTATTCCATGAAACGTTGTCTTTTAAACTATATTCCTATTCTTAATCAAATTTAGTGCCATTTTCCACTATTTTGCTTAAGATTCCAATCAGAATCCAGCATATCATTTGTTTCCCTCTTTACTATTTTTAAACATTAAGAAAATCCATGTTGTTTTTTAGTTTTCAGAAGCTTTCAGTGTTTCAACACTTTCTAAAATGAACATTAGGGCAGAAGTACCATCAGTCATTTGGAAAGGGCTTTGGGGTTCTCTCTCTCTCCAGGACTCTTGATTTTAAACTGTTTATTATGCCTGAGAAGGTAGTGCTCTCACATATTTATGTGGCGTACATGTACTGTTTTATTTATTTATTTCCTTTTTCTCCTAAATACAGAACCTACAGTTAATGGAATATTTGACTTTCCAATGTAATGATTGAGAACCTTATGATATGGATATGTATTTAGTAAATGGCTGTATGTCGATTCCCTCATGTTGTGCCGTTTAATCTGTTAATCCATGTGCCTTCAAATCATACAGGACTTAGGTAGCAGTCGTGTAATATTATCCTTTTTCTTCTTATGCAGTCTAAACAGATTTCTAATGTCATAGAAGCTTGCCTCGCACCTCAAGTGTCCTGGAAAGATGTGTACCCAGGAGCTAATTGCAGAGACAGATACACCAGCTGTCAGTTTACTGGATATCTGTTAATAATTCGATACTTCTAACCTGGCTGTATGACCTCAGGTTCTCTTTCTTCTCTGTATTAGAGAACATCCATTCACTTCTTTTATTTCTGTATTGTGGTTATTTTATTGCTCATCTATACCCTTGTGGTTATCTGATATATATCACTGTCATATGAGAATATAAGCTTCAACTGTGACTCCTTAAAATCAGTTGAGGAAGTTTTGTGCATGTATCAGACAAGAAAATGTCTGGGGGATTAATCCAAAATGTTGGTAGATTTGATAGGTAGTGCTTTGTCCTTTTTCTGTGTTTACAGCTATTATGTATGTATAAAGTAGATATTGGAATTGTGTCAGCCACTGAGGTGCAACAAAGTACTGAGTGTCAGATCATTACAAACTGCACAACATGGAAATAGATGTTGATTCTTGCCTGATACGAAGCAAGTGAATGTTGAATTCTGTTCTGCAGCATGCCACCAGAGAGCTTTAAATTGACCTGGATTAGTTGAGACAACACCTGCTACACTTTGAGACAGCAGTGTCACAAAAACAGATAGAGTTTACATGGAAGCAGTGTTTTAGAAAGCATTTATATTAGCAGAAAGACCCTAAAATAAGGAGACATAGCTGCAGTGCATGTTAACATATCTAAGTAAATTTGTTCTTAGGCTGTCATAATCTACAATTCCATGAAGAATGGTTTCAGAGAGCACAGAAGGTCTTTATGTGTAATGTTGTTTTTATGTAATGTAACAAAAGTACCTTCTAAGAATAGAGATCATAAATTTTCTTAGAAGCATGCTGAAAGAGAGATACACTATTAAATAATTAAGGTTTAATTTAAATTGGAATTGCTGCTGTTGAAAGGGATTACGCTGCCCTCTAGCTCCAGAAGCATCATGTAAGGGGAATGCCCCATCCTTTCTTTCCCCACCTATAGGCCTGCCTCTTCCTCCCAAAATAAATGTCTGAGTGATGGAAACAACAAGTCTAAATAGAAGACTTGGAAATAAAGCTGTTCCCAGCAGTACACACACTTCTGGAGAAAATGGCACCATGAGAAACATAAGATGATCTGATATAGAAGTTCAAGAGGGTATTTTATGTAACTGGCTAACTGAAAGTCCTAAAACTTCCAAACATAAAAATGTAATGTGCCTAGCACTATTAAAATTGCTGAGTATTTAATGAAAGAATACATACCGTTGTGTGAAAACAAGATATAGCATGCAGTCAGAAATCTCCAATCTCTGCTTCAGTGCACAACTTATTACTGAAGCTTCTAACTTTTGTTGGTGTAGCTGTTGCCATCATAAGCAAATACTGAAGTTAAGAAATATGTAGCCAATTCAGGAAACTACATTAAAATCCTAGCTGCATTAGCCTGTAGTGGGTGTTAGTTTACTTGAAATAAGAAGGAAAGATTTCCTTTTATTAGCTGTTACTCCAGTTTATGAGCAATTGAATTGGAATAATTCCTAACCAAATGCATCTGGGTAAACTTAAATTTTCATAAATTAAATGACACACTGAAAAAAGTAAAGGCAATATTTATTCTCCAGTAGTCCAGACAAGGCTTTCTCTTCAGATGAGATCCTTCAGATGAGGCTTTATCTACCTCCCTAATTTTCTCAGGGTGCAGTGGTAGGATAGTTGTTAACAGGTCTGTGAAGATGAGCATGTGTGTGTGTTCAAGAGCTGCTAGGAAACCCTGAGCTTGAGTTGATAATGGAAAGCAATGGTTCAACTGTGAGTTATAGATATGAAGATTCAGGGATCATTTTAAATAAAATCCATGCTGCTTATACTGTCCAGCCATTATGCTAGAGAAAGGATGAAAGAAGAGTTTTGAACTGTTCACCTCAGCTGAGTCATGTTTTCATCATACTCTGTGCTTTTTTGACAGCATCAGGCCTGTCTGTGGTGGCACAGGCCAAGTTTTAAGTGGCAGATGCCGAAGTACTGTGGTTTCATTGGTTTTAAATGCACTTAAAAAACCTTGGCTGAGATGTCCAAAAGTATGTGTCTTAAAAGAGACTTAGACCACACTGCATGTTTCTAGGAAGCAGAAGTCATTTAACTGTCCCTGGATTTCTGATGTAACAGGGCTCCTTAATCTCTGTGTCAGTGGAAGTCCATCTCAGCCTTGCCTTTTTTATGTATTATTATTTTTTAAAGAAAAGTTATGTCTATTATGAAGAGGATCTCTTTCTCATGGTTTATCAGCCCTATTTAGCAGGAAAGTATCTCGAGTCCATTTTGGAGTGGCTGGGAGGTGAAGACACTTGTCATTGGATATATCAGTGTAATGCTTCAGTCCTGCTACACTGGGATTCATCTCACCTAGGCTGTCCAGAGAGGACACAGTTCTGTCAGAAATCCACAACTGGCATACATGCAATGAGCTGAGGAGCAGCTTCAGATCAAAGGCAAGCAGCTATTACCTTCAATCTCTTGGTAAAAGATTGATGAAAAACAATTCTTTCCGTGTTAACCTGGTGATATGATTTTACTAGCTGTTGCATTCCTTTGATAATTTCAGAATTTGATTGTTTAAGACATCACCATTAACACATTTGATGTATTGATCACAAATCTTGTGATCTTCCCTATAGTTAAATATTAATTAGTTTTAGAAAAGGTAAACTAGTTTTGTCCTAATAATGCATTGGTTTGTTCTTAATATTTCCTTGTTGATTTTTAGAAATAACATCTATGCAGACTGCATAGATCTGTTTTGTATATTCTTCGTTCTTTCAAACCCAGCAGCCTTGAGGAAAAATGTATTTTACCTTTTGTATTTGAAAGATATTTCACTTTCTTTAAATTAAATTCTTTGTTCCCACGTATTGCACAATACTGGAAACAGCAGTGAAATGTCACCCCATAAGTCACAGTTTGCTCATTGTAAAATCCCAAATGAACTAACAACAGGCAATTATCTGCAAACTGCTATTGGCTCATTTCAGCAAGTCTTTTCAATATATCAGTTCATGACCATAAAACCAGATCCTTACTGCACTATTAAGTGAGTTAACAGAAATGTCCATATAAATATGAAAAGCAAAAACACCTGAAAAAGTAAAATCTATATCCAAATATAGTAAGAGAGTTTGAAAAGATTCATCATGTTCATGTAATCAGAGACCTGGGTGGAGGTCAACAGCTTTTAACTGATTTTCACCAAAGAAGCCTGTTAAATTTAATCCTGAAATGGTTGTGAGTGTGTATAGCGTGCTGGGAGCTAAACAGAAGGAAGGCTGCAATAGTGTCAGACTGCAGGTGGGAAACAACACTGGAGTGTTGCCTGCACTTCAGTAGAGAGGTGAAAGGCTTGTACGCATCAAAGTCTTTTCTACGGAAACCATATGAAATATCTAACACAGCCCAGAAGGATACATCAATGCTCTGTTGCTTGAGAATATCTAGAACACCTTGAAAAATGTTGCTGTGTCACTGATGGTAAAGCAGCATTATAGCCTGATATCTTCATGGCTTTCCTTCTGGTTTGGTGTTCACATCAGACTACTTGAACTTGAGTGACAGCGGTATAACCTACCAGGGAAAGGAGGAATCAAATGTGTGAATTACTGACAGGAGATTCACTGGAGCAGCCCAGCATGCTGCAAGAAACATAAGATTATAGAACAAGTTGGATCCCTGGGGTCACTGAGTACAGCCTGCCAGTCCCAGGCAGCCCCATGATGAAAACTTAGATGGGAAGCTACCACAGAACATTCAACTTGTGGTCACAGTGATGGAAAGGCAAAAAAAAAAAATGCAAGAGCTGGCTGTGATGCAACACTCTCAAATCTGTAAGAATGGAGCTATCTTAGGAGCTTTCTGATCCCGGCCAACTGTAGAAACCAAGGGTTACGTTTGATCTCTTCCATATGTCAGTTGCATCACTCCAGTTAAAACACGTGGTTGCCTCATTAAACAATGGCTTTGTTTGAGCTATATTATGAATGCTTCTGCAATATTGCATGAGCATCAAACCAAAGTGGGTAATTTAACATGTGCTCTAATGCTTGTGGGAGCAGCAAAATATAACGTGTCCTTTTCACTAGCTTGATCTCTATAAATCCCTGAAATCAATTTTGAACAGCTTCAATTACAGTATCCCCCATGCTAAGACTCTTCCTATTTAATGGAAAATGCTGAAAGGAAATGACTTAGCTTAATTTCTAAAGTGCTGGTTTTTATTTTCCAAGCAAATTGTCCTATGTATCAGTCCATGCAACAAGGAAATGAAGTGCTAACCATGCAGCATGATTAGGTAATATTTTTTGAGGTAATAAAGAAATTGGAATCTTCTTCCCTTGCTTCTCCATAGCTCAAGTGTTAAACTGACTTGTAAAGAATGAGCTGAATTAGGTTCTAACTCCAGTAGATGGTATTTCCCAGCATGTCTCTGCTAATGGCATAACACAGTGAAAAGATGAGGTATGCTTTTAGGGTATTTGATGATTCCCTTAATATGACCTGCAAGTTCAATTGGACATTCAATGATCTGTTTCTTTCCTCCCCAGTCTCAAATAGCCATGTTATTGGGACTGGCAGAAGAGGTATGGACAGAATACAGTTTGCTCAGTCTCATCTTGTGTGTCGAACTGCAAAAACCAGCAAGGCGTGCCATTGTTATAGCTAGTGAAGTCTTACAGACACCTATGGATTGCGGCTTTCCCTGTTCTGTGTTAAGGCAGGGGCCTCCATTGTTTCTAATCCATCTGATGCTCCACTCTAGTTCATGAATGAAGTAGATGTGCAGAAAGCCTTCCATCATGGGCTTCACAACATTTTCAAATCTGCCAGTTCACAACAATAGAGCTCACCAACTAGGTGGGAGAGCACTTCTTTTTGAGAAGACAGGGTACAGAGTCAATTCGATTTCCTCTCTTTTGCTACACCTGGTAACTTTTCCTGTCTTCAGGGAAAACAACTATAACAACAACAAAAAACAGCTAACTGCTATCTTTTCTGTGTCTTTTGGGAAAAACAAACAACTAATTAAGAAATAAAGCTTTTAAGGTTTTGCTAACTTGCTTTAGTTTTTTTCGGGCTAATCTAGCTTGCCTAACTTTTTTTCAGCCTAACACATAAAGTCGTGGCTTTTCACACAATCACGTTTTGGGAAGGATAACTAAATTTCTTGCTCAGTGTGTATAGATTGTAGAGTGATTTCAGAAACATCCTGAAGAAAAGGAAGAGAGAAGAGCAATCAGTCTAAAGTATTATGGCTTCAGGGAATGTGGGCAGAACAAGGCTTGCCCTTATCAGGAGGATTAGAGAGCTTCTTGGCCTGCTGACATGTGATGGACATTAACAGCAGGAATTACAGGCAGTACCCCAAAGAAAGAACTAAATTGTCTATTGAAGAAGGGGGTAAAATGTGTATCCTTTCCTTTAACAAAAATAACTGTATTTTTCAAGTCAAGTATCTTTAGTGTCTTTTCCTATTTATGGCCTAAACCAAACTTTCACAACTGGGTGTAAAATTGGGAGATGCTTTCTCACATGATCTAGGGGAGTATATCCTGTGTATTTGCTCTCCTTTTGTATTCTTGAGCATTTTCAGTATGTGGTGTTGGGCAGATTCTCAATGTCTTTGGTCATAACTTCTGTCAAGGAGAGAAATGTTATTTGTACCTAGAATGGCTGTATTTTGCATGCAGATAATTTTTCTTCAAGATGCCTGTTAATGAGGTATCCTTTTCTCAGAACTAGGGTAACATATCCTAGGCTAGAGCATGTCTGTCATAGTTCAAAGGTCATAGCAAAACTCTTCTTTACGGCTGCACAGTACCTCTGGACTTTGCTATTCATATTTCTGCTTCATTTCTTACAGTTAAGATCTGGGCAAGCCTCTGCTAAAGATGCTTTTTGGGGAGAAAATATTATTTCATATAAGAAAGTGTTTCAGTCTCTGATCCTTTGAGAAGAGTGAGTAAACTCTTTGGAGTGGACAAGAGCAAGAGTTAAGGAGAATATGTAGTAGAAAAAGTATTATCTTCCCCATCTCTTGTGTTTATAACTTCTAAAATGTGTTTTTGCAACATAAAGCCTAACCTCACATGTAAGGATACAAACTTTCTAGAATTCAGTGATTGATTACACTTTGGTATTTATATTTAAATTTTTGGTCTGTTCTTTTTCCATCTTTGCTTATTTCCTTCACAGAAGTAAGCTTTTTTCTTCATATATTCAGCAGTCTGCCTGCTGGGCACATTGGGGCCACATGGAAGCAAAACAACCTGTAAGGATGTGGGGATTGCACGAGAGTGGTATGGAAATGGCCGAGACCTGAAGCTGTCACCTGATCTCCCAGGAAGACTGAAGTGGTTGTGATGTGTTCAAGGTCTAAGTTTCCGGCCCTAAAAATGGTTTTGAAATTTTTACAAAATGATCAGTAAGGCTTCTATAACTTCATAAGAAGTATTGCATCAGTACAAGAAAAATCTGTTTTATCACTTAGGAAAGAGCTGATCACATAACTGCAAATATTCGTGACTTTATCTTTTTATGCACATAACAAATGTTATCAAGGCTCAATCAGTAGTGTGTGCAAGCACACTTATGCACATTCACATGCATCCTCAGTGGTAAAGTGGCACTTTGAGATAAAGGCTATGGTATTCTTTGTGAACTGTAAGTATCTGTATATATTCAGGTGCTTCCTTCTCCTGTGGAAGCACAACGTAATTAGTGTGGTTTATTTTGGCCTTACCAGTGGTTTAATAAAGGTTAAGGAATGGGGCTTCTGAGCAAAATAATTTTGTGGAAGTCACTTTTTTTTTATGCTAAAACGTAAGTGCATTATCTTCTACAAAAGGACAGGTCTTGTACTACCTTAGGTCTGAAGACCTGGCTCCAGCCTTTGGATGCTCACAAACAAAAACCTAAAATAGATTTGCTACAATATATTGGCAAAGTTTGTTAAGTATACTTAACTGCTAACAATTGTGTGTCATTGTCAGTGGCTTTCAGTCACTATCTTCTGTAATTTCCAGGAGGTACCATACCTGGTCTTCTGCTCAGTCAAGCAGGAGTTGACAGCGCAGTTTGTGACAGCTGAATGCTCTCTTTGGGAGCCCAGGGGTGTACAACAGGCACCAGTTAATATTGATAGATTATTTCTCTAACTTCTTAAAATAAAATTAATAAAAAAGAAAGCATTTAGTGTTTTAGCAGGTATCAGTTATGTCTGTCCTTTCTCTCCTAGTATATGTTTATTCCTCTTCTTTCCATGCATCTTTATTTTCTGTTCCATTTCTTTTTCATCTCCTCTGAGAGTGTTAGCTCTTCTGGGTGGGATTTTGCTTTCCACTGTATTGGATAAAGCCTGGTCCTATTGTTTATCAATGCTATCTGTAGGGAATGTGTTATTGATCAGAGCTGCCCATACCTAAAATGCAAAGAATCAGTGGAAGAGCTGAAAATAGGACCCAGTTGTTTTGGCTTTGAGGGTTTGCTTTCCCCTCCTGAATTTCATAAAAGATGTTTGACACAGCTTTAAGAAACCACGACCTTGTATAGCTTTAAAAGAGGTGGCCAGCAGCCAACTTTCAAATAAACACTCTCCTCTCTTTCATTAAAAGAAAACATTATCATAATATTACATTACAACTCAAATGGTGAAGGTATCTTTCCTTGTGTACAAGATATTGTCCTTTGAAGTCATAGAGCCCAGAGTGAATTTCACATGAGGGTGACCAAGTAGGAAAAAGGAGAAAAGTAAATAAAACAGAAACATTGGTTGTTTTTTACATTCCTCTCTTGGTTATGGAAACAAACGTTTGGATAACAAGTTTCTCCTTACCCACATCTCTTTCTTTCACTGAGCTTTAGCACTCCTTATTCTGTTAGCTGACTAGGACACACTATCTTTCTGATATGCCTCTCTATATTGACAAAAAGGGCTAACAGTGCTGCTGTACCTTAGTGAAACATTTTGAAGTCAGATATTGTATTCAAACTCTTGCTGGTGCTTTTGTGAGAAGTAGGAAGCTTGCCAGTGAATCTAGCTGAGATGAAGGAGAAATATCATGAAACAGCTGAGAAAAGCCCACACTTTATTGTAGTCCTAGACAGCAAGCCTGACAGATGAAAGAGACTGCTAACAACTAGTCCTACAGATTATTGCTATTTGTTTTCTTTTTAAAACAATGCAAATAATTTATTACTGACTACTACAGTCCCTTTTTGTAGTATGCAAAATGAGATGGTCAAGATGGGAAATCAGGAAAGCGACCCGACAAAGCAGCACGTGAGTCTGCCTTGTTACACAGTTGTGCCAACAACTATCTGTGGACTTCGTAATTACTCAGTTTCTTGTGTCCTGACCCCTTCCAGCTCAGCTGGGGGCTTTATCCCTTGCTGACAGGGGTTTTCTTTGGCAGTTGTTGACTGATTGTCCAAAGCACCCTGTATCACAAAGTAGTTAGCATTCTGGATGCTACAGAGGAAACAAAAAAATCTGTCCCCTTGTTGGTTTTACTTTGGATTTTTTGGTTCTGTACTCTCTTTTAAGGGATTCCAGACACCTGTTCTTCATGCAAATTGTACAGTTGCTACCCAGTAAAGCTTGCTATGACTCTCTCTTGGAAATTTGGATGTTCGCTTCTGCTAGCTGGGTAATTGGCTGACATTCATGGTGAAGTCTTGGTGTTCTGTTTTCCCAGAGTTATTATCTTACCTCCTCTCCTGTTCATTTGTCTTTAGGTGTAAAGACATTAAGCAAAGGCAGTAATGATTGTATTCTCCTCTCTTTGTGAGTCTGAATGGTAAGCAGTGAATGATATGTTGCAATAACTATCAGATCAAATTACTTGCTATTTATGCTGCTTGCTGAGCATGATACATGTGAAATTCTCTTTGAAATTAATTAACAGAAGTGAGAGCTGTAGCCATAACTATGGTAATCAAAATGCAGTTTATAGTGTTTTGCTATGTTACTGCTCTGAAACTCCAGAAGAAATGGTAATAATAGTAGCAGCTCAGTAATAAGAGGTACCATTTCTGAATAGGTCTAAACCAGCATCAGACCAAGGACAATAGGAAATATCAGGGCTCTAGTAAGTCTCCTACATTTTACACCCTGAGTTGTGTACCTACTGCTGACTCCTTGTCTGGATGCGTTTTCCTAATGTGAGAGTACTTTTGCTGTGGTAGAGTTAGAGATTTGGGCCTCGTTTTGACACTCAGATCAGTGCTTTAAATCACACGTGACACTTCTGATACCAGGCTGTTTCAACACTAGGAGTGGAAAGACTGGGAACTTTCCATGCTGCAAGAATTTTTGCTTTCTTAATAGAGGCTCTTCATGTAACAGCACATTAGAATTAACCAATTAGCTGTGCATGTCCTTACACAACTGATGGCTTAACAACATTTTCCACAAAGTCTCCTATGAAAAAAAATCAAGTAGTCGGTACTTCTGCATCTTCCCTACCTTAATAATTCATCTGCTCAAGTTCTGTGTAGGTTGCTTGGTTGGTTGGTTTTTGTTTGTTTGGGGAGGGGGGTAGTTTCTTGGGTTTTTGCTTGTTTATTTATTTATTTTTTTTAATGATAGATTTGCAATACCTATGTGTTTTCTTTTTGATAATTTTATTTAGACTTTTTCTAATCCCTTGCTCCTCTGTGGGTTGAGATGAACTTTTTACCACTGGGACTGTCTTGGAAGGAAAGAATGGCAGCTCTTGTAGCAGAAGCAACTAACTAGCAGGCTCTTTCAGTCTCATGCCTTTCTACAGAGATGACATAACTCTTTCTTCTTCCCTCTTTGTTTTATGTTTAAAGGAAGCGGAGAGCAGAGCCTGATTTAAAGAGGATAGGTAAAGGCAAGGATAGTCTAATCTTAATAAAGCTGCTATTCTTCAGGAGTAAGAGGAAAACCACAGTGCTAAAAATTTACTAATGATTCCCCAGGGAGGATTTAGTGATTTAGAAGAGAAAATACAGTATGTCCAATAGCAGGGAATCATGAAAAGAGTTCTAAAATAACTGGTATAGTCAAATGAAATGGGCACTTACTCTTTACAAATGGCATAATGAGCATTAGACTGACCATTTTATTTTTGACTTAAAGCTTTTTTTTCTGCTACCTTTATTACTGTCATATTTTGGAAACAACTGTATTTATTCAGCTAGTAGTTTTATATGATCTATATTTAATGTAATATCTGAGTGTTTTCTCAGTATTAAAAATAAATGTGGCAAAATATATATATATTTTTATTGCTGGGCAGCTTGTTGTGCAAATGATTTTGTGCATGTGAGGGCGCAGTGCACAACTCTGCATGCTCTCTTCAAGGCAAAACTGTGTTGAGAAACACTTTGCACAAAGTCTGTGTGTTGTACCTTGAGTATTAAGAAGGAATCAGTGTGGCAGCACATGAGTTTTTAGGCATTTCTCTTCTGCAATGAAACTGCAAAAGCAGGGAATTGTCTGCCACGTATGGGTCAGTTTCTGGTCCCTCAATAAACCTCCCAACTGATTCACACAGAAACTGAATCCTGGAGAAAAGCTTGTAGCTCCAACATTGCGCTTCCCCAATCAAGAGTGCCAGAGAAGGACATTTGTGTGTCTATGATAGTTCCTCCCCCTCCTGTAGGTGAACCAGGAGGGTTGATAACAACAGTAACCAAGTTTTCATGTGGAATTTTGCCTTCGTGTGGTGAAAACACCTTCCCCATGAGATGGATGCTGTCACCTGCGTTATTATACACAGTGCTCCTAAGCACACTCTGCTGGACACGCTACTGGGGCGTGAAACCTCCGTTCCAGTGCCTCTTGCAAGACTCACTCTATGAAAAGTTAGCAGAGAAGGGTGTGTGTCTAATAAATCTGCTTCAAACGGTGCATGCAGTATCCTTAGAGCTGACTGACTGATGTTGTTACGCAAGGGTTAAGTTCTCAAAGGGGAATCCTTAGATGATGAAGAGCTGTTGGCAGTCATCCTTGTGTCAAAAGTGGATCAAAGAAAATGAGGTGCAGGAAATGTGCCTTTGTGCTTGGATAGTCTCAGTGAGCAGAGCAGCCCCTGAGGGATTCTTGGAGCAGTGCATGCATTTAGAGCATTCCTAAGGCTGTTCCTAGTAAAACAAGGATGGAAAGACAAATTAACCTCAAAGATCAAGGGAGCTCAAGGGCAGCTCAAAGTCACTTTTGTCCTCGCCACTTAAGCTATGTTATGTAAAATTCAGCAATTGAAAATCATTATCTTTTTACAAAATTGAATTCTATGGGATCAATTCCACATCCATTGTAATAATTCAATCAAAACCTGGATCTGAAAATTATATTTCGCTCACTTTCTTGCTGGCACACAATTTCTCTTTTGCTGCCAAATGCTGCAGTGCTGTGCCATGGCAGCTGGAGGGTAGGGCCCCAGACCTCCTGCCACAGGCCACAAAATGCAGAGGCATCCCGAAGCAGGTTGTTGAACATCTGCGAGAGGGCAGCTCTCTAGCAATTATGTCTCCCATTTCTATTTTGCCTAATTTTATTGGTAGCTCTGGGCAATCTGAAGAGGTACCTTTTTTTTTTTTTGGCATCTTAGTGTATGAGTTTGTTTAAAACTAAATATTCTCTCTCGTGGGAGATTGTGACTTTAGGAATCTTATTTCTTTTCTAATCATGATGAAGATTCAAAACCTTAATATTTTTCACGAACCAAATTGTTCCAAATTTATGCTTTGACTTAATCAAAGTAAGTTATTCAGACTGGCAAAAAGCCTGTTTTGATTATATGGAAATATTTTCCTTCAGCTAAGTATCGCACCATTTTACTTCATTACTGTTACAAACTTTGAACTGGGAGCAGATTACTGAGTAAACATGACACATTTTAACAGTAACAAAATGCTACAATGATTTCCATGTAAATATTTGGAAGATATTAGTATTTCCTGTTAATGTAATGGAACTGGCATTCTCACATAAATTTGTAGTATGAAAAAATAGTCATTGCTTAGTATGTTGTGGTCACCATGAGAGAGTGAGGCTACAGGTAATCTTTTGAGGGAGCCCTTCTCTTCCTCTTTCTAACTTTGCATCTACAGGCTTTATACCTTCCTTCGCTTGTGCCTGATTATACCTGCCACATCTATATGTGTGAATTCACACATACATATCTCCTTTTAAGCTGTGTTTGAAAATCCCTATAATGAGTGCTGTTCTGAAGGAATATGACAATTATATTTCTTCCTCTAAGTTTATGCTTAGGAAAACAACAATTTTAAAGTGCTGTTCCCTTGGAAGGCAAAACGTATGTTTGCTGTGTGTTCCTTTCAGGTTCTTTCTTGGGGCTGCTTGAAAACATGTATTAGAGTTGGACATGTTCCCTTTAACGTTATCCACCACAGTTGCACATCTAATATAAACCAGTCATCCAAGCTAAGCTCTATTTGTGATGGAGACAATTCTTTGTCAGTTTCTTCTAAAACAGGTATCTTAGGCTCCATGTCACATCCCTTTTCTCTAATGACAAAGCTAGCTTTCAATGAAAAAGGAGAGTTTTGTACTCTTACAATTTGAGAATTGTACTTTTACTACAGGAAACTGAAAGAGTTTTTTTTTTTTTTTTTTTTTGTTTTTTTTTTTTACAAGCCTCACCCCAGGAGTAGTGGTCAACTTTCAGATGTAAGGCCATAGCTCAGAACAATTACATTCTACAAAGAAAAACAGAAATTGTTTGCCAGCAAAGCTTTAGGTTATATGGATAAATCTTATTCACAACAAGCACTGATACAATCTGTGTTAGCAATCGGTGTCATGTATACAGCTAGCAGAAATGGATTGGATGCCTTCTCTACCAGCAGTCACCCCAGCCTGAAGAGAGAAAACAAGAAGCAGAAGTGGTAGAGCAGAATGGATCTCCCCTATACAGTTATCTCAAAGGTCCTTGAAAAGCCTTTGTAGACTTTAAGTAGCATATATATGCTTCCTGGCAGTTTTAATAGAGGTGAGACATAGTGCAAAACCTTGCCCTTATTATCTGAGAGTAATAAGCAGCTAGTATTATAAAAATAGACATATGAGTAATGAACAGCTGTTCTATTAAAAGAGAAATCTTTCTAAGTTAATGTGACAATATATGCAGGCATGAGTATGTGCGTGTATACACTACACAATTAGTAGATTAAGAGGACTCAGTAGATGGCATATTTTTGGATTTGAAGAAGTGTTTTTGGCATACTATTTCTCAACTGTAATGAAAATAGTCATTCAGCTTTATTTCAGTAGATGTACATGTACACTGGAAACTGAATAAGGAGGCATAATTAGTAAGTCACTAATTCAAGGGCAATATGCCAAGTAGGGGAAGTAGTATCAAGAGGAGGACCCAAGGCATCCATCTTGCATCTTATCTAACAAGTAAATTTTGTAAGAAAAATGTAGATGGCATGGGCAATACTTTTTCTGTGTGAGTTCTGTTAGTAGCTATAGCACAATGGTGGCAACCTGCAGCATACTATATTTTGTGACTGAGATTAAAAGATTATTTTTTTAAGTGCAGCTTACTGGTTTTATTAGAAACAAAAATTTGATGTTTGAAAGTACACACTCTGCAGAGCATTGGCGAGGATAAAAAAAAAGTGGTTGGAGACCATGATTCAGGAAACATCACCATTCAGGGGAGAAACTGGCCACTGAGTGACTAAATAAAGTGAGGCAATGAGAAACAAAGCAACGTTTTGTGTAACTAGGGGCAGTCAGGAAGCAGGCATACTGTGAGCAGCAGGAAAGAGGACTACAGGAATTTTTGTACAACTGTAAATGTCTAGTCATTCGGTATGTCATGGAAACTGCTGATGATCTTTGACAATCCAAGTGCATATTGTATCAGGGAGTTGCTCAGTGCCTGGTTGTGAAAAGCTCTTCAGGCTGATTCACTTACCACCCTTCAAGGAAGATTCTTGTCAGCAATCTGCAGGTGGGCAAGGAGGTGGCGTTCTGTCTTTTGTGGATGGGATACCAGATGGGATTGCAACAGCTGCTGAATAGGTTTTCTGAAGTAAATAAGCAAGGATTTACCAGGGATATTCAGACTAGCATAAATGACTGGCTTTAGTTCCACAGAATATAGTAATTTTGGGAATCTTCTAATGGTTCCAGAGAAGAAAGCTGTCCAAGGTACATTCTTATATGCACGTGAAACAATACAGAAAGTAAAATAAAAATAAAGTCTGTAAGTATACTGTTAGCCTGATATATTGTATAAGACTTACAGATTTATGAAACAGATGTCTGTGTTCTCTGGGGAAAAGAGGCTGTATGGTTTGACTGGCCTCCAGCTCGCTAAAGGGGAAGGAACTTTTTAGATTTGTTAAGCCAGATTTGTTAGAATGGTATTAAATTAGCAACCAAGGCAAATGATGGAAAAACATAGAATAAAAATCATTTGTTTAGAAGAGAGTCAAAGTGTCGAGAATAAAATTAATCAAGAGTCCAAGGACTGAAAGAGGAGTTCTTTAATTGCCTGCTGCCAATGTGATGAAGCTGGCTAGTAGCCAAGTGAAAATGGAATGGAGTTATTCATTTCTAAGTCTAAATGCTGATAAGCTGAAATTCCTCGGAGTAGGAAGGGAAAATTCCTGTGGTTGAAATCAAAGGACAGAAATAGATTGGGAACAGCATTACGTGGCAAATATGTCATTTCCTCTTTCCCCAACCATTCAACCCAGTGACTTAGAAGGCCAAAGGATTGATTAATACTCAAAACAAATGTTGATGTGCTTGCTGATGACTGCTATAGACTGCCAACTAGAGACCTGGTTAAAATACTAATTAACCTACTGTGTGCAGGGAGAGGAAAATATTCTTGTGGGTGGGTGAAGCCTTCAATACAAATGGCATTTTGGAGGTTTCATTCTGCCACCATGAGAGAATATCTTTGTGGCTGTTGAGTAGACAGTGGTATCTGGATGGGAATCCTCATATCACATATTCGGATATCATGTTAGACCTATTCTCAGTAAATAAAGAACTGAGCTAGGAATTAAAACCAGGTGTTATGCAATTGAAAGTGATTGTGGCTTGAATACATGCTTCTTTGCAAACAGAATAAAATCTGAAGCAGTCTGATATGTAGTTGGACCCAGGTATTCAAATAAATGCACTTTGTTGCCTAAATAACTTCTGAGCTGCTGTATCTGGATACTTCCAGAAGATGCAAATCTTCCAAAGTTTAAAGCAATGTCATGCTAACTCAGTTGAAAGAAAGACAGTAGACAGAAAAATATAGGTAAGAATTGGGTTGTATGTGTAAGCAGCTAGAACGCTGCAAATCCATAGATGAAGGGGGTATAAAGCTGGTATAAAATCGAGGAGGAAAAAACAAACAAACAAACAAACCACCATATATACATATATTGCTGTATTGTTTGAAGTAAAAGAAAGTTGGAAAGCAGAATGTTTAGCATCAGAAGGAACCAGCAACAGAGTTAGGAAATTTAAGGAAGTGCATTTTCAAGTGCATTCATAGAATAAACATCTTAGCAATGATATTAATCAGTCATAGATGTGTGAGGTAGGATTGTCAATAACAGAGATAAAAAGAGTTCAACAAATATTTATTGTCTAGGAAAAAAACAGCAATTGATGCTTCATCATCCCATAGCAATGATGCAGGTGTTTCCATAACAACACAGATTTGTGGAAAAGCAGTTGTTAAAATGTTCAGTTTGTGAACCAACTGGTCAAGACAGCTTGTGTTCAAGTTTTTGAAAGAATTAGCTAAAGATTTTTAAAAGCAATCACTGTTGAATTTTTCAGTAAGTGTTGAGATACTGAAGAAATTCCAGAGAACTGGAAGAAAGTTAATGTTGCATTAGTATTTAAAAAGGGTAAATGAAATATGCTGGATGGCTGTATTTATTTACATATACTCTACTAGTGTGAATAAGACTTGATAGCATGAAGATTGCTTCCTTAACATCAGTCTAAGTAAAAAATATCAGAACACTTGATATAGGATCAAAGAAATGAAAAACGGTTTATAATTGCTTGTCAATCAAAGCAGCTTATTTGATAAGGCTTTTAGTTGCAGTGTCATTTTTTAGTGAGTTTACAAGTTTGACAAAAGTCACAATGTGGATATAGGCCAGATAGTACCTCTGTGCGTACCTGGGCTGGTGCAAATCAGTCTGTCACATGTAGGTTTAAAATGAAAGTATAAATAGGAATAATCGCCAATTAACTCTGCTTATAAGGGTCAATTCTGGGCTGTGTGCTAATTAACTCTTCTAGCAGTGAGTCGGAAGACAATGTGAAAACTATATTGATAATCTGCTGATAACATAAAAATTAAGATATGAAGTGATAAGGCAGAGTCCTTAGCTCCCCAAAAAGTATCTATCCAAAAGTGAAAAAATGAAGATAGGGTGAGAACGCCTTTTCTGGAAGAAAATATGCCAGGGAAACACTTAATGTCACGGTGGATGATCAATTAAGAGAAAGCATTTTGGCCAAAATGACTGATGTGATTGTAGCACAGAACAGGGAGCTCTCAGGAGGGAGCAGAATGGCCAGTGTGTGCACTGATGTCTGCCTTTGAGCAAGAATCCTTAAAATCTGGAGAGGATTCTGAGGTCCTAAGGTATTGCCTCATACGATAAGCTTTGGTAAAACTGTATTTTGTCACATTGCTCCCCTTTTTGATTAGTACTAGCAATGTATCTGGACAGAGTACAAAAAGAGCAATGCAGTAAGCGAGCGACACGGGGACCAACTAATGAGCAAACAATAAGAAAGTTTAACAGAAGGCCACCAGAGATCCCAGTGACATTTTCAAGGTGAAAGGTTAACAACTTAAAGCTGTAAATACTCATGAAGGAGGAAGATTATTTACTGAATTGAAAGTGGAAGGTTTAGGAGTAATTGAAAAATACTAGGATAAGTTGTAGACTGAGTCTTCTTTTTGTCTAGTCTGAGTTCCTGACAGTCAGATCTATTAGTCTGTACGTTAGTTTGTCTTCTAAAAGAATCAGTGAGAAAGAGTTGCTATTTTGATATTGCAAAGGACAAAATGCTAGAAAATGCTCTAAAGGAAGTTCCTGTTTCGGCAAGAAGACGGCTTGGGTGATCTGGAATTGGTTTCCCATAATGAGTTCTATAAGTATTTTCTGTAATTTTCTTTTCTTCTGCAAAGCAGCATCAGGATTCAGGAAAAATTTCAGCCCTGCAGGTGTCTGAATGCCTTTTCAGCGAGGTAGAGAAAGAAATGGAATTACCTTCTGAGTGCTGGAGGCTTCTGCTGGTCTTACTGTGTTCTAGTAAAGAAAAAAGCAATGGATTTGTGCTGTGCTGTTAAAAGATCCCATATTTTTGCTGTGACAGTTGAATATCATTATATTTACTTGTTCTTCCTGATACTTTAATGTTCCTTAATGGCAGACTTAACCCGTAACCACAGATTTCCTCTCTGTCTTTTATTTCTCTTCACTTAAATCATTGCCTCCTACTGATGAAGACAGAGAAATGAAATATTTAGTACAGGATGGTCTTTTTTATTTGTTTAATGGTGGCATTCATGTCATATATGAATTACGTACAAGTATCTATGAGAGGATGTGATGTGAGGTTATTGAAAGCATCTCTGGAGCTCCTAGTTTCAAAGAAGAGTGAAGAAAAGTTTCTGTAAGTGACTGTATGGGCTAGATCTTCAGTTCAGTCAGAGAGGCTGAATGAGCATGAAAGTGATTGATGTGTAAAGTAAGGGTTTAGGCTGGAATGTTACAAAAGTACTGTCCAGATCTCATGCATGTTTTCATCATGCTGTGAGCCCTCTTCAGCTCTTTATTGGCCAGAAATTCTTTGCTGTGAGAAAATAAATGGATGGATGCACGTTCCTGGGGTTGAATATGAAAGAATTCTTTGCCTGTCACTGGGTCTAGAGTCTTCTGTCCATGCATATTTTGTCTCTCCGTGAACTCAGCTGTAATGAACTCAGCTGCCTTTCCTCGCTGTCGTATGTGCAGTGCAGTAAGTTGCATTATCCCAGAGCTGGTGAATAGGATTGTTACCAGGTATTTGAATGAACCTTTTTGGATTTTGCTAGCCTCTAATAAGATGTTTCTGAGAGCCCGCATTGTGAGTAACGTATTTAACAAACCAAGTTTCATGCAGTGCTCTTTGTGACAAAGCAGTACTCAAATTTTAATATATCTTAATACCAGACCAGCAAACTTGATAGACACTCATCTCACCCGCACAAAAACCTTTTGTGCCTTGTATGTCCTGGCTATCACCAATGTTAATTGGATTTATTTATTTATTTTTCAAGCTAAAGCAGTAAATTCATGTTCCAAATAGCTTAGGCCTCTGTTCCTGCTGGTCTGCCACTGGAATGCCTGATTGCTGATGATAAAGAAGAGGAAAAACCCAGAGGTGTTTATGTGATTGAGAGGGAGTAGTGCAAGTCAAATGTTTTGGTTAAGTTTTATAATGAGGACTGTCTCTAGTAGAACATCTGCCATGACTTTATGTTTTGTGAGTCCCATAGTGTTCAGGTTATTTCCAAGATACATGAGCAGCTTGGAATGTGAGTGGTGGAACAGACTTTACAGAAAACCCTGAGGGAAGCAAATATTGAAGCTACAGCAGTGCTTAAACAAGGCTCTAAAGGTACAGAACTAAACCACATCTCCAAAGACACAACATAATTTGGGAGGAGGAGACTCAAGTTGTTAAAAAGTCTTGTTCTCTTTCCACAGCAAAATTTCTTTTCATTTGGTGAAATAGATTTGTTTGCAACATGTGATTGATTTTTGGCATAGCATGAGTTTTTTTTAATAGCTTTATGAAGAGATTCCACCATTGCTTTTCATAAAGGAAGCCTTCACAGACTTTGGCCAGCTAAGCACTAAGTAAGAATTCACATTCGTTTAGTGAATTTCTTCCCATTATTGAATCTTATGTAACAAACCAGCTTCAGTGCTTTATATACAGTACAGAATCAGCTTTTCAAACATTAATGTCCCTACATATTTTGAACACAAAGGCAGGAATAATTATAGTGTTGGACAGTTGGTCTGTGGAGACCACAGGTCTGTCATCATCTGCTGCAGTTTGATAGCTTTTCTGCTTTAAAGTTATCCTTTGCTTGGTAGCACGTGGAGACTGGTGGCTGTTCTTTAGTAATGTAAGAAAAGATGGAACAACAACACAGTATTCTCATGATATGAAACATTTTGTAGTATTTTATTCACAATGTGAGGCATGTTGTCATATCTATGACAATGACAATAGTTATGTAGCAGTTTAAAATCAGACCAGATATTGCTGAAAAACTAAAAGCAGTGATAAGTTTGAGAAAATTGAACAAATGTTCAAGATTTTTTTCTTTTTTCCAGATCCTTCTGTACATTTTCATAATACTACTGTACAAACTATTCCTATTTAGAAAAGCTTAGCTGTTGTCAGTGGTATGATATACATCCTTGTCTCACCTGCAATTCCTGTGAGTAGGATTCCTGCCTCCTCTGATGTAATTTCGCATTTTTATATTGCTGAATTCATAACCCACATGGCTGAGGTTTGAAAGCAACTCATTTTGCATTTCCCTGTCTTTGAGCACTTTTTGAAAACAAATATTTTTGTTTTCGACAACCTGCTTATGATTCATGGAAAAGAAAAGACTGGGAAGAATTTTAAATAAAGTTTGCTACATGTTTAGGTTGGTATGTATGCATTTTCACATGCACAGGTTCAAATAAAAAAACATGCCATTGTGGTATGAATTATTCCAAAGAGAAGTCAGAAGGTACTGAATATTTAATTGTTGGAAGTACTGCAGTGAATAATAATTTTGGTAGATCTGTTTTTCCTTCAACAACATAAATGTGATCCAGAAGAATATCTCAGTTTAAAACTAGCTAACCTTAGCATGCTGGATTTCATATTCCCATTAAATTTTAGCAAGAATGAAGCAGAAGATAACTTATATGGCCTTTTATATAATGTGAGAGTTTGGTAATTTTTCCAGAACAACCAGACTTTACAATATGACTCCATGATTTGATCTGAATAAAAATGCACAAATACATATGTATTGGTGTCATAAATATGGTCCAATGTCACAGTTACCAGTGCTTTTTAGACGTGTGACAGAGGGTTATCATTGAGATAGAGCAATGCAGGTGAATTAAAGGGCGCTGACGAGACTACATATTACTAGATACCAGATACCAGGAAGTTACCGGATTACTTTGAAAACTACAGTCTTCATGTGTGGCAGTAAGGAAGGAATCTGTTTTCTGAAAGTATGAGTGATGCAAAGGTTTCATCAGTGTTAGTTTCAGATGTGGCATTGCTCTTGCATGCTGAAGATGAGAGCACTTATGCAGGTCCTGCCAGAAGACTGCTGCTAAATCCGTGTCACGTATTCTGCAGATAGCATGTATTTTACAGTTGAATTATTCTTCTATTGCATTAGAGCAGTAAGTCTTGGACTGTGAACTTCAAAGGGTATTTCTCCGTGAGAGTGCAAGAAGTAATAAGTTAGAACATCTCCTCTCTCTGCAAGCAGGTATCTCCAAAGTTCTGTATTTCTCCTGTGCATGCGTTTCCGGAATAAAAGGTGTAGTAATTGGCAAGCAACTGTGTGCCTGCCATTCAGATGTACTGTTGTTACGACACAGATGCTGCTGGAATACAGCGTCTCTTTAGGGGTTATATACTGATAAAAACAAGGGTGGATAGAGTAGTAAATATTAAATATAGATAATGTATATTTAACAGATCCCTATTATATTAAGGTAAATAAGATCTGTTAAATACATGTTTAGGTTTAAAGATATGGGAGCATAGTTTTGTGTAAAAACATCCAATTCTCCCTTGCTGTTTTTGTTTTGTTATAGTTGTTGTCTTCTGTGCTGGATCACATGAAGAAAGCTCTTCTTCACCAAATCTATCTCAGAAGCTCTCCCTGATAAGAAATAGCATGGTGTCATTACATCAGCCTTCTAAACCAGGTACCACAAATTCTGTTCCTTACATCCTCCTTGTTTCTACTTCTGAAGGTGCAAGATGCTGGCAGTCACAAGGACCCTTCACCAGAAAGCTGTGCCAATGGGTTTCTGACTGGAAATCGGACAATGACTCAAAGTCCAGTGTTACCTTAAAGGAAGCCCTTACTTCCTTATTAAAATAGATAAATAAATAAATCTTCTCCATCAGCACAGTGAAATCCACCACGTTTGGGTTTGGAAGTTCTTTGAACAAGTCTAATTAGCGGTGTGAACCACTTTCCTGACATTGCCTATGATTGTTCATGAGATTTCTTCAGTTTAAGCTTTTTCAGATCACACTTGTAAAACCTGAATATATCTTCTTTGCTGATCGTAGTAATATCAATGTATTTCTGTCTCACATTTTTCCTTCTCATTTCTGTCACATTTTGCTTTTCTGGGGTCTTGCATTTGAAGTTCCCTGCTTTCACAGGTGCAAGCAAAGTTGGATATGAGACATCTGAAAGGTGGTGCATGGTAGCATTGGTTGCAGCTTCTGGTGTTCTCTTATGCTGTGGTCACGTGAGTGTACCCAGTTCTTTTGCACTGTGATTTATGGTAAACATTAGCTTCTTGGTGATAGATCTTTCCATTGCAATGCAATGCATGCAGTCTATTGCCAGAAGGTTCAGTGGCCATTTTCACCAGATACCAACAACTTCCCTCATCTGCTTCAAACTCTTCTTATGGGCTTTCAGATCCTCTCAGGCCATAAATTGTGGCAGAGGCAATATACAGTCCAGAGAGTATGCGAATGAGTTGCTTTTGAAGGATAATGTTGTGTTTACTTACTTGAGCTTTTATACTGCTTTGTTATGTGAGGCACATTCTAAGGATTAAGCCTTCATTGGTACAGTCCTTCCTACTGCAAGTGGGGATATTGATAAGATTACTTTATCGTAAATATTTGTTTCAATAGTCCTCTATTAAATATATATATATATAAATAATTTTTTTCTTTCCCAGGCTCCCACATTGCTCTCTTGCACTGTCATGCTGTTGAGAGTCAAATTGTTTTCTGAGTTTTATGACCAATCAGATTCTAATAAAAATATTACTACTACTGCCAATAACTCTGTGAGTACTGAGCTAACCTGTCAAACTTTATTAAATTTAAACAATATAGCAGGTCTCTCTTTGTCTCAAACAAGAATGTAGTTTCTGATCTGCTATTGAGATCCCGGAGGGTATTTTAATGGATCATCAAACCATAGCCTGAGAGTGTGCACAGACATCTTTCTCTAGATCCACCAAAGCCGGGAGAGTGGCAGGTGTCCTCCTTCCTGTGCCCTGCTGGAAGTAAATGCTGCACACATGTATGCGTAGGCACAATTTGCTGCTTCAGCTTCATGTGGTTTGCATTTAAAAATGATGGGCTGAACCATGCGGTAGACCTTTACTAAGCTGTATGGATTTGGTGAGGTGGGCTGAGAAGCAATTCAGGTCATTGTCCCAACTGGTGGGTTGAGAAAGGCAATAACTTGCAGCAGTGAGCTGGTGAGACAGGGCTGGGGACAATGCAGAGGAAGTGGAAGAGGATGTGTATATTCAGGTGGGAGATCACAGCCTGTTCCAAGCCCCAGTGATATGCAACCATAACACCCATGTTTCTCTTATGCACACTGGGTGGTGTGCATAAAAACATAGTTATAATTAACTTTAAAAATTAGGAGAACTTGTCTACTTTGTTGCAATGAAAACGTGCCTTTTCCCATGTGGCAGCTTCCTTTTCACTTTTTTTTTTTTTTTTTTCTTGATTTTTTAGTGTAAAAAAACCAATCTTCTAGAGGCTTTTTTTTTTTTTCCCCCCCCCCCCCCCTCGTGTGTTGCCTGTGCAACAACCAGTTCTTGTTATATACCTGACCTTAATTCTGTTCTTAATACCTGTCTTTTCTTCTCCCCAGGAGTAGGGCTACCGAAGGGATAAGGTTGTGTCATTTATGTGTGCAAGGTCTGAATACTCTCTGAATGTAAGGATCCCAAATATGAATGTTTACACTCTTACTGTTTCTCATATGGCCTGGGGGTCCTCAAGTTATTACTGTGACATTATTATTAGTACTGAAAATAAATATAATGCAAGTTAATATCAGCTTACCATATCTATTCAGCTCCATTCTGTGTGGGAGAGCTTTGTGCAGCTAACATCCCTTCGGGGAGCTTATATTAAATTGATGAGAGAACAGTGAATTACTTGTCTGGTTTATAATATGCTGATTATGAAAAATTCTGGCTAGGATGATCTAGTGTTCTCAGTGCTGCAAATGGGCTCTGGAGTTTGTTAGGAGGGCATCTATCCTGCTGGAGGAAAGCAAAACTGCTAGGGAAAAATACTACTACTACTAATAAAGCTTTCATTGCTCAGCTATTTTGCTTGAGACCCTAGAGTTTCCTTTGTTCCTCTCTGCCAAAATGCTAATTCCATACATTTTCAGTATCTCTGCCGCACTAGTTATTATTCCCATTCAGAATTTTATGTACATGTGGACAGACCATCCACTAATGTAAATTCACTGTTGATACTGGTGGCAAGATGCTGATTTACACCTACCAAGAATTTCCAGAGTTGTTTTTCTCTCAGTCATGTTCCTTCACCTGTCCAGTGTGGGAACTGTTTTTATTGCACAAGGTAAACTTCTTTATTCCCTTCAGTTCTTCTATTTCTTGGGACAGAGAACCCTCATACACTGTATATCTGCTCATTCATGTCCCCACATAGGCCCTGCCTTTTTAAATGGGAAAAGCCTCAATGAAAGCTTTTGTTTCTCATAACAGAAATCTCTTGTATCATCGGCTCAAGCTGCTCATGGGTGACGTCAACAGACAGTTTTGGAAAACCAGACTGGGTGTTATCTTCGGTTGGTGTCCTGGTGTCTCAGGAGAGGCAGCAACTGCTTCTGGAAGACAGTTCCTCCCGTGGAGATGTTGAAGGTAGGCAGAGTTACAGTTCCCCCCTGACTGGACACCTGCTTTCTCCCAGCACCAGTAATAGCTGTGGGCAGCAGCAATTGGAGTTGTCAGGCTGTAACTTTGCTTACACATCACTAAAAATACTGCCATATGCTGGTTCTGGTTTGCAGCTTCTAGGTGCATTGTCTGTGCCCAAGAGAATCAGTCACTAAGAGCCATATCATGAATATTACCTGTATGTGTACTGCTTGGGTTGTATACACATGTACCCTGTATGCAGCCAGGCCCTTTATATACTCCCTTTGTGTCTCCCTGTTTTAGCATAAGCTACTTTTGCTTAGAGACTGGAGTTTTCTTAGGAAACTCAATCCTTTATAAGCCAGGGCTGGTTCCTCATGATTGCTGTCTGACTTGCAAAGTCTTTGGCTTTTGTTTTGTTTGATGTCTTCACTCTGCTTTGTTTGGTTTCTTCTCTTCTCATTCCTTCTGTCAATTCTTTACATATTTCCCTCACTTTTACTTCAGTCTTCTTTCTGTTATTTTTAGTTTATTATGCATAGTCCTCTGCTTCCTTCTTGTGATTTCTTTCCTCAAACTCATTATCCATTTGCTTATTATTATTGCTCTTCCATCTACACTGTGTGTCTCTTTTCTTTTGTTTTTTTCCTCACAGGGGACATTTTCCTCCTGAACACCAGTAGGCTACCAGATAGATGTGAGTTCAGCCTACATAGCCCCATCCTGCCTGGGAGCGTGGACTCTTGCTTGCTGGAACTGGCCATATATTCACAGGATGCTGTTCCTCTCCTCCAGAGGTTCACAGCTGAAATCAGATATGTGGACACAAACAGAAATATAATAATTTCTCTGAGAGTTGGCCATGAGGAGGATGCCGGGTAAGAAATTAATTTGCAGCTGTTTAGACTTTGAATTGCAGGGTAGGATGGAGTCCCTCCAGGCCACTATTTATCAATGCCTTCTTCCTTCTTGAGATCATTACTTCTGTTAGAGCAGAAAATAGAAGAATTGTCAGGACTGAAGTGTGCAGCTTCCTGACAGGATGTCTGTAATAGACTCAGGTTTTGTGTGTCCCCTTTGCAAAGAACAATCCTGATGAGAAATCATTCTTCTTCCCTTGCAATCAGAAGAGTCAAGAGTGGTAGGCTCTTGCACTGATGCTAGGACTGTGGATTTAAAGTGCACTGTGTCCAACAGCTGCCTTGGCAAAATGACTTATATCTCTAAGTATTCAAGAAGTCCTGTCTTTGGGAGTGTAAGGGTCACATTTTGAGGTAGGGCTAACTTTGTCTCTTTTGTAATGTCTGTCTTTCTGTCTGCTAAGTTCAGGAGCACCCTCTTTTGCTTCATATGTAAAGTCCAGAGAGGTGGAAAGCCAAGGTTAGAGGCGAGAAGAGGTGAAGACAAAATAAAAATAAAAAACAGCAACCTTGGATCTTGTCCTGTGTTTTCTACTCTTTGATCTTCCCCAAATTTTATTTTTTTTTCACTCCTGCATGTAGCAGAATGCAGCAAGGAGGAGAAATGGGTAAAGGGAATGAATCATGACAGGAAAAGGAGAAGAGTCCACGTGGCATCTGATTTTGCCATTTTCCATGTGCTTGTTTTTTCCTTTGCTGCAATCTGCCTTGTAAGAACCTGGGTCAGGCACACAACAGAGCTCTTTATTTCCATCACCTGACTGACTCCCATAGAGAACTTAAGCAATAGATCCCAGTTCTTGTTTTCTTTGAATTCTTTGGCACTCCCCAGGCTGCCATGGAGTTCTGCAGCCAAGACTTCTGGTCAGCCGAAGAACGCAGAGTTTGACTAAAAAAACTTACTCTCTCTCAGATCCCTCTCTTGCTCCTACTTTTAGCTATTACTCACTTCCTTCCTGGCTACTCCTTCCCCTTCTTTTTATCAGTTTCAGAAGGAATCTGTTATGTTTTCTGGGATCAATTTCTAATGTCCTTTTTCACTTATAACTGTCCTTTCTGCTTTAAGTATTTGACAAGCCTGTACTTGCCTAAGCAAATGCAGCCACAGTTTCCCCCATATTAACTCATAAGATACCCTTCCGATGTACCTAGCTGCCCAGAGCAGGCTTTGATCACAGTCATTGCAGCATCTCTGGAATGAATCACAGACGTTGTTAAAGAGCTTATTTGGGCACAACAAAACAAATTTGCATAAAATTATCATCTGTCTAAATTATGGCATTTGGACATACTAGAATGGAGTTCGCTTTGCTAGAAGTTGATATGACAATTGGTATTATTTTTTCCTAGTGGGTGGAAATGAAGCACTGGTAAATCCAGTGGCTTTAGTTTCAAGAATTCAGAGGTGGAAAGTGACTAAGTACTGTTTTAAATAAAGATAGAAAAAAGGGGAAGGAACAAAGACAGAATAGAACTATTAGGACAATTTTAGGATAAATATCCTTATTTTACCCCTCCTTTATGGGGCAGCTCTTTAAAATCCCTGCATAATTCCAGAAAAATCTGTGTGCAGGCAGAACAAAATTTATTTCTACACAGTGTTTGGGCTGGTTCTTACTAGGCAGATAGTCTGAAATGAACATTCTTTCGGTGATTAAGATTTTAACAGTATTGGTTGTTAAGAACAGATACCATCCTGAAGCATTCCCAATTTTTAGAAGGAGTGGAAGTTCTACAAGCTTTTGTGTGTTATCCAATCACAGCTGCACAATTTGGAGCAGAACAAGGAGGTCAGTGAGGAAATGACCTTGAGATAGATGCCTATGTGTTGTATATATTTTAACTGTTAATTACTACTGAGGGATTATCTTGAAATTGGAGTAGAAATGAGATATAGAAAAAAGGCTAGTTGTCACTTTTTCAGACAGACAGGCACTCCAGAAAATCCTGCTTCAGTCCCCTCTGCCACCTCATAATTTCCAGATCAAACTACACTTCATTATGAATTCCAGTTGCACCAGCTCACTTCAGTGAACTGTCCTCTTTCTGGTTCCAGAAATCTGTTGGTTGTGTTTCCTCCTTCAGGGTTCATCAGCTACACAGTTCTCAAAAGCTTAAGAGATATGTCACTCATGAGAAAAATTTGCCCTCCTGTCCACCTTACTAACTGCTAGGTTTTATCAATAAATCTGTTGTGTTGACACTGCCACTCTTTTTTTTTTTTTTTTTTTTTTCCCACAAACATCCTGTAGTGAAAGAAAAAAGAAACAGAAATTCAGGTACCAAGTCCTCTGGACAAGTAGAACAAGCTCATATTATTTATTATATACCACACCTATACCACGTGGGTATTCTCAGTTACTCTGTTAAAGGGAGAACTACTGGGGAAGTGAGGTGTTTGGAATTCTATATATTTACAGAAATATGTATAAAATTGTTTCTCAAGATCTCAATGGAGATCAAACACCAAGAGTTGGTATTTTTGCTTGTAGGTCCAAGCCTCCATTTGGCACTTGGCTCAAAGCTGTCTTCGCTTTGTTATGGTTATAGCTGTGGTGCTTGTTCAGATCACAGTTAATGTCTTTCTGACTACTTTGCTTATCCCACTTTTTCCCTCTTTATCATGCAGAGCCAAAAACTAGTCACAGCTGAAAATTATTCTGAGTCCTGTGTGGTTTTGTTTTGAATGGTTTCACATCCTTGTTTTTTTTTTTTTTTGTTGAACACAATTATTTCAGTGTTGTCAGCCAGCATTATTTTAATAAGAAGCTTGTTTCTTTCAGCTCTACATACTCAAACTTTAATGAAAATAAAAAAGAATCATTTGGGGCAGGGATAATCTTTTCCCTTTTCATGGTAGTGTGATCAATAAGCCAGGTTTATTTTGTTCTCTTCTCTTTCGGAATCTGAATTATAGAGCAATGGCAATGGTAGTCTTGGTAGACCAAAGAAAACAAGTTCAGGACCACGCGTGGGTTGTCAGTTAGCCAACCACACAAAAATATTATTACTTAGTTTGTCCTGTGTTCCCCCACTGCCACCTCTTTTTTTTTTTTTTGTGGGGTGGTGGTTCTGAAATGCCCTGCCAGCTTCTGAGACACTTGTAGAAACTTACCACCTCTGAGACTTCCATTCTACTAATCTGGATTTTATCATTGACAAAAGCTATTTAACTTCTGCTCTCATCAATAGGAACATTGCCATATAGCTGATCTGAATGTTTAGAAACACCTAAGGTCATTTGGGATTAATAAGTTAGGTGTCCCACTACATAAGCCTTTGAAAGGAATAGTCTGGTAATCATCCTCAGAAAATGCCTAATACATACTGACAACAAGCACAGCCATTTAAATTTAAAAAATGCAGCTACAAAAGGAGAGACTACCCAGCTGCTATATATGACTGATTTTGAGCATTAACCTGGGACTATGATATACTGCCCTTCATGCTTGCGTTGAAATTGCACCCAAAAATATACTGGGCCAAGTAAGAAAGATCTTGACCTAGCTGGTTGGTAAGAGCAAGAGTTGCAGATGTGTGTTCTTCTCTCATCTATTTTTTTTCCCTAAACTGGATGTTTGTGAAGATTTTTGAGCTATATGTGGAAAAGCAAAGTAAATCTAATTTATATGTTCACTGGCTGAGCCTTGAGGCAGTTGGAATACCTTTCTGCAATAACTTGTGTAGTGAAGCCCCGAGTTCAGAAAAGATTTCAGCTTTCTTCTTAGCAGTTTTGAATTTGTCACTTTTAATGAAGAAATTGTTGTTAAGTAGTCTTAAAATGCATAGCCAGTTTCCTGTGTTGGAGATGGAAAGTCATGGCATAGAAAAGATTGGTAAGGAGGGGAAAGACTTGTTTAGCAGAGGACACAGAGGCTAGTGGAAATCATACATTGAAATTACAGGTTTGCAGGGTGAATCTTGAATCCATTTGCCTTAAGCATCAGGTTGCTTGCAACTCCAAACATTTTATCTATGCAAATTTCTCAAAATGATGTCAGACTCTGACAGCCCTTCTATACATACAAAGTAGATTTAACATCTGTATTTAGAAGAGTAATATTACCTTGTTAGTTGAGATCTGGCTTGACATAAAATCAATAGTAAAGACATTGCCAAGCTTGGCTTATCTGAAACTCTGCTGCAATGATCCATCTTCTGCTAGATCTACAACAGGCTTTGTTCCTGATTCCATTAAGAAAATTAAGTTGGCTCTGACTTGCCTCTGTTTGGATACTGGGACTGAGCAAAGGAGGGTGTGATTATTTACAGTATTAGAAATCTTGCTGCAGTTGTATCTTGAGGTGGAGAGTTTCTCTGAGGGGGATTCCTTGATGATGACAAGACCTAAGTATTCTGGGTAATGGAAAGCTACTTGTCATTTTTTGTGGTCTCTGGATGCTTTAAAACTTTTCCAAAGATAGTATAAACAGAGTAAAATTTCAGTACTAGAGATCTTTCTGCGTAGATCTGGAATGTTTCATGGGACCTTAGGGCTCTGACTCAAAGCTGCTGCTAGTTCACACAAGTAGTGGTTTAAGATACTGGCCTTGCTCCTCTACCAGAGGCTACAGTTCTTCCAGCTAAGATGGCAGAATGGATGTTACATCTGTCTCAGCTGTAACATCTCAGAGGTTGCTTTATTGACTTAGATTATCAATGGGTTTACTTTATTTTGATATACCAGGGTATAAATTGCAAGATCCCCAGTATGTGGCTCATATGGTCAAGTGCAGCAGCTAAAGAAGTTGTTGTCTTTAGCTGTGGGGCAGTAATCTCTGTTGTTGCTGCCAATAAACATAACACTGGTTATGAATCAGAGGCTGGGTGCTATGGGTTCCTGAAGTCAAGGGCGCAATAACATTGGTGCTACACTGGTGTCTCAGCAGGGTTGGAGCTTAGTGGCAGTAGTAGAACAATGCCTTAGTGCTTAAAAGGCCTAGTACACTTAATAAGTAGATTCAAAAGCTTTAGAAACTGTCCTTATCTTTAGTGGCTTGTTGAACCAATTTAAGGCCGACTGATTTTTGTGGCCAAGTGGATGCAATGGTGTGATGAACAAAGCTTTGTTGTGGAGCAGAAATGATACGGTTCCGGGTCAGTGCTGAATACTCTTGGATGTTGTGCCACAGCACAGCAGGGGGGATATATTTTTGTGTCTCAGTGCTGAGTACTCCTAAAGATGTACTGTAATGCAAATTTTTTTTTTAAAAAAAAAAAAAAAAAGTCATTCTCCTTTGCTGGGTAGTAGAGATAATGCAGTTGTGGTTCAGGACTGGAAGTTTCTGAAGCTGAATTAAATTATATTGAACTAATGAATATGATATAATGGGACAGGAAACAGGAAAAAACAGGGACACCTTGATAAGAAGAGCTCAACTTCAGTTGAGTTTAGGGTATCTGTGGGTTTTTATGTGTGTGTGCAAGAGCGATAGTGGAACATAAGGGGTGGCCATAGAAGGGGGAGTAAGGAATTCTCCCCAGAAGAAGGGTGTATAGCTGGTTGTGGTGGAATGACTGAGTAAGGTGGCTAAGCAGTTACAAGCAAAAGTGAAGAAGGTGAAAAACAATTCAAGTTGCTTTAATTTTTTGTGCAAGTTGTCAATTAGATGGTCTGCGATTTTCACATTGTGTCCAGTAGACATCTGGTTGTTGTCATCCAGAAGTTGCCTTCTAATCTGTTTCTGGTGCAGGGTGAGGGCAGATGATCATTCCGTGGCAGCTAAAAGCATTTCCTAAATGAAAAAATAACACTAGGAGCAGAGCAACATATCTTGACACTGTGGGAGGAACTCCTTCCAACTACCAGTGCCTCCTTCTCGCCCTGCTGGCACTAACCTAGTGGCACTCATCTAGGGTGCCAGCAGCAACATTAGCAGCATGTGGGTTATAGATAAATGTATCTGTGTAGTACTCTTTTCAGAAGAGAGCTCATAGCAGGGATTCCTCTGTTCCTATCCTTTTACAACCCCTTTACAAAAGTGTTTTAAATGTGTTTTATTTTCCTGATACCATGATGTGGAAGGGCAGGGTGGTTTTCTTTGTTGTTTGTTGTTGTTTTTTTGTTTGTTTGTTTTGTTTTTTGTTTGTTTAAAATTATTAGGGATCTTGTTTTTTTTTTTTAAAAAAAAAATTATTTTATTGACACCTGGATACCCTGACTCTTGTCAAATTGATTTGAGTGAGGTACTTCAAAAATTCCCATTAGATGTCTCTGTCTAGCTTTCAATGTCTAACAACCCTCCTTAAAATTAGATTATGTGGCACAATCTTTTTTCTGAACTGCCACAAGGGCACTACAGTTGAGAAAACTTTGCTGTCTAGGAGTTACAGCATTTGTTCTGTGGAGAAATGCAAATTACAACAGTAGGATCTGAAGCAAGGATAACTGAATGTGAGCTTCCTAGGCTGAGTATCAATTGTTTTAAATGAACACCTGTTTGTTTATTGATCCTTTCCTATCTGAATACCATAGCTTGTATTTGGTACAGCGTAGATTATATACTAGATACTCCATGGACTCCAGCATACTCTGTGTACATCTGATAGCTCTTTTGTTATATTCTAGGATGAAATGGAAATCCGTGACTGCCCGGGTTGGCCGTATAGAAAGACCTTTTAAAATCACCTTGCTGTATTCAAACTGTGGAGCACAAGAGGTGGGACTGCTGGCAGTGGGCTCCTTGCAACTCAGAAACTGCTTTCATGGTATGTTGCAATGCAGTCAGGATTGGAATAATCAAATGCAGTGAGAAGAGAGAGCAGCATACTCACCAAAATTGATCAGTGTGATCAGAGTCGGTCAGATAGGACTTATGTGAAAACTGAGTCACCTCTAGAGTTTCTGGCAGTGCTTACCTGTCAAGAGTTATATGCATGTGTGTTTTATGTGTGTACACACATGTACATGTGCTCAGGAGGAAGGGCTGAAGTGCAAAATTGTCGAACTGCTTTTCAGGTTTGCTTTGCATGATATTTGTATGAGAAAGTAACAGGGCTCATGCTGCATCTAGCAACGGGGATGGAGAAAATATCCTCCTAGATTATTTTAGTATTTGCTATTTTTCTTCCTTAAATAGTAATTGTAATAGTATCCCGTGTCACTGAAGGCTTTTCCATACTGGGGCTTCACCTTCCAAATTTATAAAGAAAAGAAGCATTGATCTACAGTCTGTGGGGTCTGTTTGCTACTGCCAGGCTGAGAAATTCTGTCCAAAAAGAAAATAATTAAAATGTAATAATTTTCTCCAAAGTGTACCAAGTGCTCAGCACAGAAATGCTCAGTTTTACTTGACAGTTTCAATTCTGTTGCCAGTGTCATGCAAATGATCCTCAGTACCTGTGCAGAACCCTGCTAATGTCATTTAGGCATCTTGGAAGTCTGTTGGTGCAGGCAGGTTGGAGACATAATCATCTCCACTTCCTGGTTTTCATCCATTAATATAATGCTATTGCTTCTGTTTTGCAGACACTGTGGAAATATCTTTGAATTGGAATGTAAAATCTAAAAAGCTTCAATTGTTACAGGAGAATACTGGTTTCACAGAGCATTTTCATTATATATCATGAGACTGGTTTTGAGCATAAGAGAGATTTAATTTTACTGCAGTCAATCTTTTGATTTAACAAATAGTAAATTTTAATGTAATGGTTTTGACAGTCATGGAGTTTTTGAGGGGATGTATACAGCCTGAAGCACTATGTTTAACCTTCAAACAGTCCCTAAATAAGCCAACACGTACCCAGTACAACACAGTGCCACGAAGAAATACTGTTTCAGGTGTCTTTTTCTCTACCTTCTGGGATTGGTTCTCTAAGTTTTGCATTATTTCCAGAGCAGTAACAATCCTGGTGGAACTTCTTCATAGAGCTCTGCTAAATAGGAGCAGGTGCAGAAGAGACCTGCACACATCTGCAGGTCCACAACTTGTCTGTGCACACACGCACCAACAGGATGTGCTGGCTATACTGAGTCATGATTTCAGGAAGTATCAGATTTTAAAATTGTATTTAAACCAGTTGCTGGGTACCTATGCGGTCAGTTAAATACTCCTGGAGTGGAGTTGACTAGGCTAGTTAAGGTGTATGAGTAAAGGTCCTACACACTGAGCCAGACTGCTGGGCTGGATGCCACAAAGCCAGTACAGAAATGTGCCAGCAGCACAAGCATTAGTTAACCCTGACTCTCAAAAGGGCATAACAGTGTGTCCATCAGGACTGGAGCTAAGTGGCTATCACTGCCTCCAGCAGCAGAGTGTCGTGCAGCCTGCCAAAGCCATCTGACAGATGCACGGTCATGTGTGCAGAACCAAGGAACTTACCATGGTAGGAAACTGCAGGGTCCTTAGTAAAAATAAAATAAAATTTGATTATCTGAGGATAGCACAAACACAGCAGAAGACAGTGTGTGCATGAAAGAAAAAAGAACAATGAATCTGGTCTCTGTGAGAGCCGAGACAATCTGTAAATATCATACTGGATAGAAACCTGTATGGTAAAAAGTACAGGTAAGTATCAGTTATCACCCAGAGGACATTTTCTGAGCTCATACATGTGAAAGTTGATACACATGAAGGAACATACACATTCTGCCAGCTCATCTCTGAGTTTCATTCTCCTTTTTCCTTTAGATAAAGAAAACCAAGATCTTTCTATGTATGACAAAGGTTCAGCTTTCCCTTGCCTTCATGGAGGCTGTGTTAGCCACCTACAAATTTGTGAATTCATCAGTGATTGCCCTGCCAAAGAAGTGGAAGGAGTGACGTGTGGTGAGTATGTGGCGTGGCACTTCATGGTAACCTTCATCCCCTTAGAACAAACAATTTAGAACAATATGTTAAATTGATTCCATCTCTACCTTAATTCAGTGCTTTGCCTCCTAAAATAATTTAGCCTACTTTCATTAATTTGATGTTAGAATTCTATTTTTAAAAAATTACTCCATATAGGATAAATTTTATTTATTTATTTTTATTTAATATTGCAGTAACTAGGTCAGCAACCTGCCTTTCATATGTGTAAATCTTATTTAAACATCTGCAGCTGGGTGAGAAATTCTTTATGGACCCAAGGTCTGAACCTCCCTTTGAGGAAACCTCCCCAGTCAGGAAGGCACTGAGCGTTGTTCTCATGCCAATCACCAACACAATCAGTCAAAAATCCGTCCCTCCAAGATCCCCATTCAGAACTCATCTTGCATATCACTACAAAGAAATCCCCTGACTAAGTATGTGTAATGCTAAGAAGACTCATTTAGCTTTTCTGCAAGTATGGTTGCAGAGATCTAGAATAATCTATTGATCAGCCACCTTTCACTGAACACAGAAACCCTTGTAATGTCTGCAGTTTCATATACAGCAGGGCATTTAAATGTTTATGGAGTGATTTGCCATTCTAGATTGCAGGAGCTGTAGTTTTCCATAGTACCTAGAGCAGGGCAGAGCTGTAAAGTGTCAGATATCTCCAGTAACAACAATTGTTGACATCCTGATGGTGTCTGTGGAAATAAACAAATGAGACCTATTAATATTTTAACATTGAAATACACTGTGGCATATATAGGGTAGTTTAGGGATCCATCATGAATTTTGACTTTTGCTGCAGTTTGTCTTTTTCCATAATCAGGTTTCTACTATTTTCCTACTTTTTCTTGTTCTCCATTGTAGATAGCCTCCCAGAGGGCTCACATTGCTCTTTTGAAGAGGGTCCATGTGGCTGGACACTGAATGAAACTGCAGCATCTCCTTGGTCTATTAGGTGCTTTACTGAAATGATTCAAGTTCATTCATTTGTAGGGTCTACCTTGCAAACCACTGAAGGTAGGTTCCTCATAGTTCTCTCTCAGTATGCCTGCGTGTGTGCATGTGTACAACAGTCTTGAACTTAGGTGTTTTTTTGATTAGTTTAAAATTTTTGGCACCACCCCTTTCTAAATCAAATTTAGCATCAGTATAATCTAGACTAATTTTAAACATAGCTAAAATTAATTTTTGATCATTCAGAACTTAATATGAAATGTTCTGCAGCAAAGATAATATGAATCTGTAGGAGTCTAGGATTTGTCTTCACCTTTAAAAAGAATTACATGATGAATTTACTCTTCTCTATATATACCTCTTCCCTCCATGCTCTTGCGAGCTATGCAATTACAGTGTACTTCAGCAGCAACACGATAGCAGCTGCATCACAAAGTAAAAATTGACCAATAGAACTAAGCAACTTGTAGAAACACAAGTCTTCTGGAGACTCTTGTCAGATTCTGGCAGTGGGGTAGAAGGGGCATCACATATAATTCTATCCCAAGACCAAGTGATAATACATATTCTATGCTGTAGAATACCACAGAAAAAATATATATATATATATTCCCGGAACCATCAGCTTCCTAAATAAGGATGGAGGCCAGACTCACATGTTCATGTTTGAAGTCACAAGTGTTCAGCGTAGCTGAGTTTTTGGTTCAGAGTTCCCTGTCAAAGTGAAGGGCATCCATATGATTGTCCCGTTTATCTCTTGATGGCTTGTTTAAACTGTTCCTGTGAACAAAGACCACAACTAAGCAATTCCAGTGCACAGTTTGTCTCAACAAGAGTCATTGATGCAAATGGTGTAAGAATTAGGGTTGATCAAAGAGCACAGTGTAGATTGCTGAGAACCCTTTTATGGGAATGCAATTGAGTGGTTTCTGAGGTTTATGTACTCATGTTCCAGGGAAGGGTTTGGGAAGTTTACTTTTGTGCTGCAGAAATCAAGAAGAATGTTCGTTGTATCTCACTGTAATAAATGTGCTCTCAAGACATGTTTCTACCATGCTCTCCTACTTACACTGTGCTTCAGCACAATGACATTAGTTTTTCAAAAGGGTTTTATGCTGTCTTTTTATAAAGCAAAACATTGCTTTTTTTCTTTTTTTTTTCTAATTCACTTTTCTGTTCAAAGGACACTTCCTCTATCTGCGAGCAGAGAGCAATCACACAAGTGGTATGGCCAAGGCTTACAGTACCAGTTTACCAGCAAGTATTGCCACTGAAGATTACCAGGTATATTGCTCTGTCTAAGCATTTTTGTGTAGGTAATCCTCAGGCTGCACACTGTTTGTGCTATATGCATGTTCTCCCTGTGTCTCTGCTCAATGCATAAATTACTGGAAAGCCGAAGAGCAGACTCTACTGCCTAGCTCACTATTTGTAAAATGCCAGAAAAGAGACATGAGGGGCATTCCAGTAAGTAAAAGCAGGAGTGCCAAATCAACTTCTAGATATGGAAAACTCCCTTGCTTGGTTGTACTGACCATTCCTCTGAAGTGAACCCAGCACCTGAAATGTGTGGGGTGTCCTTGGTTTATGGAAGAGGGAGCTGGCTATGTGAGTGTGTTGAGCCATTCAGTATACATGCTGGTGAGACTTCTCTTTTCAAATTCTGTACCACTTTGCTAGGAATTAGCAAACCTGACAGCTTCCCTGAGAATAGGAGCATGAAGTTTGTGGGGCATTAGACCTTCCAGGAATAGATGGAGCTAATCAACTTTTGTTCATGTTCTTCAGAAATTTCAGAACATGAAGGCAACATGTCATGTATAAAATCACGTATCCTGCCTTCAGTCCAGAGCCCTACAAAGTATAAAGGGAGCTTCAAGATGCTGTAATTAAAAATATTAAACAATACTGAACTCATAACACTTAGGAAAATTAAGTTGCAAGTTTGAGTTGGAGTCCAGCCCTGCTAGGGGAAAACAGAAAGCTTTGATGTCTCCTAATTAGAGCTGGCAACAGAAAAACAGTGCTGGTGCCAAAAATGTAGCTTCAGCATTTATATTTGTTTATAAATTCAGGTCAAGTTTGCTGGGTAGTTCCAACAAAATAAAATGTGTTTGGAGCTAGGTTTACACAACCAGGAGCAGTTACTGTTGGTTATGGGTGTCTTACAGGAGGTCCAGAACCATTCTTTCTTCCACTGACAAAGATTTGAATGCACATTTCAGGAGCAAGGAACTTCCCTTGGCTGTGTATATGCATGTGCTCACTCTCTTGCTGGTGTTCTCAGTAGCTGAGTGCTCGCAGCAGCAGTGGAAATGACAGTTCTCTCTTGATCTGTGGCAAAATGGCAGCGGCTGCCTCACAGAGACAAAGAGTTCTGCTCAAAGTACTCTTTGGTGACCAAGTTGCTTACCTGCCACGTGGGTGCTATGGTTCAGTTGGTGTCTGTGACTTGGAGCAAGTATATAGTCTGGAGTTTTCTGTCTCTGGAGGCAGCCTAATTGCTCATTTCCTGAGCATTTGAGGCAGGGCCTCTCTCCCTTTACAGTGGTTTTGTGCCAGGTAGTGCCTGGGTATGGATTCAGCCACATCAGTGCAACACGTTAGCATGGGTGATTAAAATGGAAAATCTTAAAAGATGTAAACTGTTTCAGCACTTTTGACAGGAAACTTTAGGCTGGTGGGAATACTGAGGAGGAATGTGTTTAGGATTGCTTTTCTGCAATAACCCAGCTCTAGAAGAAGTATTTAATGATAAAGCATTTCTTGAGTTTAAGCCCGTGTTCCTCTGCTGTACTGCCTGTTGCTCCTGAAGGAAGTAACAGTCACCCAGATGGTGTCTGAGGCCATTAATATAGACATCAGTGTCTGCAGAACAGCTGCCCAGCAGGAGTGTCAGCCAGGGTCTCCACTAAGAAAATTCTGTACCATTCCTGGTGATGAGTCACACAAAAGCATTGGGGGCCTTACTGTGTGTTATTAAACGGTTTGACTCAGGATCAAAGGTTTGGTGTCTTGCATCCCTAAGGAGGGGAGTAATAAATACTGCTCCCTTCTTATCAGAGTATATCATACTTTTTCTGTTCTTCCTCTATTACAGATCCAGTTCTCAGTGCATGTTTTTGGCAGCTACAATGGTACTGTCTCCTTCTCTGTCAGAGAAGAGATAAATGGAGCTCCAATAATCCTGCCGATGTGGGAAAGAGCAGGGAGCTGGAGTGATCACTGGTTTCTCGTCACTTTACCAATGCCAGTGCTTCAAAATCGGTAAGAACACCATCAGTAGCACCCAGGGATATCCCTACAGGTTTAGTAGATTATTAGTGTCTTAACTGAGAGGCATGACTTAAATTCTTGCCTTCTTGCAGGGCCATTTCTAATGACAAAATTAGAGGAGCATGGCAATTTTGCTTGCTGAGGAAGTCTTCTGTCATATTTACATGTCTTCATAGACACATACAGCTGAGGTCAGCACTTCCATGCAGTCTCAAATGATGATTAGGTTGTGCTTTCTCAGATTGATAAAATACACAGTTGTGCAGGCAAAGTGCTCCCAGTAGGGAAACAGGTAAACTAGCAAAAACTGCACTCTGTACTCCTACAGTAAAAGCATCTGTATGACTCTAACAAATGACTGTGGTAAAATCAGTTCAGCCAGTACAGCTGTCTAGTCTCGGGTCTCTATCAGTGTAGCCTAGGAAATGGAGATTTGCTACACCATTGATGAAATAATCTCAGCAAAAGACTGTGTCCCAAATCAGACTTCCACAAGAGACTGTATCACAGTTTTGGATGTCAAAATATAGCACGACATCAAATGAAGTCAAATATTGAAGATTTCGAGAATTTCTGCCCAATCGATTTTTAGTCATGTATTTCTTCTCCATTTCATGCCAGTCAATTTCAAGCTATGAAATGATGTTGGCAGCAGGTTATTTTTCACAATACAAATTATTTTTAAATAGCTCCAAACTGTTTTTGCATATTCCTCAAGAAAGCCTCTCTCACATGACACTTCAGACACACACACACAAAAATCAATCTCAAAGTGTATGCAGTGAATATTATAAATGTAAAAAGATCTGCCTAATATTGACAATAAAGTAGCATATCAAAACTTCATGGACTAGAGGGTATGAAAGGATTGCTTATAACTTCAAATGTTCCCTACATCTTTTTGTAAAGGCTAAGAATTTGGGTCTCGAGTGATAACAATTCAGATCTGAGCAGCAGTAAAGTGGAGAGAGGGTGGAAGAATGTTGTTCTACCCTTTTGCTTGTTTAATTTCATTATTACCTTTGGTCTCAACATTACCAAATGTTCACCATATGCACCTTTGCCATGACTTATTCCATCAGAATAGGGTAGGTCTGCAAGCTGGCAGTGTATTTAATATTATTGTCTGGCAGTCTGGAGCCCTGTGGGTAAGCATATGTTTAGTTCTGTGTATTTAAAGTTTGACCATTGAATTTGTCCAGAATAGCTTTTTTCCTCAGGCATTTTCATCTGGACCTAACCAGAGCAGAGTCTTAAGGGCTCTTCAGAGTTGTTAAAGAGCTTCTGCCTCCTCCGATAAATGGCTTCTTACTTTTGTTTGCAAAGACTGATTTCTGTGTCAGCCCTCAGTTCTAAAGGGAAACAGATCTTCTGTGGCAGGATGGAAGGGATAGAAAGAGGTTTTAGGGAGCACTAGCCAGCACTCCATGACAAAAAAAAATGAAATTCAAATACTGCTATGTTTGAAAGAGTTGAGCATTCAGACAAAATTAAAGAATTAGGTAGATCATGCATACGTGTATTATGACAGTCTGTTTCAAATAGTTAAATCTTGTTTCACCTTGTGTAACCTTCTTGTATGCCATTTTCAAGCAAAATTAAGAAGTGGGTAATTTATCATGTGACACACCAGTGGTAATTGCAATGGGTAAGGCTGGAACAGTTCAATCTAGCAAGCAGACCTGTGCTACCTGAGTTAAAGAGGTGACTGAAAACCATAGTAAGTTGTCATTTGGTGCACAGATCTCTAACAGAAATAGAATCATAGAATCATTCTGGTTGGAAAAGACCTCTAGGATCATCTAGTCCAACCTTTAAACCAGTACTGACAAGTCCACCACCAAACCATGCTACTACGTTCTACATTCTTTGCTGGAAAGTGTTGCAGCTATTTGACCCAAGTGAGAAAACCCTGACCTTTGTACTCCCAGGACATCTGGTTGCATTCCAAGCCTCTTGTCTTGTTCTTGCTATGCTACTTCTGCCCTGTCTCACCTTCTGTTAGCCCTCAGTCAGCACTCCTCCTTGTTTTTGTACACTTGGTTTCTCTTCCTTCTCCCCCAAGCTCTCATTTGTGAACATGTTTTACCTGTCTCACGCTTCCAGTCCTAATCTCCGTCTCTGACCTCCTCCCTGCTTCTTGCTTCAATCTCTCTTCCAGCAGGTGCTATGTCTCTGTGGCTTTTTACAAAGCCTGACTCCACTCCCTGCCCTTCTGCTCCCTACTTCTCCTAGTCATCTCTTGCACTCTTTTATTTAGATGACCCCAAACTTACAGTCAAGGTTTATTCCCAGTCTTTCTGCTCCTATGGGCTACTTGTTTTTATCTGTAGAACTCAGGCCCAAACCCCTTGCACATTAAGTTCAAACTCCCCTGCCATAATGTTCCCAGGGAGCTCTCCAACCTCTCCAAGATGCCACTTGTTCAGTCAATTTCTTTCTTCTGTTTGTCCAGATTCAGCAAACAATGAATGGTTATATGGTTATGGGAGAAAATACTGGATGACAGCCAGTAACAAACTGGAAGGAGAGAAGCTTTGGCAAGTAGAGAAGGAGTTCATGGAGGGGATATATACATAGATTTTAGCAGCTGATTCCCCATACTAATTTATTTCTTAGGAAAGAAAGAAGACAAACTAAACAATTTGCTGATCATTCTCCCAGCTGGGCACCTAGCTACTTGAAAAATTGTTTCTGTGATCAGTTGGCATATTCTCTCACTTGGTTCACATACAAAGGGAAAAAGGCTGCTATCAGATGTAAATCAGGCAGGTAGAAGACTAGACAGCAGATAGCTGGAAAGGGTAATATGTTAGAGCAGTAAAATTAATTCAATGAAAAGGAACACTGGAAACCCCTCTGGCTAACACAGCATAGAGTTCAAAAGGCAAATTCCTCCCCTTTTTCTGAAGTTACAAGGAAGGGGATGCATAAAGAGCCCAGAACTTACGAGATGTCTGTTTTTATGTATTGAGGGATGAGGGTCATTCCCTAGACTCCCACTTATACTCAGCTAGAGCAGAAGTCTGTCATGTAGCACAGTGCCACTCTCTTGTTCCACATCTGTGGACCAGATGCACTAGCTTGAGCTGACCAAAGGAATGCTGACATGGGTGTCTTAAGTAAGGAATAGGCTGTGGTGCTATATCTATAACTATGGATCCTAGATGTGCCCTAATCCTGGGCTCAAGGTGCTTTGACTTTCTCTTCCATCAAATGTTCTGGGACTGTACAAGGTCTGAAAATGCAGAAATATTGCTAAACCTGTTAATAAAGAGAGGGGCTTATGTGGGAAGATGATCCAGTGGTAAATTTCTCTGCTAACATCATACCTAAGGGAGTAGTCATCCAAGGGACCCTTGATTTGCATCTGCTGCAGCAACACTTATTCCCAGAGGGTTCAGATTCTGTAGGTATTAATGCTTTCATTTAAGCACAAGGGTCTATTCTTGAATTAGGATAAAAGCAGCTTATCCCTAAAGATTTTGATTCAACTGTGCAACATCATATTAACTGTGGATGTTAATATGTGGGATGCGCATGTGATTGAGCATCGGCACAGGTTTCCCAGAGAGGCTGTGGAGCCTTCCTCTTTGGACATCTTTGGAATTCATCTGAGCATGGTCCTGGGCAACCAGCTCCAGGTGGCCCTGCTTGAGCAGGGGGGTTAGACCAGATGGCCTCCACAGGTAGATGCCAACCTCAACCATTCTGTGATTCTGCGACATGGACCAATGTTTGGCTGGTGGGTGGAATATGCACGCATGCTATATTGCCACTAATTTGGAAAAATTGTGTACCTAGGCTGCAAGATTGAAGTGTTAGGCAGGTTAACGCTTGATCTCTCATAAATCACAATTGAGCTTTGGCAGTGACAGCAGTAGAGGTCCACTCCATATGTTTTTAATAAGCTGTAAACGGACTGGACGTCAGACATCTGTTTATTTCTAAAGTTTAATGAAAAACAATTTAGTCCTATCTGCTAGGAGGAGGTCCTTCAGCCCATTTTCTTTCCTTCTTCTGAATTCAGAATGTGGAAATGCACATGGGGCTTGACAGACCTCCTAGATAAGTAGCTAACACCTGGTCATGGTGGGAAAAGTGACATAGCCCAGAATGCAAACACTTCAGTGAGTTGTGGCTGAAATTTATAATGGCTTAACCTTCAGCTGAAATAAATTTGTCACCTTGTTATTAAGCTTTGTTATTAAGAGTTACATTGTCCAAGGCTGATGCCTAAGATTTCTATCTATTCAGATATTGTTGTTCTGTTTAGTTTTTATTTGGACAGTCTGCTTGTGGACAATAAGAAGGAAATATTTTTTTCCATTTCCTTTTGCACGTGCCAAATTCCATTACCATGACTGAATAAGAATGGTTGTACATTTATAAATATTTGTGAGGGATGGTAGCTTGTGTGTGCAGATAGCAGAAGTAGGGTTCTCATATTTGTTCTGCATGAAATGTGGCACTATATGAATATTGGTTGATCCTTACTAACTGCTGGTAGGTGGATAAGATTTCTAGTAAGCCTTTTTGGCTGCTCAATGGGTCTTGTCTGAATGAAACACTCTAAAATGTGATTATCACGATTGGTTGATAAGGGAACATTATATATATGCGTGTGTGTATGTGTATATATATGTATATATATATGTATAAATAAAACCTTTCTGTCTTCTCTAAAACTTCTGTCTTACTGAAAAGGTTTAAACTGCAATTCCTGGCAACCTGGGGCTGGAATTCCCAAGCTGACATTGCTATCGACAATATTACATTTGGACTGGACTGCTTCAATGACAGTAAGTCACATGTTACAGAATCCCTTAAAGAATTTGGGTAGTGTAATCAGCATGCCGCTGATCCAGGAGACATTTGTCCTGTTTCCCCCACAGAGTGCACATGGTTCGTTTGTGTTAGCTTTTACAGTGGAGTGACATCTTATCTCAGATCCACTGAAGACTGAAAGTAGAGGTGATTTTACAGCGTGTTCATCCCCTAGTGTTCTTTCTTTCCTCTAATCTGGGATATCCTATATCACATAGTAGAGACCTGCCTGTGTGTCTTGGCAATAAACACTTGACTTATGCCTGAGCCTTAAGTGGAAGAATTACATCACATTGTTCTTCAGCAGTCCTCTATGACCCACACACCCTGACAATTGATAGCACAAGTGAATTTGTTGAAAACAAATGGGAAAGCCACTATATTTTAGGAGACAAAAGGAGGAAAATGGAGGAATAAAGTGTCTCTCTGACAGTAAAGTTCAGGTTGTTGCAAAAAGTTTAATTTACCCTGCAAGGAAGTGCATCAAATGTCACTGCCAGATACATAATAGATGCTTTCCTTTGCTTCGTTACTGCTAATGTGACTGATGACAATGTATTCCACTGAAGATGGAGCCAGTGCTCATCTCCAAAACATGTTAGCAAAAGAGCTGAATTTTCTTAGCAGACAAGTGGAAAAAGGTTGGATACTTGAACCATCTGGAAATACTAGAAACTGCCCTCTTTTTGTCCACGGAGAAAAGACCCATATACTCTGTAGTAAAATAACAAAAGAATATAAAACACTTAAATTGTGACTTCTGTTGCAGACAAAACGTCCTGTGCTACTCTTCACATGTCATCACATCCATTATGTCAGCAATGAGGGTAGCAACATATCCCTGAAGAGACTGGGTGTAGCCTAATGTACCATGTGGGAAGGCTTATGTTAAAGCTGGCATGTGTTAAAGTTCTTTAACCTCCCACCTTCATCTGACTTGGTCTCATCTACTCTGTCCCTTTGTTCTGTGGGGACTGAGGAGACCCTTGTATAAAATGCTGAACATGCACATTTTCATTTGAAATTAAGAGGAAGAGATGCTCCTTTAGGGTAAAGTCATCTGTCCACTCCAACTACTTAACACCCCTGGCTCCCAAGCACTTTGGGACCTCCACGCTAACACTTTGTTTTGAAATCTGAGGGAATCTTTTGAGGAAACTGAATAGAGTGATTCCAGATGCTCTTGCGCCAGCTGCCATGCATCCAGATGCTGTAGTTTATTGCTCTCCTAAGAGCAAATACAGGCAGCAGTGTACCTGCAGAGATTTTGCTATCTCTGGTGTAGGGACATAATATTTGGCAAAGAGGTGGGGCATAAATGCTACTGCAACAGTTTTATCAGAGCTTGTCCATTAGACAACACCCTCACCACCACCCCCACACCCCAGTTACTCCTCAATTTCAAATGCTGTAAATCACACCAATGTCCAGGAGTAGCAGCCACTTACCCTATCTGACGGTGTGACCCAGAGTTATGTGACTCATGCAGAAGACAGACATCATGAAGGCAATGTTTCTCGGAAGCCTCGTATTTGCCATTATTCCTTGAATCCTCTTTGCAAATCGACATTTTCTCGCCTCTGAAAGCAACTCCCTCGCATTTGTCTTCTCATGACTTTAATTCAGTTAGGTTGTGGAGAAGCCCAGCAGCTCTGCTGTGCTTTAAGTAATGAAATTATTTCTCCCTAGCAAGGAGAGGTTTCAGATGTCAGAGATGGAGCCAATTAAGATCCAAGCAGAGAATTCTTTGCATGAGGGCAACAGGAAGGACATATGGCAGGAAGGAAGAATATGCCGTTTGCTGGCATGTAAATATTAATTTATTCATCTATTTCAATCCTGTAGTTCAATTGTTCTTCAAGACCTAGTGCAGACCTTGAAAGCCTTGCTTGTATGCATGCAAGATGGGAAAGAAGGTGAGGTTTTCTATATCCCTCAACACCAAGAGGAAAGTATTCATAGCATTTAGGAGGGGAAAAAACACACAGTAGTGAGGGCAGTTCAAGAAATATCAATAAGGACAAAAAAAACAAACATCCCATTTTTTGGATGGCAGACACTCGGTGGAGACAGATGCTTTCCCTGTGAGAAAGGCAAAATGAAACCATCTTCTGATTAATAAAATCACCCTGTGTAAGACAGTGTGACAGACCGGGTGACATGAATCTGATATGTTGTGAGAACTTTTAGGGAACAGGCAGAAAGGTATTTTATCCTTTTAGTTAGCCAGTGCTAAATATGGGGTTCTAAAGAAGACAGTCTAAACATGAAAATGTAGGCTGGCATAGTGAATAGAACACATCTGCATGATTGCTGTCCTCCTCTGTGATTATGTGGTCACTGCTTTTACTGTTACATTTTAGTGCTCTGAGCATGGTTCCAATTAAGTTCCAATTAAGATCACAGGTCTGTGGTCTGTCAAAGTGCACTCTACTGCCCTGGCCTAGGGGTTACGTTGCGTTCTGCACATCATTTACTCTTTCAGTGAAGGCTGACAGGACTGTCCAAAGAGAGCGTTGTATGGCATATGTCTAGTTTTTTACTTTGGAATCCCCAACCCAGCAAACCTGGCCTTTTTGGCCTGCCTGTCTCATTGCTTCAGGTGAATGGAGGTGGGTGGTTCAAGCTACTCAGCACTACCTCATTTGATTGATTCAGTAAGGTGTTGACTAGAAATACAGTTGGATCAGCCAAAAGGCTGGGGAATGGGGAGGCTGGCGGAGCTTCCTCATTCTCTTTTCCACTCCAGGACAAGCTGGAGAGACTTCCAGGATTCCTCCACCTGCATCTGTGAGGTGGGATCTCTGAAGAGATCATGCACAATCTGAGGATACTGCAAGGCACCTCGGATTAATTCTATTAATTCCTGCCCTGAAACCACTACATTTTTTTTTCCTTTTTTTCTCATTACAATCCCAGAGACAGAGGAGAGCTACTTGTTTTAGCTTTGTGCCTGCAGAAGGTTCCCCTTCTCCTTTACACTTCCTTCTGTCCTTGTATGGTTTGTGAGTCAACAGCATGAGCTAAGTCCTGGAGTAATGGAGTTGTGTGTTCATCCTATTTTTCTGATATAAGCACACCTTAACATAAAGAATTCTTGTTCCATTCTGTTCACCTACGGTCAATAATTTGGCTGTCAGAGGAGCAAATAGAAGCTAAAACAGACAGAGCACCAGCTTCTGGATTCCAGGCCTACACCATATTTGTAGAAAATGCCACCTTACAAATTCATGTCTGGCAGCACATAAAGGATCATCCTCGTAAGAGTTAACAGCTCTTGTGGACAGGCTGATGCTCAGCCTGTCAAGCAGCTTGTGTACTGAAAACAGAGGAGACAGAAGCTTTCTTTCCAGCATGTGAGGGCCTGAGACTGTTTGGAAAAGGAGGAAAGATTGTTTGTTTGGAAACAAAGCATTGCCTCAGGATACTCAGTTGGATTGCTGCAAAAAAATCCATGCAGACACAGACTGGGTCTGTATTTCGGGGACTGATTTACATTCCATCACTCTGGCAAACATAACCAGACTTCTTGTATGTCTCCAACTATCTAAAACTGTTTTGACCTATGGGATTCACAATTCAGTTCAGGCCTTGGGAGACTGAGCATCTTTTCTGGCTATGTCTTTTTCATTTGGTTTTCCTTCTTGCCTTTGATCCAGATCATTTGTTTTGGGTTAATTTCATTTTTTACTTGCTTGACAACTCTATCCATTGAAGTTCTCTGTCTCAGTATGAACAGAGTGTGTCAGTACAAAGCTCCCTTTTACTTCCATCCATCAATGTGCATTCAGTCAGACCTGGGGGAAATATTCTCAGGAGTACAAACACAGCAAGGTCACCATGCTTCAATTAGTTATTTGGCCTTTCTGACACAGCTAACAAGGGTGTTAATTATTGCTATTTAGAGTAGTGGCTTTGCAGCAGAGATAATTGTCCAGCTGGAACTGAGTGAGTCTCTTTTGAATAGAGCATCAAACAGCTGTTAGATTCTCACAACTGGAACAAATTGAAATATTTGTAATATTTTTCAACTAATGAAAAATACTCAATATTAAATTAACTGAGGGCTCATAAAATGGAAGGAAGTCTCTCCTTTTTCTTATTGAGATTTTCTTATCGTGAAATAGATCTGCCTAAAAATGGGTAATTTAACTTTGGAAACAGGATGCCTGCAGAGTATAAAGCAAGTGTTCAGTTATAACCAAATAGAACAGGAAAAAGTAATACATGATGTTCTCAATGCATTTAGATGCTTTGGTTCAGCAGCTACTTTGAAGTCCCTTCTCTCTGAGGTAGAGCTGATTTTTGAAGGCCTGTTTCACTGCTCATAAATGCTACCTTTTGCTCTGTGTTTTTCAAAAAGGTTTGTCCAAAGATTTGTGGCTCCTGTCAAAGATATACTGCTGTTTCTTAACTATATCTTTTAGTGAGACGTCATTTTATTTAGTATTTTATTCTCGATGCAAGGTTGGGGGTTTCAAAGTGGTTTGGTTAGAGAAGAGTGACCCATTAGGCTGGTTTACCTACAATGACACTGTTAAGAACTGAACATAACTTTTTTTTGATATCACTGTCCTTTACACCTGCACTCATTTGGCTGTCCACAATTGTCATTTGCTTCTTTGACCAGCACAGCATCAGTACATGTTATCTGTTCTCCCACACCATGTTTTCCCAAAGTCTCTTGTAATCGCAGACAGTGCAGTTTTCTGGCCAATGAGCTTATTTTGCAGGTAAGCCTCCATAGGATAACATGGGGAGTTTGTGTTCATGTGAAGTCCCACTGATTTCAGCACAGATAGAAGTAGCTAAGACAAGATACAGGCCCAAAAATGCTGGGTGTTTTCTGTCAAAGGTATTATTTACTTATTTTAACTAAATGGCAGCACTTCATTTGTTCATGTGGTCTTTAAATTTTCTCTCTCTCTTTTCTACCATCCTCCTTTACAGGAAGACAAACAAATCATTTTGGTGGGAAGCGACAGTACCCACGGGAGATTAGTATCCCGGATGAGCGTCTTCTGAACCCCCTGGAAGAGCCTTCCCTCCCAGGTAGATGATTCTGTACTGAAAACCTGTCTCTTGGCTGTGAGAGGTGGGTCCCTTTGCATCTCCTGTATGTGATCTGCCTGAGTGTGGTCTGCCTGACCTATAGCAACAGAGCAATGAAGTATAATCCTTCCCAAAGTTGTGGAGACCATGTCAGGTAGTCTCTGCTTGCTATAGGACAGCATTTTCCTGAAGTGCAACTCAGCAGTCCTTAAAGAACAGAATGTTTTTAAGGAAAACCAGAATCTTTAAGTAAAAAATCTTTAAGAAAAAGCAGAAGCTACATGACTCAAATTCAAAACGCACAAAAGCCAGGCCAGGAGACAAAGGTGTAGGTCAGTTCAGGAAGGTGGGGATAGACAGAGGTCTACTGGGACTTAGTGAGCAGTGAAGCTGAACCTAATGGGTGGAGAATACAGACATAAAGATGAAGATCCAGGGAGGGAAATAGGTGAAATAGATACAGAAATCCACCAAGGGGAGAAACTAGATGAAAAGCATGGAGGACAAGGGATACTAGGGACCAGTTTACTTATAGCAGTTGAGTGCCACTCTGGAGGACAGGTAACAGCTGCATGGGTGACTAGAGTTGTCTGAGGGAGGGCCTGAGGAAAGGAGGCTGGGGTTGCCTGAGGAGCCAGGCATAGAGAAGAGGCAAGAGGAGGTGACAAGACAGGACATAATAAGCTTGGAACACAACCAGTAAGTATTCAGGAAAGCATATTCCACCCCAGAACCTTCAATGAAACATAAAATTCCTGTGTCTTGAGGTTGTTTTGCTGCCAACAAATAGCTGTGTTCACCTGAGATGTGACAATCTATACTGCTGTCAGTTTCTTAGCTTACATGGCAGAGATTTCTTTAGTGTAGCTAACGTTCTTACCCCACCAATCCATCTGTGTGTTGGTAGGGTGACATCTGTTGAGGATAGTTTTGCTTGTCTTTTCCTTTGAATAAGATTAGACTTTTGTTTTTAAAAGGCTTGTGATTTTTACTGCTGTTTTAATCATTCAGCTTTTAAACAGTTCCATGCTAATAAATCCTGTGCCACTTGATTCTGGCCCTTGTGCTTGCAGCGTATCAGACAGTTTTAAACATTTTACTACCTTTCATCAATGGTCACTAGTTGCAATGGCAGATGTTTTCAACTTTTATTTCTGTGTATATGCTTCAGTTCTCACCTGGAAAGTTGAATAGTATGTCCTTGTTTCATATGGACGTTGAAAAGAAAAATTTGGTAATGTCTGTGAGGCATTTGGATAAACCCCTCAGAATCCCCTCCCAACCCCACAGTGATGCATTTATCTGCAGTCCATGATTTATTAAATATTTTGCAGGAAATAAGGTGAGAGAAAAAAAGCAGTGACCATAAACAGAGCACTGTTTGTGCTGTGACTAGAAAAAAGCTAGGATAATGTGGTAAAAGCATTCTGTGATCATATAATTAAGGACAGTATCATAGTGAATTGTATTGTGAGGGAACTGCGTTAAAGTTGAACAGTTAAATTTACCTTTAGCATGTACCATCTTTCAAGTCCTCAGCATTGCAAATGTAAATTTAAGTGTCTCTTTTTGTATAATTACCATCACAAGCGTATGATCAAATCGACCCATTCAGTTTTAAAGCCCTGTACATAGCCGATAGTGCTGCAACGAGATCTTTCTCACAATCATCTAGTTTTTATGTAAAAATCATTAATGTCCTTTGTGAGTAACAATAATGTGAATTTTGTTATCAAAGAATCACAAAGGAAACACATCAACAGGAACAGTTGCTCATTCAGATGGCACTTGGCCTTTAGTTACAGATTACTGTGAGTTATTGCACATGCCTGAGAAATACTGGGAAGCTCATACCTGCCCTAAGTTTGGCTGTTCTGGTTACAGGGGACACATCCGTTGTTCTCTGGTGGTTCACAACATGTGGTGCTAGTGGTCCACACGGGCCAACTCAAGCTCAGTGTGACAATGCCTATAAGAACAGCAATGTGTCGGTGACGGTGGAGAAAGAGGGCAGGCTTCGAGGAGTGCAAGTCTGGAGAGTGCCAGCCACAAACCGATATAGGTACGTATCCGTGCCGAAGAGGTAGCTGTTTATCTACTTTCTGGTTGTGGAGTTTCAGCAAGCATAAGTGGGGGACCATCTTTATTGAGGGTTGAAGAGAACAGCAACATAAAAAAGAAATAGCTAGCTGAAAGGATCTGTGTCTGAGCTACCATTGAAACAGTGACTTAAGGGAGATTAGAACAGGAGTGACTGTGGGCATGCAATCAAATAGAAGTGCTACCATCATTTCAGTCCCAAAGCCGTGGTATTTTTGATTTGGCCATGCCAGCTCATGCTGTTTGCTTCTGAAATCTGTCTCCAGTGCTCTGGCTTAGAGTTGATCAATCCTCTTGAGCAGCCTTGGCTGTGTGAGTATCAAAAAAAGGATGGCCATGAGATGCTGCAGTGGGAGCCTGCTCTGGAGCAATGCCTGTTTGGGAGCGCAGGCTGGGGAGGGCTCACAAATGGAACTGCTCTGGGGAATGAGAAGTGTAAGATTTGTCTCTAACTACACCCATTTCTTTCAGGATTTCCGCCTATGGAGCAGCTGGAGGGAAGGGAGCCAAAAACCACAATAAGAGGTCCCATGGGGTCTTCATCTCGGCCACCTTCCAGCTGGAGAAAGATGAGCTGCTGTACATCCTAGTTGGGCAGCAGGGGGAAGATGCCTGTCCTGGGGTGAGGGCTGCACAAGCACATGTGGGCAGAGACTTTTCAGATGAGATTCAATGGGTGGCTTGGGGTTTGGCTGAACTGGTGATGAAAGACAGAAGTCCCAGGATCCAGCAATGATATCCAGTCAGGACTGGGAAGAACCAATAAACCAAGTTAGAATCTCAAAACAAATATAAAGAACTCTGAAAAGAAAAACGACTCCAAAATGCACAAACAAATACAAAGCCCACAGGAACTTTTCTTTAAGCTCTGGTATTTAAGTTCTTCATCAGTTTTCTGCTGCTTATTTTAAGAGGGGAGCTACTAGGCAAGAGTTGTGTGCTCCCCCTCTTGTTTTTCTGCAGCCTGGATTTCTTTCTGTCTGCCAGGATTCCAGATAATTTTCTGTTATTTATGGAAGCTTCTAGAAGCCCTAAACAGCATCGTGGCTGCATTTTCTTAGGTACTATCTATGCTTAGAGACAAATATCTAAATCCAAAGCCTATCAAAACCAGTGGGAGTCTTTCCACTGTCTACAGTGGCCCCTGAATTAGATGCATGTAATGGCAAAAGAAAACTACTCACGATGAACAGAAATTGATGACACAAATGGTTATACATGTGTCTGCTAACACCAGATCCGGTGATCTAAAAGTCCTTTTTATCAGTTAGGCTCAAAAGCTACGTCTTCAGCATGAATTCTTTGTTATTACCTCTTTCCAGAAATGTGATCTGCCAGCCCATGGCCAGGAACTCTTTTCCTCACAGGTAGACTACTACGCAGATAGACTGTTTTCTCTTTTCCTCACAGATAGACTACTGTGCAGACAGTTTTCTCATTTCCTTACAGATAGACTACGAAGTTTGGGGATGTGTATGTTATTCTTGGAGGCATTCAAAGTTCCCATTAATCTTGCCCAGAGCATATGACGTCTTTCCCAGATACTGCAACCGATTCTAAAACCAATGTTTCTTCACCTTAGATAGTACAAGAATTATATCTATCTAAATAAAACATACATTTGTATATCTGCAGTTCCCTGATAAACCTAGATAGTGGACTATCTAGGCTTAAGTCATAGTCTTCAAAGATTCCTTTATTACCTTGTATTTCATGAATTGTTCCCAAAATGGCAAAGTATATCCCAGTACAACCTCCTTTTGGCAGATGCTATTGGAAAGTTTCCCCCCCTTGGCCCAACTTTGTTTCTGGCTTTGGAAATCCTGCTGAGTGTGTATGTTAGTAACTGATGTGTTTGCTACTTTCTGTGAAGAAATTCTGCAGCTACAAACCTTCACTCTGTTCTCAGATTTGCCCCAGTTGCTTCTCCCTGGTCCTCAGCTATGCTGCCATCCTTAGTCCTCTTCTTTGAATGAGAGGACAGGCAACAGAACTGGCACCATGCTTCTGATCTAGATATGTGACGTGATCAACAGAGGTGGTGATTTCGTGTGCACTAAGCCAACAGTAGGTTCTGAAATTACTCAGAATTCATCTGACTGACGTTGGGCAGATTCACAGTCATTGCAACTCATATAACTCAGTATACGCAAAAAAACTAAGATGGCCAAAGATTCTTCACTTTCTCAACCTTTTCAGTGTCATCTAATACTTAGCAGGAATAAGAAGCTGGGACTCCAGATACCTGTTCCAAGATGTGTAATTGGTTCACTGTTAACAATGTGCATATCACCTCTGTCTGCTTTATGCATTTCTGAGCTTGAGAAATAAATAACAAATACAGAAGTAAGGAAGGCCTGAGAGTTAATCCGTAATTCAAATACATGTTAATGTTTTTGGATATACGATGTTCTAAAAATGCGAAAAAAAATGTTATCTCAATAATGAGTTAATTGCTGTAATGCTTTCTTTCTAACTGTAGCATTTCTATTTTTAATTGCAAGTGTGGCATAAGTTTGCAAGTCAGAGGTAACACAGTTCCACCCTCAGCTGCTGGTCCTTGTAGAAGAGCTCATCTTCCATATAGATAATATATATTGATTTATATGTGTTTGATGAGCATCACGAACAGTATTACTATACTGAGATAGATAAACCTCAAGAACTGGGCCTTGCTGATATGAGTGTTTCTCTTGTTTCCTTTCAGGCCAATCCTCAAACCCAGAAGATCTGCTTAGGGGAGTCATCTCTCATTGAAGAAGATTATAAAAAAAGAAAAGACCTGAAGGACTGGGCTGGAGGAGGGGGTGGTGGAGGAGGAGCAACCTACGTCTTTAGAGTAAGCATTCCCTTTTTCCATCCTATCCGAGCAATGTCCAGCAGAGCAACTATCTTTCACTATCTATCATGACATATGATACTCAGTTCTTAAAAGAAAGTGATAGAAAAGGAATGCCTTTTTTTCTTCCCTCTGTCCCCTCCACCTCTTACTGTGTCTCTCCCTGTCTTTTTGTCTTTTTAATTGAAATTCTTCATCTCTTTTCATATCCTTAATCATACTTGTCACTGTCGCTAAGCAAGCTGAACTGGTTCTTAGTTCTTTACACCTCAGGTCTGGGAATCACACCAGGGTCCTGTTTTAATACTGGCAGCACTCCTACAAAAAAAAACAAACAACAAAAAACCAACCCACTTGTATTCAATTGAACAGTTACTTTTGTACACAGAAACACTGTGTAAAGCATTTTTATAATGCAGTCAGGAAACAATCAGTTGTATTGCCCTGGCATTGGGCCACTCTCCTTTGGGTTGCTTTCATGCTTTTTGATGAGTTTGTGTAAGTTCACATATCCAAGGGACATGAAGTTTTTCTGATGTTTGATGGGGGGTTTTCCAGCAGAAGGATGGGATTTTCGAACCTTTGCTCATCGCAGCAGGAGGAGGAGGAAAAGCCTACCTGAAGGCTCAGGACAACTCTCTGGATGATGTACCACTGGAGCAATTTGAGAACAGCACTGCAGTACCTGGAGTCAATGGGAGGACTGGGGCAGCAGGTGAGGTGCTAAAACCACACAAGGTCTGAATATAATGGCTACATACACAAGCTGTCCTGTAGGCAAGAAGTGAGGGGCTTCTTGATCTTTTTGAATTCTGTGTTAGCAGTATTTAGAATTATGCTGGTAGACCCTAAAGGATGTATTTCTATGTGGTGTATCACTAGATAAAACAGAATGCATGGGACAGGTGATGAATGCTCCAGTAGAGACTATTCCATAGAAGGGCTCCTCTCTCCTCTGTAAAGATGCACGGAGTGAAAATGATGTATTGGGCCTTAGAAGAGAAGACTTTTTTTCCTGTTACTCCCCTGAAAACCTACCAACAAGAATGTTTCTGGACTATCCTAGAAATGGAAGCTTATTTATAATCTTGTAGTAAATGTGCCTAGAATCCATTCCTAAGAGACAAAATAATAATAGTAACAACAATTCAGTGGTTCTCCATCTCTTGCTGTGTAATGTCCTTATATAGAGGGACCACTAGAATGAGATGAGGAAATCCAGATTAGTTTTTATTTCCTAATCAGTTATCCCACAGGAGTCTGGTGGGCTCCTTATTTCCCCAGTGCCACTAGAAACTGGTGCTAAAGTGTTGGTTTTGCAGCAGGTACCCCAGATCATGCACTATATTTCTACTTTGTTATTATTTATAACAACAAGGAGCTTGTCTGCATATTCTCTTACCCTTTAAGAAATAGTTAACTTGAATGCAGGCACTTCTTAACACACTAATTAATGTTTATTTGTTTGTGCTTCCCTTACCTGCTCTTGTTTTTGATGTCTCACTCTTTGATTGTGAAGGTGGAGGTGGTGGCTGGCAAGATATGACTCTTCTTCCTCAAGCTGGAAAGTCCCTTCTGGAAGGTGGAGAAGGGGGCCAAGCTTGTCCCCAAGCACTAGCCAAACTCCAGTGGGCCACCTCTGGTGGTTTTGGTGGAGGAGGAGGAGCTTGTACTTCTGGTGGAGGAGGCGGAGGCTACAGAGGTAGGTCTGATGAAGAAATAGTCATACTGTCTAATTTTGTATAGTTCAGAGCACCAGCAGCTAGGTGATAGAGCTCTCATTGCAGAGGTACACTACTGCAGAAGATAATTCACAGACACTTCAACTTGAATTGTACAAACCCCCGCCTCACTCCGTCTCTAGTTAATTGTGGAAGTCAAGGTTACATAAGTGTTTCTACAGGACTTAGTATTTGGAAGATGTGCTGAATAATCCCTTCTTTTGTCCTTAAGTTGCCCAGGGAAAATGCTCCATTTATTTTTTCTGTTTCAAGCAAATACATTTTAACCTTGCTGAGCTGAGAAACCTACACTGGAATAAGTCATTTCACTTGTCTTGGTACTTGTTGGGATGAATGAGTGTTATCCATCAAGGATGTGAAACATACTAATATCACTGAAAGGCTGCAGAGTGACTGCAGGTGTTTAGAAGCAGGAACAAATGTCACACTTCAAAGGCATGACATTTTTGCAGCATTTTGCAGTTAGCTGTACTTTTCTTTCTCCAGGAGGGCATGCCTCTGACAATGATGATATGCTGGCTGGTGGGCAGGATGGCATCTCTTTTGTGAACCCCATTGGAGAGATCTTCTTGCATCCCCTGGCAGGTACAATGCATTTTTACTTCTTCCTCTTATTTCTTTTCTTCCTCCTTTTCCTTCCTTTCTCTATTTCCCTTTTCCTGCTCCCTCTCCTCCTGCCTTTTCTTTTTATGCATTTCATTCAGGCATATTTCACTCTGCAGGGTAGTTCCTCAGCTGTGGTTATTGTTTTAAATTTGTAATGCTCTGGGACCTTTTCCCTCTCAATCTCCTAAGCCAGGAGAGACACCAGTCATCCAGTTTAACTGCACATCCTCAGTCCCAGACATTTTCAGGTCAATTCACTCCAGGACCTCTCTGCTCGAGGGACACAATTCCTTCTTCCCCACCCCAGATCCCATCAGTTTTTGACATGTGTCCATAGTATCTGCTGTCCTGCACAGAGGGAGAGGAGTTGTATGTGCCTAGTCCTTTTTTCTTTCCTTTCCCCCACTTTTTTTTTCCTACTGTAAAAAGATGAGAAAAGCTAAGATAAAATTGTCTCTTCTTTCTGATTCCTCATTCAGCCATGGAGAGTCATGGTGAGGTGGAGGTTCAGATCTATCTTAACTGTAGCCACTGCCACTCAGACAACTGTAAGAGGGACCCTGACACCAACCTGCCAGTCTGCCAATGTGAGATAGGGGCTGTGCTAGCCAACGACAATGTCACCTGCACTGGTAAGACAAAGGACTTTTTTTTTTTTTTTTTTCCATAATTGGATAAGGTTTGTATTCATTGTGTCATCTCTCTTCTTGGCTTTTTTGATGTTCAAATACCCCATACTGAAAATTCCTGATGTCCTTTCCTTATATGCTGAGCTGCATGTCTATCATGATATCCAAAATTCTGGTTTGGATTAGGTGGAAGGTGAAATAGTTGTAAAGAGACACAGTGGAAATTTCTTGAATGGGCACAGTGATTAAGCGTAAATACCTTTCTTGTATAACATACTACCTAATGCTGAGATATTTAAGCCACAAATTACTTCCTTCCACAGAAGTTTCTCACTGTGCCTGTTTGGCTGATGCCTGGTATTCATTATGTTTTTCTGACACAGTCTTTCAGAACTCCAGAGTATCAAGACTGTAGAGAGTCTCAATTTGTTAGCAGTGATGTCATCCATTAATAAAAATCTGAGGAATGGAAAAAAGAAACCTGTGTTTTATCAGTTAGATTTCTGTCTTAACAATGTTTTAAAAATGATTTAGGTATTCTTTCAAACTCCAGGGCTGACTTTGTGTAATTTTTATAAGATGGTCTGGCCATGATATCTGTATTGTTTTCTGAAATAGAAGGAAGCTTGACAGGGATTCTTTCCTTCAGCTTGGGTTGTTTCCTGATCAATCCACCTTTATTTTTCTTTTTCCAGTGCCACAGACTCGCATCCCAGAGGGACACATTCCTCTCCCACTCCTCCTAGCTGTGGTGGCTGTGATTGTAGTGCTTGGAATGATCCTCACTTGTGGCAGCCTATCTATCAGTAAGAAAAGCTTATTTCTTATCACCATTTGATTTCGCTTTACCCAACTAAATTAGACAAAAGGGGACCAGCCAACCACATGCTGCTGCTTCTAGTACTTGGAGCCAGAGTGTTTTGGTCTCCCAGGTTGATCAGAGGGACGGAGAGAAAGAAACAATAGGAAACATTACTACCCCACAGTTAGGCACAGGCATAATCTCAACGGGCAATGACTGCTCTGTCCTGGTATTTGCTGCAGAGGAAAGCTTGGAAAGCCCTCTTCACAGACACTTCCTTAGCAGCCATTCCTATATAGACTGAAGTCACAGTCTGTAATTAAATGTATAACTCATTCATGGGAGTGGTATGGCTTTTGGGACTCAATAACAGCAAGGTGTCTTGTGGATCAGCCTTTCCTCAGCCAATGTACAGTGGAGCAGAGGAAACATAAGTTTCTCCATGATTAGGACTCTGCAGAAACTGTTTGTATATTCAGTATTAAATCGCTACAGGATGTGAAGAGAGTGATGCTGGCAAGCTAAAGATACTTCTTGAGCATCTGTAGTTACTGAGTCGGGTTCTTCTTTCTGTTCTGTGTGGCCAGTATTGTATTTTCTCTCCAGGTGCTTACCTTGTTTGTGTATTTTTATTTGCCTCCCCACCCTCAGTTTACCACCTTAAGAAACAGCAGCTGGAAGGAGCCAGAGCACGACTGCAGAGCCCAGAATATAAACTGAGCAAAATCCGCACATCAGCCATCATGACAGATTACAACCCTAACTACTGCTTTGCAGGGAAGGCTGCCACTCTGAGTGAGCTGAAGGAGATCCCACGGAAGAACATCTCTCTGCTTCGGTAAGGCTTGCTGCAGGGGCTGCTCTTTGGCACAGAAGAAAGGCACCCTGAACCAAAGGCAGAGGTAGAGCTCACACACTTGTTTTATTCAATGTCAAGCACCCAGAAAAAGAAACTCTGGCCCTCAGGGCCTCCTGGGAAGTCCAGGCAAAGAAAAATGTGATGTGTGACACTTTCTATGTTCTTTAAAATATTTGATTCCATAAAGCTCTTAAGTGCAGGTATAAGTTCGTGAGCCTTCTGTTCAATGCTCCCATACAAAGCAGAGGGTATTTCACCTTTCTGTTCTTGTGTGATGTCCTGGATTACAGTCACACCTGGCAGGAGCTCCCTTCCAAATCAATAGCAGCATTTCTTCTGCATTTCCTGTCACAAGGAAATACACACTAGATTGCTCTTCTATTCCATACAGTCCAGATGATCTTGATTAAAGCTATAAGGAAAGGAAAATCTTGATCATTCTTATATGTTATCTTACTCCATCTCCTGAAGAGATCAGCCTTCAGCTTCCGTTATATGTTGTTTTCCAGTTCTTTCTTGCCTTGCTATTGCCACACCTTGTGTCAGAGCCCTAAGAGGACTGACAGGGCCCCATTGAGGACTTCTTTATTTCACAGAATGGTTTTGGGTTGGAAGGGACCTGTCCAGAACCATCGAGGATCCAACCTCCCTGGTTTAGTGACAGCAGCAGAAGATAGTGAGAAGTTACTTTTAGAGGCATTGAGACGAAAATGGTTATTGATTCCATCTCTTACAGCAGGTTCTATACCTATTCTTGGACTGGACAAAAAGAAGGGCTCAGCCAATGCTTGGTGCAGGGAAACGGTAATATCTGCTCTCTCTCTTTTTCTCCCAGGGCGCTAGGACATGGTGCATTTGGTGAGGTTTATGAGGGAACAGTGGTAGGCATCGCAGGAGATCCCAACCCTCTTCAAGTGGCTATCAAGGTTAGTACCTACAAATTTTGTATACAACAATAATTACCAGTAAGAGCCATATTATCTTTCTGCCATTCCATTTGGAGATTCATGCTCATTACTTGTATAATGGCAGACAAGTGTATATGATGCAGGTTTCCACACATTGCTACATCTGAGAGTCATAAACTTTGATTTTTTAGCTGAATGGCACCAGCAGCAGATTGAAAGTAAAGCATCTATCTTGTTCACTGCATGCCTAATGCCCATGATCTAACTAGGATAAGAATCTAAAAAGGGCAATCTCTTTTGTAGCCTCCACTATTGTTGCTATTATGCATTGGAACGGGTTTCCCAGGGAGGTGGTGGAGTCACTGTCCCTGGGGATTTTTAAGTAAAGGTTGGATGTGGTGCTTAGGGATATGGTTTAGTGCGTGACATTGGTGGTAGCGGATGGTTGGACCAGTTGATCTTGGAGGTCTTTTCCAAACTTTATGATTCTATGCTCAGGAGAGAGAGAAGCAGTGTCCTCAGATGGGAGGTTGTGTGAATTGGTCACCTTAAGACTGCTTTATACTGTTAGTTAAAATAAAACATCATTCATCATAAATATACCTCCCCTGAAATCAACACAGAACCTTCACCCCAGCAGAGAATCTGGTCTGCCCCCAGAAATTTAATTCCTTTTGAGGTGCTTGCTGAGAGCCCTTGACAGTTCCACTAGGACAATAGAGCTGCTGTCCTGTGCTTTTCTGCCACAATGATTTACTGATCTAAATAGCTGGGGGACAGAAAAATGAAAAAAAAAGAAAAAAAAAAAGAAAAAAAAAAGAAACTTAGGGAAAAAATCTAACAACAAACAGCATTGTCAGCTGGAAAGGGATTTTTAAATGCTGCATATAAAAAAGAAAACCTGGGAAGTGTTAGTATGAACCATTTGTCTGACAGGAAACAACAAATAGAGTAATGCTTGTATATTATTACTTCTGCATTTCAGTTTTTAAGTGTTTTCTCGTAAGTTTTTCATTTGACATTACTGTATTTCAAAATTTGTATTATTTCACTGTTACATTTCTTTTATACTGAGAGTAGTGTCTGCCTACCACAGATGAAGAAACCTGCAGGCAGTTTCTTAGTGTTGCATAGTGTTAAATATGCTGCTATGAATATATATTGTGATATCATCCTAATTTTCCATGTCATTAATGGCAAGAGATAACAGGCTAGTTTTCTGTGAAATAACTGCTGTTGCCTCAGGATTTGCCAGTTACTCAGCCCAGAAGTAAAGGATGCTTATAGCCTCCTTTTGTTCTTTTATAAGCTTGTGACTCAGAGGTCTACATCTACTTCTGTGGGTTCAACCCAAAATGTAGCTTTCATTAATAGAAAGAAGTCTTATTGTTATTCACTCTGTCTTTCGAAAACTGCTTTTTTTAAAAAAAAAAAAAAAAAAAAAAAAGGAGAAAAGAAAATGAATCATGCGTTACATGTATGAAAACCAAGAAGAGATATTCACAAGTAGTTTTAACTGCCCAATCCAGTTTCACTGTCCATACTGGTGTCCATACACAGCACAATGCCCAACAGGAGATCAGTGTGTTCAGCTGTGATAAGCCCATGTTTTGCAAATCTCAGTGGTGATGGCAACTTGTAAGGGGCTGTCTGCCCACTTGTTCACCCAGTTCCCTGTAAAGGATGCCATGAAGATCACCAAAGGCTGCTCTTCTCTCCTGCTGGTAACTGAGAGAGTACCCATGGGGCCCAAGATGTGGCTGTGCTCATTTTGCATCATAATAAAGAGCATCAACCCTAATCTGACTTTACAAAAGAAGCAGGTGCAGACTATCAATTAATAAACATACATATTTGCAATAATACTACACATATTGTTTGTGGGTATTGCACCAATTTATTTAATAGACTATCTGCACTGTCCTATGTGAAGCAATCACTTGTTTCATAGAGCAAAATGCAACCATGTCTTCTGTAGCCCACACTGCCACTGACAAGCACGGCATCTCCTCGCAGAGCAGCAAACATCCCCCTGCTTTCTGAGTGCAGTCTGGCAATGGGAACACACTGCTGTGGCCAAGTCACCCTATCATGCTACAGTGGGCACAGTAGCAGGCACTGCAGCTCCTGACGCTTGTGCTCTCAATTCACATTTATCAGTGGCAGATGATGTCCAAATCTGCTGACAGGAGAGAAAGCTTTAGGGCCATGTGACACAATTATATAAATCAGGTGGCTGTATGTGTTGTAAGACATGGAAGTATGTGCTGCAGTGTGGACATATAGCAAAGGGAGAATAAATTCACACCTATGGCTTTTAAAGTGTTTACTAACATTTTTGTCAATGTTTTCCTGAAGTTATTTTGCTCCAAACATAGTTACACATGGTTTACATGCATACACACCAAAAAGCCTCCAAGTAGCTCACCCGTTCCCTGTTCCTTTAACTGACAAATGCAGTTCAATAACCTGGGCACTGAAAAGATGAGGCCTTCCTCATCTTTCTGAAGTCTTTCATGTTCATGTCACGTGATGCTTCTTTTTTTTTTTTTTTTTTTTTCTTTCTTTTTCTTTCTTTCTTTCTTGTGCTCCCCTAAATGTTCTCAATTCTTCAGTGGGATGGTCCTCACTTTTTTTTACCTCTCAACAGACACTTCCAGAAGTCTGCTCTGAGCAAGATGAGATGGATTTCCTGATGGAAGCACTGATTATCAGGTATAGTTTAAGGTTCTTAGACTGGTGGTGGACAGGAGGAAGAGGAGTAATGCGGGTAATGAGAATTATTAGTCCAGTTGCTTAAGTCAGGAAAAAAGAAAATCCAGTCTTGTTTTTCACCAGATGACATTTTAGTAGTGTATGAGTTACTTGTTTCAGCTACTTGTGTTCATCTTGAACAAGGTAACTGTGTTTCTTTTGTTGAACATCTCAGCAAAAATTTCTCCTGGTTGGTTCTGCTGGTCATGTGCAGAGGAGTAAAAAGGCACAATGTTTTTGTACAAACATGTTCCGTGTTTGAAATGTTTTCCTTTTCAAAGAATCCAGTTTCCCTTTTACTAAGTATAAGTCATGTACCAAAGCCCTTGCTAAAACAAATTATCAATGGTGAAATGGAAAGCTGACTGTGCAACAGGAAAGCTGAAGATTAGAGCCGCCCCTGTGGTGACTCAGAAGACCACTAGGGATAGTACAACACAGACCCTGTGCCAGGGAGGTAACCTTTTAAGCCCTCTCATGTTGTGAGGGCTTAAATTCCCACTACATATATACTTCAGGTATTCCAGTCTTGGAATTTACTTCATTAACTCAAATCCACAAGCTTAAAACAACATTTAAAATAATTTTATATTCAAGGGTGATTGCAAATAATCAGAATTTATCCATTTTAAATTTGGGCAAGATGAAGTTCATCTTCTTCTCATTACATGGCCCAACTTATACATAAATGTTCTTTTTCTGCTGCTAAAGCATGATTCAAGAACAAATTTCATAGCATAGTGCCACTTCCTAAAGTCTGAAAGAAGTTTGAGTGGCAGATGAACAGGAGGTAAAGCTGTTGTTTTTTAAAGCAATTTCAGTCAATTATAAAATGCTTTGATTCACGTAGTAGTACGTGACCCTTTCTCTTCCCTGACTTTCTTTTCATTCTTAGTTCCTGTGTTTTCTGGGTAATGACAGTCCAAAGGAAGATCCTGCTTTCTAATGACTGAGTCTTGCTGAACTTCCTGACTATCTCAGCTTTCTTTTGTAAGAGACAGAAAGCCATTCCCTGAGCAGCTGCTGCAGTAGGTATTAGCTGAGCCTCTCTTTTGCACATACTGAACTGAGTCCACCAACTGGACAGTCGTGTATTTAAAATAACCAGTGCTGAAACAAAATCCCCACTTGATAAGGTATTATTTCACACATGCCAATAATATTTGGATAGTTGAAGAGTTCTGCTTTTCGTTCCCCCTTCACCTAACCCCCATCCTCCAGTCAGTGCATCCATTAAGTTGTCCTCACAAACAGAAATCTCTCCTTTACTTTCAGCTTTTCATACCTTCTACTGAATGTTTTTCATAGGGAAAAGCCAGGCAGAACCCCAGTCTTGGTTTTGTGATAACTAGAGAGGTATTTGGCATCTGAGAGGCATGAGGCATCTAAAGTTAGAATTTGTTTGGTAACTTGCTTCAGTCAGGTCATCAAAGCTCAAGGCAGAGTGAATGTGATGGATGTGGGCCACGTACTAATGTTGTCTCTCCCTTTTGTTGCTGTGATCTTGTCTTTCAGCAAATTCAATCACCAAAATATTGTGCAGTGCATTGGTGTTAGCCTACAGACGCTGCCTCGCTTCATTCTGCTTGAGCTTATGGCTGGAGGAGATATGAAGAGTTTTCTTCGGCAGAACCGACCCAGGGTGGTAAGATAATTTCCCTGCTAGGCTTGTGGTTGTTTTTAGTAAGGCTGGTTTTCCTTATCTTTATGAATTATATAAATACACTGAAGCCCAGCTGGGCTGTTTCTATGTCCCAGCTCCTACAAACCCCTGGACAAACATCCATTTGCTTGAATTGAGCAAGCGAGGCAGTGAGAGAAAATGAAAGCAGTGCCAGAACTCTAGTCTACAAGTAACTCAGGAAGAAAGAGTAAAGTCCTGTCCTGCCATTCCAGAGTTTTCTGTCAACTGGAGTACAAACAAAGGGGCTTTCTTTCCTCAGTGTCTGCCTTATTTTCTCTGCACTGTGATAGTGTGTGAGGAGCTGAAGTCATAACACTGATACCCATTAATGGGAATTTGTAGCATTAGGTCCTCTGCAGGTGTACATCAGCATCACACAGAGATATACAAATTTATACTCCCTGAAGAGCTGGGCCTACATGTAGCACTGTGACAGGGATTTAAATCAATGCAAATGAAATTACCAAGTCAAATATTTGTGTTTAAAAAAAAGGGGTGGGGGATGACAAATTATCTGATTTCTAATATTATTGATGTCAACCAAGTATAGTGGGTATTGGAATGAATGATCAATAGCCAATTCCAGATATGTGTTCTTGCTTTTTAGCAGTGTGTTTCTGGACACTTCTATGAAATAAGTGCCTATCTCTGCTTGAGTGGGGACTTAAAAGTAAAAGCTAGACACAATTCTCTCTCTTTCTTATGTATGTATGTATTTATTTATGAGGTGAAGGAGTGACTGGTGCCTCTTCTACTCCTACATCACAGTTACACAGCTTCTCCTCTGCACACACATACACCCCAAAAAGTTACAACAATGTATAGCTTCATGTCTATATACTCCTATGCCAATATTAATATGTTGTTAAAAGATCTAGCTTAATCTCTTCCTCATACAGCAGTAAATATACTAATTAGGCACACTTACAGTGGTAAAACAGCACCTACACAGATGAGTTTGTGTATCTGTAATTCTGCCATTTATAGTGAAAGTGGTACGGTTTCTGTGAGCAGATAAAGTCTGGGGGAAACAGAGAATAATAAATACTCTTCTTTGTATATAAAGCATAGCTGTAATATGAGGAAGTTATTTCTTAAATATCATGTGAAAACAAACCTGCCACTATGTTAGTTACGTTAGTAGATAGCAAATATAATAGTCGAATTCCCCTCAGTACACCAACAAATGACCCTGTACACCTTTTCTGAAAACAGAACTAGCCCCATCATTAATGTATTTCACTACCAGTTTCCATGGCTGCAAAGAAAATGCATGTCCATCAGTCTTCTGACAGAGGGATCCCAGAGCAGAGATAAGGTCTTCCAGTCTATGGTACTGTATCTCCTCCTTCATTTCCTCCCCATTTCCTCAGCAGAAATTCCTGCTTTATAACTGTAATAATTCTTCCTGGCAGATGTCCAAAAGCTTTGTACAATGACTTGCCTAGCCAATAAAAATAGTGCTCAATGGCTGTAGTGTATGTTATGTGCTTCGAGCATGAGAAATTACAGAGATAACAGCCTACAGGAACAAAAGCAGTTTGAAAATAATTTATTTGGTATCTCTTGGGCTTTTGATGAGCAATGTAATAATTTTTCCCCACCCTTCCCAAGAACAATACAGAAGTTCTTGGAGAAATACCAAGGAAATTTCCCTGCAGGGAAATAGATGACTGTATGAAAATAAGCAGGGCTCCTGGAGAGAGATTTCTTTATTGTTGTTAGTTAGGGAAATGTAGATTGTGAAGGGCTAGTACCAGTCCCAGAATCTGGTGATAAAGTATCCATTTTCTCTATTTTCTGCATACTGCCCCTGAGGGTATTTATTCTCTGCTCTCCCACAAGAACAGATAAGTCGATGAATGCTGAGTGCTGATGCAGAGATGTACATTCTTGCATCTTTACTCTCCCTCTCTCCAAGTTCATTTGCTATTTTATTAACTCTTTAAAAGTGTTTGGTTGTTTGTTTCTTCCCCCCATTTCTCTGTTTATGCCTGTTTATCTTTTGATTTCATAAAGCCCAACACCACTAGCGAACAGTTCTCTCCCATGCCCTTTACTAGGCTATCCAGGCCAGACCATAAATCTCTCACAAGCTTGTACTCAAGCACTGTGCTCTGGAGAACTGAAATCTTCAGAAAATTTTTGACATAAATAAAAGTTCACTTATTTTCTAACTCTTCATTTTAATTCACTTTTGTTCCTCTTTGTTCCTGACACATCCAACCTTTCCCCCACCATGTATGTGCATCTCTCTCCCTTTCCCTTTGCTTCTGTCTGATTATCCCCTGCCTCTACTACATTCTTCTCTTCTACTATTCTTCCCTTACCATTTTGTTTGTTCTTTTCCAGAATCAACCATCCACGCTAACAATGCAGGACCTGCTGAACATAGCTAGGGATATTGCCTGTGGCTGTAAATATCTGGAAGAGAATCATTTCATCCACAGGTGAGGAGAAACAGTCCCTTCCGACATACATCCCCTGAAAGCATGCTAATTTCGATTGCAATTTCTGTTTGCAGTGCATTGGTAGGAGTTAGGCTTTACACCATTCTTAGCACTGTTGGAGAGAAAGGAGTTTTCCCATGTGCAGTGAATGTTTTCAGGTGGTTCAAGTGTTTTCAATTTTCAGGTGCCTACACTGTAGATACGTTTGAAATTATCCCTGTAGTCCACTAGATGGTAGTGTCATTCTGTTAGCTTGTAAAAGAATAAGGTACCATTTCTCTCTTCTCTGATCTGCCTGTCCCATCAACACAGGACACCCTGTAATATTTGAGCCTTTGTCTACAGTAGGGTAGAGCAGGAATAACAGGAGGAAAAATACCAGAACTCTAAGACTTCCTTCCCAACAGCTAACCTGCTGTGTGATCTTGAGGAGAACATTGTCTGTTCACTCCTTTTTCCCTCCTTTGTTCAACAAGAAAACGTTGATATGGTAGGCTTCAAGTATGAATAAAATATAGAAGAGGTAGAGGTTTTTATAGGTAGTTTTTAAAAAATTCCCTTTTGGATGTTGGACTGTTGTTGCTTTTGATTAAGAATTGTTTCAGCTGATAATGTTCTCAGGCATAGCATACAACTGGATTCCTTCCTAAGTGTGAACTGCATGCTGAGTTTGGCCTTTGTAAAGGAACGGAGAGGCCTCCACCCCAGAGGGTTGTGCAGGCTTGAACTAAATTATGTGCAGCCCAGAGTTATGCAAGCAGAGAATTGATTCACCCCCACAAACAACTGTGTGTACGTACACATGGCATTGCACAGAGCAAAGAGGCAAGGGTGGGTAGAGACTGGAGAAATGGAGGGAAACCAGTGACAAGCAGCAGTGAGAGTAAAAAGCCATGAGCTTGAGATGGGATCTTAGGAACTTACAATGAGATCATCTGAGACAGCTAATGAAAGCTGTGAAATATTTTGCCATGTCTGCCACAGGCTTGGGATGTGGCCTCAAGTTAAGTCTCTTCCTCTCCAAGTGCCTCAATTCCACACACATAAAAATGGGCATAAGAATATAGTTAATTTAAAGTTTAGCAGATAAAGATTTAGAACCTCTCAACTCGTAGAGATTAGTAGTATGTGTAAGTGAAGAAAAGTGCAATGTAATAAAAGGATTTTGTTTGGGCACAGCTGAAGAGGTGATGGCAGGGAGCCTCTCTTCCTCCCCCCATCTCAGGAGAACCAGGGGGGTGGCTGGATGCAAAGGACAGCATGTGCTTCGTGTATGGGAAAGCTCTGTGTGTCGGGCTGCCCAGCAGAGCTCTTGTGCTGACAGGTTTACCAAGTAAAGGCTGACGGTAAGAAGGGGCTGTGCGGGTCCCTGAAAGCTGGAAGGCCAGGGCATGTATCTGAAGAACATAGGGCCTCGATGCTAGAGAAGGCTTTATGAGGGTCACTTCAGGTTGTATCTTAATTTGGGAATGATCCGGCTTGAGACTGGAGGTAACCAGTGTGGAAAGAACGAAGTTATTATCTCATGTACAAATGACAAGTGTATCTTTTTTACAAATGGCAATGAAAATACACCAGAACTATCAACAGACCAGATACAGTATCTGGTAAAAATCTGAAAAGGAAATAAACAGTTTTCGATCTCCTTTATACTGGAACAATAAATTCCTCTGAAACTGGATTAGAGTCTTCTATCATTAAAATAAATAAATAAATAAATAAATCAGCAGTAAGAGCATTCTGCAAATTTTAGCTTTCAGATCTCTAAGTACACCAGAGAATCTGTAAATTTTAACAACAGAATTAATCACTACAGCATTATTTTAAAAATAGTAATCCATAATGTGATAGTAATGTCCTTCATCCCCCCACCCACCCTGATCTCATGAATTCATGTTAAGGAGCAGTTTTTGCTTGTGCTGCAAGAAGTCCAACAGAAGCTCTACAGACACGCTCTCTGCAAGTATTTCTTAAAAACAATTTTCATTTCTCCTTTCAGGTAGAAGTTCCCTGATTTTCTTACCATATGTCACTGAGCCCAGTAGTCACCCCATAAAGCTGCTAAAATCTGTTGGAGAGGCCAACTGTATTGCTCAAAACCAGTCTCCATTTCAGAAGAGAAGTGGAAGAAACTAGGGCTTGTCTTTCAACTGGAGCACATTGCGTTTTGAAAACCTCTCTGGCTCAGCTTTATACGGTTAGATCTCTAGTATAGGCAACCTGGGAAGGGACTCACTTTGTTCCAGCCAACAGTTCAGCAAATTGGTGTAGAAGGAGTTTCATTTGGATCTTGTATCAGCATTTGTCATCAGTATTATTTAGAGTTAATGGACATGGAATCCAGGGAAGGTTATCAGTACCAGTAAGAGGCATAGTAGGGGGAAACGTACTGTAGTGAAGTTGTGGAGATGTCACTAAAAGCATGTCTTGTCATGTAAGAGTCACAGATGATGATGGAAGAGAAGGCTAAGCTTGAATTCCAAATCCTGCGGGATTTTTCAAGGCTGGCAGTGGGAAGGAACGTGTGAGTTGTTTGAGGAGCTCATTTTTCTTGGCAGTCAACAGGACCCCCACAGTGCTATGATTTTTAATGAGTCCCTTTTCAGAACACACGTTTAAAATGAATACAAACCCTTCAGTCATGGCCATGAAGTCATCCCTACTATTCGTCACAAGCTAAACCTGCATTCAGCAAATGGCTGCTCCCATATGTAGCCTTGCTTGGTTCCATGGGAGACTGCCAGAAGCAACAGCAACAATTTACTGAATCTGGTCCCACACTGACTTTTCAAGCAGTTTACTAAGACTTTCTCATAGCATCACATCTGTCACTGATAGAGGCACTGCCGAGATGCCATTGAAAAACTCTTTAAAAAACAAAACAAAACATAAAGTCATAACATGGTTGTCCTGATGGGGTTGAAGCAAAAGAGGTTGGATCTGTGTAACCTTCTCTTACACTGACCCTGCTTTCTGATTTAGTGAAAGAAGGTGGTAGTGGGTAATGCTCAGAGAACACTGAATAGAAAATGTAATGCAAATGTAGTTTAATAATTCTGGTTAATGAAAATAATAATGTAATTAGCATTAGTTCTTATTTTTAATAGGGTTCTCTTCATTTGTTCTAAGGATGACTCAACTAAGACTTGCAGGACTGGGTTTAATATTCTATTTCCTTAACTACTTCGGAGTTTAAAATTGGATGATAATTAATTAATTAATTAATTATTTTTTAAAGAGATATAGCTGCAAGGAATTGCCTTTTGACCTGCACTGGAGCAGGACGAATAGCCAAAATTGGTGACTTTGGGATGGCGAGGGATATTTACAGGTAAGTGAAAGGCTGTTTGTCCTATGAATAACTCAGTAATCATCATCAATTTCAATGGTTTGAATTGCCTCATGTAATCTGAAGCAGCTGAATTGTCTGTTACATGTCCGAATCTGATTTCCAGTTAACTAACTGGAGTTAACAGACTGTAAGTTAAGGCATTTATGCTTACTAGCCGATGCACTGCAACTGGTTTATTCCACACTGAGCCACAGAGAACACTGCAAACACATGTGGATGCTAAACTAAACACAGGCAAATTTATTGGACAGCTGACCACATACAATCTTAAACTAAAAAAAATAAATCCGTAATTCTAAATTTATGATGTCAATAAGATTTGCTGTATCAATGCCCTGTGCAAAGCATCAGCAAATTTGATTTCTTCATCTATGAACCTACAACATCCTCAGCTTCCACCCCAGCTGCAGCCATGGTATAAAGTGCTGCTCAGAAGTACTATTTGTGTTGATGTCTTTTTCTTATTTGGCCCCTGTTGCTGCATCCACTCTCTCCAGCTCCTGTTGCTGTGGTGATAAGATCTTTTATACATCTCAGCCCTTTCAGACTGTGTGACATTCTGCATGTATTTAATCTTTTCCAGAGCAAGTTACTATCGCAAAGGAGGAAGAGCTATGCTTCCTGTCAAGTGGATGCCACCAGAAGCTTTTCTGGAGGGTATTTTCACCTCCAAGACTGATACCTGGTAACAAATGTCTATTAATGAACTCTGCTACTCATTAAAAAGGGTCAAGATATTTACTGCTTAACAAAAAACATCTGCTCAACAGGAACCCTTAAAGATATTTTTTTTCTCATGTCCTAAAAAGAAAAAAAAAAGGAGGTATCTTCCCTCTGCACTAAGTATAGCTAAAAAATTCTTTGTGAGAATTTAAACATCTAATATAAATGGAGGGCACAACAAACAGCCATAGACAAATGCAGAGTATCATACAAGGGTAATCAAGAAGTACAAAGAGAAGAAAGTTTAAAATTGCAGGAAGTCTCAGTTAAAAATTCAGACAAATGCATAAAATACAGACCAATACCATCACACGCTTCCCTCAGCTCTTAGTATCTGCCACTCAGTTTTTATTGGTGGCAAGGCCCACTCATGCATCTTGTAAATGACTCTCTATACCATGTGGGATTACTCTTTTGTATCATTTTTTTTCTGTTATATATAAAGTGACAGCAGATTTAAGCAGAAGTCTTTGCTGGTTGCTGAGGAAACATTTATTGATTCCTCATGCAACCTGATCTTTCTTTAAAATGAGCTCCCCCTCAACAGTGACACATTCATGCCAAGGTGCTGGCGATGGAAGTTTTCCTGTTGCTTAAGAACGCCTCTCTTCCTATACAGTAGATTCTTCAATGTTCTGAACTGAGACATTACCTTAAATGCCACACTGACCCAGTTTCCTGAAGTTGCTGGTGATGCCAGAAGACAAGGGATCGTGTATCAGAATATAACTGTGAGCAGTCAGTACTAAATATTTTGAAGGAAGGTGCTACAGATTCTTTAATAGGCTGTTAGAAGCAATATGCATGTACTGGCAATTTCATCCACCTTTGCAGCAAATACTGACTTGTAAAATTCTGTCCCTACTGAAGTCCTTGCAGAACCCTCTTAACTTCCCCGGGTCTGTGCTGTAAGTAAGTTATTTTCAGTGACACTTCCTAACTGACCTGTAGATGTGGAGGAAAAAAAAAAAGAAAAAGAGGAGAGCTACAATGTCATAACATAAAAAATATATATTGCTGCCTCTCAACTTTGTCTTGGAGGACTCTGACTCTTGTTTTTATTCCTGAGCACCTTCTCCCCAGACACTGATTTAAACATCTTAAGTCTTTCAAAGTAAGGTAAGAATCTCCATGCCAAATGTAATGGTTCTTCTTTTCAGTTATACCATACACAGCAAAGGATTGTGGCATTTTCTGTTCTAGAAATAACAAATGCAGCAGAAAGAACAACTTCAGAGTTACTCAAATATGCTGAAACCTCTGCAAAGCTACTTTTGGAACTTGAGCATGGGTTTTGATCATTTTTATATCAAGGTTGGCTTGTAATCATTTTAATTGCACATTACTATGGTTGTCCTACAGCTTCAAAAGGTTGTTGCTCTCATTTTACCTACACAGCTTTGTTCCAGGTTTGTGGAGCACAAATGAAACCTGATTGGTACTGTTGGCTGGTTTCTGACACAGGTCCTTTGGTGTGCTGCTGTGGGAGATCTTCTCTCTGGGCTACATGCCCTATCCTTGCAAAACCAATCAGGAAGTCCTGGAATTTGTCACCAGTGGAGGAAGAATGGACCCACCAAAGAACTGTCCGGGGCCAGTGTAAGTATTTCCTCACTCCCTCAAGTTAAGGAATCATGGTTACCAAACAGGTTAGAAGGCAGCTGGACACCTTCGGTCAGGGAATGGTCATTGCCCCAGCTACTACCCAGGTATAACTGCACATCTCTTGAGCCACTGCCTCTTGTGTACAGCTTAGAACACCACAGGATCTGCTTTAAGTATTGATCCCCTAATGACTTGGGATCCAAGGATGCAGAAATGACGTAGCTACTTTTGCTCTCCTCCCTAGAGCCATGTAGTGAGTGCAGTCTTCTGGACCCATGATCATTTCATACTGAAACACATTTTTCAGAATTATCTTTTTTAACTGATACTTTTTTTTCCTCCTTCATTTTAAGGTACCGGATCATGACACAGTGCTGGCAGCACAGCCCAGAGTACCGGCCAAACTTCTCCACCATCCTGGAAAGAATCAAGTATTGCACACAGGTATTGCCCCATGGTAGCCATATGGGTGATAATCCATAGAGTGCCAGGCATCCAAACACACCAGTATTAGTGCACTAAAACAGGATTATGACTCCTGACAGACTGATCTAATTGCTTTCCCAGCTGTGATGGTGCTATTGGCTCACCTGCTCTTTTCATTTATGACTTAAAGTGTCCTAGCTCTCCCATCTACAACCCATCCAAAATGAATGTATATTGTAGCAAGTGGCAAGTTCCAGCTCTCAGCTTGTTCAGTAGCAAAATGTCCTTAATTTTGTGATGGAAAGGTACTCGTGTCTTTCAAGGTCCATATTCTGACCTTGTCTAGTGCTGCTTGAAAGCCATGGCTGAACTGGTACAGGGGTGAGGGGGAGATGGCACAGTGAGTTCACCATCTGACAGCATTTTACAGCTAGACTCCTGGATCCAACCTGCCTGAGAACATTACATACCTGGTGACCCCCAGCCTAGCTGCTGATTTCAATAAAGTACAGCTGCTCTTCAAAGGAAGTATATAAACAAGAGAGCATTTTTGCATGTCCTAACAGCATGCAGCATGCTTATATGATGTGCAGGAACATTGCCCAAACCTGATGTCAGTCTCTGCCAGAATTTTTTTTTTCTCCCACAGCTATTTCTCTGAAAATGCAGGTGTGTCAGTCACCCTGGTAAATGGTAATTTACCAGGTAAGTCATCCAGTCAATTGGTAATGCTTTTTGTGTAATCCTCTCTCCTCTAGGACCCTGATGTGATCAACACTGAGCTGCCCGTGGAGTGCAGCCCAGCACCAGAAGATGAAGGGAGCACGGTCATGCGCCCAAACATTTCCAGTGGGATGGTGCCCCTGTTGGTGAGCCCTTCTCTCACACCTCAGACAACACCTAAAATGCTGGACTCCCACCATGCTGGACACAAACTTGTACAGTGTCCACAAGAGCTACTGGTGGAGAACCTGAGCAACTGGACTGCTCGAGGACCCAGCCTGCCATGCCTCAGCGATTTCAACAGTGGGTCCTGGATCCAGCAGAATTCAAACCAGAAGTTAGAACTCAGCAATCCGCCAACCCACAGACTCAAGAACAAAACAAAAAACCTTTGGAACCCAACCTATGGATCATGGGTGCTAGAGAACATCTGTCACTTAAGCCCCACCTCCAACCTGAAAGCAACTCCAGAGCGAGAAGATTCAGGCTTTGATGGGAATTGCAGCTCTTCTCCTAGTTCTCGGGCATCTCCAGCATCTCCAAGTCGAAGCAACTGTCCTCACTTGGATATTGGTGGGATTGAACTGGTGAAACTCCAGACTTTCCCTTGTGGCAATGTAAATTATGCCTATGATGATCTGTGCTATAGCACTGACCACCAGCCATCAGTTTTGGCAGGGATCAGAGCAGCTGTGCTAAGGAGCTCCAGCCTGCATACAGATGAGAAACCTTTGTATAAAACAGAGAAAACAGCAAGAGAGAGGGACTCTGGTCTGTCTTTGTCAGATGACCTGAGTGTTACACCAGTATAACAGGAAAGATTCTTCCAAAGATCAGGTAATGTGTGTGTCAGGAAGAGCAAACTTGAACTGCTTCCTATTTTACTTACTTCCTCCATTTAAGTTCCTTCAGATAGGTGATGTTTCATCAGCAATGATCTACTTCCTCCTTCTACCTGCCAGATTCCCAAATCATTAAAGACAGTTGCATTTCTATCTCTGTCCATCACGAGTGTTCCACTGGACCAGCTTAGCTATAGAGGACAACGGCGTTGCTGCTCTGATTCAGAATACAACACCTAATGGAAGAATTCCTCCTTAATCTGCTCAGGTGAAAAGAAACAGACCTATCATCCAACCAGTGTTTGGATGAAACAATGACCAACACAGGTTGCCCTTCTTTCTGAATTATGAAACCAAAAATGCATGCTGTGCCAGCAGCAACCAACATGCAAAGGTTTCTATATTTCCTAGAGCTTTTTGCCGGCCTGATGACTTGCTAATGATGCTCATGCAGCAACAGGGATGTAAATAAATAGCAGCTACATTTGCATCTATTTCATTAGCAGACCATGTGGAAAAACATGAAGCTACTGCTCAAACTGGAAACAGCAGGAAGAATGAAAAAAAAAAATCCAGGATCCTCTGAGCATGTGTTTTGAAAAAAGTAATGAAAAGGAAAATATATTTACTATTAAAAAAAAATAGTTGGAGTTGATGGAATCCATTTGAACAGTGAAGAAAATATGCTGTTTACCTCATGGTGTTGAGTTCTTCACAGCTCCTGGTGTGGAAGGGGCAGGTGGTTTTCCAAGAAAGGGTGAGCCACATTGGATGATGAAAAATGGACCGTCTTTATCTTTAATGGACTTTTCTTGGGATTAACTTCATTTTTGTAAGTACTTCAATATACAGCAGTAATTTCCTGTGCTATGTTGATAAGCACTAAGCTGAAGTTCTAGGGTAACTGTGTAGCGTTTGGCAGGCTGGAGATGTTCTTGGTTTTAATCCGTACACCTCTGAGGTAGGAACAGGGTAATGCAAGGGGGGGGCGGGGGGCAGAGTGAAGGGGAACCTGTTTAGTACAAGCACTACCTTGCAGTGCCCCTTCCACCGCAAGGCAGAATAGCTCAGCCACTTGAGAAAGCTAAAGCCATGCCTTGGCTTCACACACCTGAGCAGATTGTCATTTCTTTCTTCTAGCCTTTGACTTGCTGCTTAAGGTAGCTGTTGTTTGTTCTGAAGAGAGATGATTTCTAAGGCTTTCTTCTGCTGTTTAGGGTCTAAACTGATGTTTACTGGTTAATGCCTGCAAAACAAGGAGACCGAAAAAGTAAATCATTTTGTTTAAGCCAGAACAGTCTCAGAAGCATTTTGTCCTCATCCTACTCCTGAAGGTTGCACTGCCAACTTGCAATGGCAAATTACATGCTGCCTTCACACGTAATCAAGTTGCATACCGAGATGTCAGTTGTAGACTGTCTTACTCTCTTCTGAGGGAAGAGGTGCCCTAGTACAGGCATCGTGCATGGTGATAGCTGTATGCACAGTCTGAAGATGGGGGTCGCCAGGAGAGAGTTTGCTTTGACCACAGATTTCATGTGCTCTGTGTCATTTGGGGATGGTCACTGTAGATGTGTGGTGCAGAACGGCACAGAGTAAAGTCTGAATCCACCTCTTGTCAGTGAAGTGCACACCTTCAGCTCAGTTTTCATGCTTTGGCTTTGTATTTGCTCCTAGCTTCCTATAGTCCTATGCATACCTCTGGCTTTAGAATGAGTAGTTTTCTATACTCTCATTTCCAGGTCTGACTGGTGATGATGGTACCCTTTTAACAATGGCTGTATGGTATGGAAGAACTCCCAAATCCATGTTGTGAAGTGACAGGTGGCCAGGGCAGCTACTCACCCTTTTGGCTCATTGCTTGTCCTATCATTTGTCCAGAAGCTGCTACAATCAGGCTACATGAGGCAGAGTTAGCAGGAAATTTGCATACTCATTTTTTCCCCTCCAGAGGCTAACATTTTTAGTTATATCTCAGGAAGGCCACCTCTTGTAACCTGCTTGTCAAGAATAAACAGACCTAATTTTAGCTAGTTGGATTAACACCAGCTCATCTTCAACAACCTTACCTTTCGGATTATGTTATCCCTGTGGTTTGTACTGTAGTCGCTTTTCACCCAAGGGTGAGCTATCAAACTCACCAGTTGTTGTGAGTGGGCACCAGCAACTCAGGCCCTTTCTCCCTGCGTATGAGATAAGGCTGCAGAGCACAGTGGTCCTAGCTCAGCTGCAATGGATGTGACTTGAGATCACTTTCCAGCACTTGTTTGTAACAGGGTCTGTTCTGAGCGGAACACTGGTGGCCATGACCATGCTTTTGCAGGTGAGTGGCAGTAGGTGGAAATTGGTGCTGAGGAGTGAAATATGGACTTGTTTGTAAGTCATAGGAAGTTGAGAATTGTACCACAAGCAATAGACATTTCTTAAACATTTATGTGGAAATGATTATATAATAACCTAGGCTTCCAGCAAGAAGCAGGTTAAGATCCCTGCTCCACGTGGTTACCCACCTTGAGCTACCATTGTTTTCCCCATACGCAGCATTTGCCTCAACTTAATTCATTAATTTAGAAAGGCAAACAGTGATAAAATGAGGTAAGATGCTGAAAAGTTAAGTGAGGAAAGAGTCAAGTTGGAACTATAGTTTTTCTACTATACACCAATGCCACAGGCAGATTTGTGTGTCACTCTCTCCTAATTGTATTCATAAAATGTGAGTTTTGGACATCATACATGTTTTTACTGAATGTACTTAATTACAGAAAGACCAGAGAAAAAGCTGTGCTGAGCCACAATAAAATCGCATCCAGCTCAGTGTGTTATCTCTGAGACTGACCAACAGTGGGGGTGTTGAAGGGCAACCATAGAGTGTAATGAGCGTGTAGTGATTATTTCCTACACGTACTTTTCTGGTTTACAACAGAATGCAGCTCAGGGATTTACTGAGTCAGATGCAATGTTCAACAAGACAGAACATGGATCTGCACGTACCAAATGGGCACTGAAAGAAATAGCTGGGAATTTTAGAAGAAACTACATTAACCACCTGCATTTTTTATATGCTCTTAACTCCCACAAATGGAAATAAACAAACTTCTGTCAGTATAGTTGCTATGAAACTTTGACCTGTAACAGTTTTTCTGTATCTGATCTCTTAGCTTCTTTATAAAAACCCTCACAATAATGATTTTTAATGAGATAGTGAAGGAAATAATACTAATATTGCTCCTACAGTGATGCTGAAATGCAATATGCTGTCCAAACCATATTATTGAAAAAGTAAAATAACAATCTCAATGTATACTACAGCCTTCAATTCCGACAATTCTGAGACTGACCGTTCATACAGTTAGACTTTATAGTGCCCAAATTTTACCATTTCAAAATACCATTTGCTTCAAATTGTTTTTTTAGGAGATACACCTAGTGCATAATGAATGAGTTGAATCCATATTGTCAAAGTTAGCATAATTACTTTTTCAGTTGAAAGCCAAAAATGATTTTGATTCCTAGAGAAATGATGTGAGCTTTTGGCTGGGATTAACTCAGTCCTGTACTCCATATGAGAAGTCTTCCAACAGTTCCCCACTGGAGAATCAGCCATCTATAGGAATATAATATTTTTTTCTTCCTGTTGGGTGTCTGTGTAGTCTATCTAACAACTTATTTTTAGATGGGTGTATGTATAGGTATTTTTTCTTTTGGATTTTAGTACTTTATGTTGCTTTATACAGCCTCATATCTACTACCTTTTAAAGAGGACTGTATAAGAAAAAATATGAAATAATATTGCAAATTTCAATTTGCCTTTCTCTTTGCACATTTGTGATACTCTTGCTTCCCATTTCTTTATCTTTTCTCTCATCTACTTCAAGTGTTTTCCATCTTCATTTTCCCTTTAAGCAGACAGAACTTTTAACTGTGCACAGATTTAAGGTGTCCCACTTGTTCATACCCTTTTCCTGAGGTAAGTTCTCTCCTAATTTCTTAATGGCCAGTTGTGCACTAAGACAGCTTCACAAGTATAATTAAATAGTTATGGGCTTTTCCAAGCGTATCTTATTCCACCTCCAATACCCTTCCCCTCCTTACCTGAAAGAGAACTGCTGGGAGTCCGGTCTTCCCCAAAGTATTTGCATCTCCTCAGCTGTGTCAGGCAGGGCTCACACTTCCACAGACCCTCAAACAGCAGAGCTGTGCCAGGCCCTGCAGACGTGGGCTCCTGGCTGCCTACCATTTCCAATCTGATGCAGAGACCTTACCTATGGTATGACTAACATGTCAGTCTCATCACATGACATTTTCACTGAAATTAACAGGTTGTGATTTGTTATTACCCCTGAACAATGCCATACTTCTTGCCAACTTACCTTTTTGGGTGACTACTGTGCACAGGTAGATGACAAGCCTGCTTCTATGCAACTTAAAGTTGGACAAATGTACACTTTATATTTGCAACACAAAATAAAGAGACACTAGTGGTGACTACTTGTTTCCCTCTCCGTTAAATACGCTTTGCACACAGGTGACAGAACATGGTCTTGCTGAGAAACGTTGCCAGTCCGGGAGGACTGACTCCAGGAACAGAGCACTGCTTGCTCCCTGCTGCCACACAAGACCGCCCTGTGGAAACGATTAAATGCCCTGAGTGTGCAAAGCGCCTTTTGCTGCATTATTTTTAAATATACTGGAGGAATGGGATTCTTGAGACAGAACTTACCTGTATGGAAGCTGTCAAACAGAGTGTGGACTGGGCTCTGAAGCACATGTTCCAAATGGTATTGGGAACCAAGTTCCAATGTTAGCTTCTAAAGGTCTTAGAACCAGTTTTGTTTTAGGAAATATTGGATGCTAAAGACTAGAAGCAGTCTTTGCCCTTTTTTCCTTCAGTCTCATTTATTTATTAGCATACACACTTCAGAGTAACAAACAGTCAATACAGTCAATGTCAAAAGTGACCATGGTCAGCATTGCATTGTAGTGTTCAGAACAGATGCACTGTGGATGATACAGGCCATTTGATCTCAGTACCATAACAAATAATAACAACAGCAATACAAAAAATAAAAATAAAAAATAGCAAGAGCCCTCTGAGATACTTAAGGGTTTGGTCCAACTCCCATCAAAATCTTTCCCTATCATAGGAACTGGATCAGATGGTAAGTGAATATTCCACATGTATAAAATAAAGAGGGATTTAATTTGCATCACTTTGGTTAAATTTAATCCAAATTTATATCTGAGGGGACCTTAACACCTATCATTTAAAAACTTTTCTGATATATTTGTTTGTTTATTTCTGTACTGCACCTTCCTCCAAAGAATCTCACAGCACCTTGCAAGCAATTATGAAATACAGCCTCACACCATTCCTGTGAGGTAAGTACATACTATTCCCATCTGTAAAAGAGGAACAGAACTGAGGCCTAGGATCGCTATCCAAGGCCAAAAAACAAACCACTGTCAAAGTTGGGGAAGAGAAGTCCTACTGCTAGATTCACACAGGCATGCAGCAGCTACGGTACTGAACATTGCTGCATCTAACTAGTGAGTTTAATGACCTTGGTGTCTAACTCAGAGGTTAGCTGCTCAGCACCAAGGTGCCTCTGGCCCAGAGTATCTTACCATGCTGTGGAAACGCATGTGATTTCAGTGTCTCCAGAGTGAGGCAATATCTCAGCAGAAGCATTAAAAAACTGTGTTCTAGATTTGTATGTGAGCAAGTGCCTTGGTTGTCAAGCATCAGCTCTCGTACAGTAAATGCCTGTGCAAAGGCATCATGTTGACCCTCCCATAAATACAACCTTGTTCAAGGCAACTGCCCCATAGTGAAAGAAAGCTATGCTGCTTCCCCACATTAGCACGTGAGTGTACATACACAGGCCCTCTGGGACTTCTGATGTGAATCAAGGTATCTAACTTACCCTGTGATAATTTGCTCATGAGCACCTAGCCTCCAGCCCCTGAGAGCTCCAGTCCTCATTTGCAGTCCTACACTTGGTATTTGCTAATGAAAAGCTTCCTCCTTTTCGCCTTTCCTGTAACAGCAGCAGAATGTTAGATTGTGGTTTCTTCCTTTCTAACCCTTTGACAAGCCAAAGGGCCATTTCAAAACAAACTTGCTAAAACTATTTAGCATCTAGAACGGGTTTCCAGAGCAGAGACTGCTATAGTAGAGGTTTTCTGTTTTCCTGACCTCTCCAACTACTGCACAGCAATAAAGCACTTCCCATGTTTTCACCTAAGAATATATACTGCAAACCATCCTTTGAGGTGCTAGCAGCAGTCAGGTTTTTTTGGAGCTACTGGTACCACATTGCTTCTACTTCTCCTTTAAAATGGGACATTAATTCTAAAAGTTTGCCTCAAAGTCCCAAGTAATATTTGAGCATCAACTAACATTTACCTTCTACATCCTCCTCCCACACCCCACCCCCAAAAATAAGTTGCACTGGTACGAAAGTTTCATATATGTGATAACAAAAAAGAAAGAATTCAACTCCAAAGGGTAATTAGGCAGACCACTAATGAATTGTATCACCTTAACAGTCTCATGTCTAACATCTCTAGTTTATTTTTTCCCCCTCTCTGAAATTGCAGTCTTATAGACAAGGTCTCATTATTAAAGTCCTCTCCTGTAAGACCCGTTTACCTCCTTTTCCCTTTAAGCACTGCTAACTGATGGTTTGTTTACCTGTTGGCTGCAGGAAAGGAGGAAGAGTATTTTATTTTTAAAAAATTAAGTGTATGAAAGTCATCACAGAGTGATTTGTCATCTCATAGCAATTTCAAAGTTAGGAGGCATCTGGAATGCTAATATGCGTGCTTGCTATAGAAGACTCACCACAACTTTAAAAAAATGCATAAACTCTTTGAAACAGCTAATAAAACTTGAAAAAGTGGAAAATTCATTAGCATACTATCGTGAAAATAAACTCAAGAAGGCCTCTGGGAGGCCACAGAAGAAACCTGTATTTGCTATGAACTGCAAAAAATTATCTGTTTCAAACAATTTCTGTTTAAGGATGCAATGTCTCCATGCCTCACTATTTCCTACAGTATACCCTCTTTATGCCCTCTGACTTTCGGGCCACAATCAAGATCGAGTTTTAATACTGCTGTTTTGTTTAGAGGTGATGAACAAGCTTAGAGCTGATCTCCTAGTACAGTAGTGTGTTGTCTTTTTTTTTTTTTTTTTTTTTAGAAATTCTTTTAGGCCCTTCAATTTTAATTACAAATGTTATAGCTGCATTTCATTCCAGAGCTGGACTGTACAGGTGGTTTTTGTTTATGCTCACAGTCATGGTTACTTGAACAGTTTCCCAAAGCATGGAGTTACCCTCATATATCCTAAAGTTCTTGGAATCGCATCCGAGCACAGGACACCGGCAAAAGAGAGCAATTTCTGATCACCAAGCATTACCAGCTTAAGATGTTAAAAGGGAATTAATCAAATAATAATATAAGTCTTGTCCTTATTTTGGAAACTCCATTATTATATTATTTATATTAAAACCTGGAATGTGAGTGAACAGGTGAATACTGATAGTATTTATACTGCTAGTATTTAAAAAACTGTTCAAGTGGCTAGAGGCAACCAACAGCAATGGTAAGTGAAGCCATTAAAAGAAGATGCATCATTTCAGTCTTTCTTGATTTTAATCTAAACACTGAGGTTGTGCCTGGGCCACAGTGAAAAAAAACTAAGCACAAGTGGCCCTGTGATTCCAGACAGGGATTAGGGGATGTGACGCAGTGACATTCCTCCCCCCAAACTGCCCTGAGTTAACAGCTGATAACTGGGAGAAAGGATGCCTAGGAATTGTCGTTAGTGTAATGCTGTGAACGCAGAAACATTACTTCCCGATCGCTGCTCCAGTCTATACACTTACGTGACAGCATCATACTTGGGAACAGGAACATGGCCAAGAAGTCACCTCTTTCATGTGCATTAGAAGACAGTCGGTGATCTGAAGAGATCACAGTGGTTGCTGGCTACTAGTGCGTGCAGGTGTGTGCATGTGTATTGGGGCTTTACCTTAAAAATAAACAAGCCTTGAAAAAAACCCTTAGTTCCCCAGTCCGTGTGCCAGAGTGTTATTACTGATTTTTCAGAACTGCAGTTCAGCCACAAAAGGCCAAACTTGCCAAGCTAGGCACTTTTCCAGCAGCCCACCCAGTCTTAAAGTCAAATGTTTTTGGAGACAACAGTCTGCTATTCTCTCCCTAGAGTATCTGTAATCTCCTGAGAGGCTACATAAAAAGCAAGGCTGTTCTTGGACAGAAGTGAATTGAGGCTAGGGTGAGGAACGGACTGATCGACAGCAGTTACCACATCCAGCCACTACAAACTGTTGTCTCCCTTTGCTCCAGGTTTCTTCTGATTATCACCAATCTCCACCTTGTGCACACCTATAACACAATGCAGCAGCTGTTGTTGGTCCAACCTATAGTATACACAAGAGCAAGGAGACTTGGAATTAGGGAAAAAAACACTCCTGCTGGTTTCAGAATTATGCAGTTCCCTGAAAAAATGTTATTCCTGCCCTGAAACCCCAATCACTTGCTCTTGTTCACTAAGAGGTAATCTGAAGTCCCATCTGTTTGCCAGAAATCAGAATCGGAATCGTTCTGGTTTACCATACAGACCTCTTGTCTCATGCTGGTGTGATTCCTGAGTATGGAGACCTTGATTCTCTGAAGACCAGCCTGAAGTTAGGCTGGTGCAATACAGACCAATCTGGAGTTAGTTACTTAGGTTCACAGAGGGCTGAAGCAAATGTCATTTTGATAACTAACTGCTGGGTTCTGGAAGCAGTTCCCTCTGCACTGTGATGACTTCAGGAGTTTGGAGGGAGTTAAAGAGGCTTCCTTCCGAGTTATTCCAGTAGAGCAGAAAGTTACAAAGCAGCCCTGAAAGTTTTGTGCCACTCTCAACTCATCTTTCAGTGATGCTCTCCAAGATGCGAATCAAATTGTCCAATCCCAACAAGTACCCATCCTCCCTGTTGCCTTCTTGCCAGGGGATCCTGTGATCCAGTGTCTGCCCATCAGGGAGAAGGGTGGTCTTTCCAAAATCAATCAGCCACACATTGGCATTCCCACTGCCATCATGTACAAAAAGTAGTGAGCTTCCAACGACCTGGAAGGCAGATGGAGATGACGTTATTAAAAACACATCTTTACGTCCCCCCTGTCACTTATGCTTACAAGAAGACAACCTCCTCAGGTGACCTTCTCACCCGGGACCCATCAGACTTTGGGGCTGCACTGCTTGTACATAGACAATTTGCATGCCCCATTTGCATAACAAAATTGATCAGTAACATAAACCGGTACCTGGGTGGCAAAAAGGACCCAGAAGACAGAGGGGAGAAAAGCAGTTTGCCAGATCACTTGGCAGCAGATCTCAATTTCAGTGATTCAGCAAAAGCCAGCAACTACTTTCAAGAAAGACCATGACCTGTGATTAACAAAATTGCCTCCAGTGACAGGTGGAAATCAACAAGGTAAAATAAAGCATTCCCACTGGAACACACTGGAATTAGAGAAACCACAGGAAACTGGCACTAATAAACCATTCCCAACAGTGGCCCAGAGCTCTAAGTGCTGGCATGTTATAAAGTTGGAGGATTTATTATTCCTCAATGGGTTTAGTCTTCTGTATCGTTGTGATGGAGGCTTTGACGTATATGTACTGCTTACACACATTAGTTTTCTTCTCCTACAAACTCCTTTCTACTAATGCAGGGGGCTATTCTGAAGAACATCTGACTGGTAAAATGAAGCAGCAATGCCCATTCACACAGCATTACACTCACTGCGCACCTCATGTCGCTTGAAGAAGTCCGAGGATTCAAGAATGATATGAATTTCCTGCAGTCGCTTGAGGTATTTTTTCTGGAAGAAGAGGAGAGAAAAATATATAAACAGGGAGCGAATGAATGAGGATACCCTGCTTATGAGAATCACTATAATGAAGATATCACACTAATTTTAGGCTAAAAGTCCTTTAAAACAGAGCCATCGTGTCAAAATTGATCTGAAAATATACTCCAACAGGCTTCCATAGTGAAAGATCAGAATAGAGTTCCACTGCTGCATGCATTACACCAACTGTACTTATCTTTCTTTGGACACAGCAATATATCACCTGGATGCAGAACAGACTTTTTTTATAAAAAAAAAAAAAAAAAAAAAAAAGAGAGAAGTTTCAAGCAATGAAAAATCTTTCAATCTACCATAGTAAGATGAGAGACAAGGAGCTCCAAACATACTAGGGGAAAAAAAAAAATCAATGCATAAAGCTCTAGCATATATGTTTAATAGTGCACTGTATTACCAAGCGTGCTGCTCCTGGAGAGCCAATCTTCCATCATAATGACATCTACATCACACCAAAACACTATGACAACCCTTGAAGTTTTGAAGACAGGAGACACGTTATGCCATCGACAACATGCCTGCTGTGCTTCCCTTGAAAAAACATGAATTCCTGAATACATGAATTGCTCTTTGAGGCAAGCCTCACACATTGGAGCACTGCCAGCCACCAGTCTCACTTCCTGTCCCCATGCTCTGTTTTTATCTCTTCTAAACTGAATTCCCAAGTCACAAGTTCTTCTAACTTCTTCTAACACACCAATACTTGCTTGAAAAGCATTGTCCTTCTGATATATTTTACACTCAGGGTGGAGACTGGTGGCAAGCCACAAGCTAGCCTTTCTGACTTTTTGCTAGCATGAGGAACCCAAGGCTGGCATGACAAGAGCTGCCAGAACGGGTCTCAGCCAACCACGTCTCCATGTCCAGTCCATCTGGTCAGAGGAACTGAAAGTCCAATCATTTTCCTCTTTGGTAATCTAATCCATCTTGCTCCTATCAAAGGAAGCATGGCCCCCAAGCAAGTTGAATCGATCAAAGATTAGTCAACCTGAAGAGTTCAGACTCACCAGAATAATTGTGTTGCCCTCAATGAATTCCACAAAAACTTGGAGAACTTGCTCCTGTGTCTTTGTAGTTTTGAAGTTTGTGTTACATGTTCCATCTGCCTTCTGCACAAAAACACAGAGACAATTTGTACTATACACATCACTCCTCTCATCAGTCAATCCTCTTGAACCATCAGCAGCAAAGCTCTCACTAACTAGATGAAAGTAAGTAGTCAGACAGGAAGAGAGAAGATAAAGCAAGCAAGAGGTGGAAGAGAAAAGACACAGAAGCTGATTGGATAACATTAAGTGGCACTTCATTTCCTGTTGAGTGCAGTTTAAAAAAAAAAAAAAGGCAAAACTCAACAACTCATTATATTACCAGCCTGCAGGAGGGTTTTCCTCACATCTCAACAGTAGCAGTGCAAAGTTCAACGGGGCAAACCACAGTGACCTCTTTAGTTGTCTGCTCATCTAGATATCTAGCTTGGTGTAGCCAAACCCTGGCTGGGAGGTGTATGGGGACATTTTCAAACCCAGTTTTACTCATTTTTTTCCTCCTCTATTGAGTTGTTTTTTGTTGTTTTTGTTTTTCAGTGTAGAAACCAAAGAACTGTGGTTAAGACTTGGTTCCTTTGCACATTAATATGACCTAGAAGTCACAAAAATTGAAAGCTAGCTCCAGACAAGAACTCAAGATTTGCAACAGAAGCTGTGACACCAATGCTAGAAGTGATGAGGCAGGTGTGTGAATTTTGGCAAACAACAGTGTGTGAGCATGCCTGTACCTTGCTGGGTCCTGGAGAAATTCAGAGTATTTTTGTGCTAACAGTACAGCTCAATACAGAAGCATCCTGCTCCTGAAAAAAGAACCAAGTCTTTTTTGTGCTGGCAGCGGCCAGTTTGTGCTTATGAGGTTACAAGTACCTAAGAACAGCACGTGAATCGGAGACATCTATCAACACAGACTATATGAGTATGCACTTCTCCAAGACCATGCCTTGTGTCGAAAGACACTAATAAAAGCTCTAGGACATGCATGTAAAATACTGTAATTATTGCAGCTGGTAGCCCCTACCCACAAAAAGCCTGCAAAATTATCAAATTATATTCTTCTCTGTTTTATCAGTCCAATGAAATCCCTGATAATTCCACAATCACTCATAATCCCTCATAGTTTCCATAATACCATTATAGGAGTAAATTAATAGGTCATCAAAATATGCTCCCTTCTACACATTAAGAGTTGCTGCACCAAAGCTAGTTAAATTCAGCTCTGGTCTCAGCAGGTGAAATACTATTTATTCCACAGCAGAACTGGGACCTCTAGTACATACGTTAAAAAAAAATCCAGTAGTACTAAATTTCCAGATTTATCATGCAAAGAATGAACTGACTGAATGGCAAAGCCATGCAGAACATCCTCCCACCTACCAGACATTTTAGCAGGAGAATAAACAGAATTTTATTCCAAGGCTGTGGGCCAGATACAAGTGCGGCATGTCAGCCTGATGAGATGTGTAAGTTATGCAAGAGAAGTTCAGCAGGTAGGCAGTACAAGTTAGGAGCCATCTGATCTGATGTACGGTAATACTCAACAGAACATAGAAATTTGGAGGTTAGTCTGATGTCTCATATCTCTTCTCTGGAGTAAGGTTATTTTAAAAATAATCTCTCTGCATGCCCTAAATCCTAGAGCAAAGCCTGGAAGAGCTGCTGTGTTTTCCCTTCTATTCCTGTGTTCTTTTTTTTTTTTTTTTAACTAGATATACTAGTTGCTTCTTTCCTTGTTTAGAAATATTTTTATGATTTTGTTGCTTTGAGTGGTTGGCAGGAAACATAATTGCAGCCTGTCTTTTCTTGCTGTAAACATAAATCCTGGCTTTGAACTGCACCATCCCTCATATTCTGTATGAGCTCCTTGCAATAGCTCTGGGTGTACGTGACCCCCAGGAGGTGCTTGCCCAACTTGCTCCTTGAAGCCGTACCTTTGTCAGCTCCCGCACGTACATCCCTGCACGGCAGAGCACGGTGCTGCACAGTCCAGCTAGAGGCTGCTTGCAGCTCTTCTCCCCAGGTGTGAGAGTGACAAGGCTGGAAGGACAGCAGGTCTGGCTGCTCCACAGGATATCACTACCTATCTTAGCCTGTGCGGTATTGCTCAGATTACTCTGCAGACTTCCCTTAAAGGGTGCTGGGTTAAAGTTGTGACCTAAATGGATTTAACAAAGATTAATTAATCAAATCTGATGTTCTTCTGGGAAAATGGCTAGCCTAGCTGACATCTAAAGGAATGATACCAAAGGGAGAAGTAATTTCCAAAACTGCACAGAGATTCACTGACAGGATGAGAAGCAAGAACTCCTGATTTTCAGCCCCATGCATCTCTGCTCCTCTAAAACTATTAGTTTACTGTTGTAGAGACAGTGTTAGCAATACCAAGCCTTCAGGCAGTCCATTTGAGAGGTAACCTGCATTCTGAACCTCATTTACAGGGAGCCACTTCACAGAATGGCTTCTATACTTTTTCATTCTTTGCTTCTGCTTCTTACCCCAGCAGCCACAGGGCAGGAATATTCTTGAACAACCACACAACGTATCTACTGACCTAACTCCAGGAATTATCAGTGTACTCTGGGAGAACCAGTCACTGGCAATACAGATCCTTATACACTTTCCTCTTGAAATGGGGACCTCCGCAGCAGAGCTTTGCTGCTCTGCAAATATACGGAACGGGATGTACAGTTCAGCTCCCGTGAAACAGTGCTGGGAGTAGTGACTAGCTGTGTTGCTTTAACAACTTCTGCTGCCACTTCTCCACATACAAAAATAGGAGAATGATGCCGACATCTCTCATGACAGCATAGAAAGACAGATGAAAAGGTAATGCACTGGAGTACTCTCCAAAGCACTTCTTGTGCTTAAAACAAGATTAAGTATTTGTACCCCGTTTTACGCAGTTCCAGCATTGTCTTAACAGAGGGAAATACCATGCAGTCTGCGTGCCAAGTGCTCCTCCCCACCTCTGACAGACAGCCAAATCACAAAGAACAAGACAGGAGGTTTTACTGGAGCTCCCTTATACTCCCTTAGCTCAGTCACTCTTCAGAACTCAACATAAATCTCTAAGTCTTCTACTCTGATCAAAGATCTGAACATATGTAAAAGGTCCGGAGATCACCTGGGTTTCTGATTCCATTACAGAGAGCATCAAAGGGCTTAAGTGGTACAGGATTAAAATAGGTACCATGATACATCATTAGATGGCTAAAGGGTGAGACAGAAAGAGTGTTGAGACAGAAAAAGAGGGCTGAACTAGAGCCAGATCATCTCCACCCAGACAGTTCCTGCATGAGAATGCCTGTGTCTAACAGTCAGGAGTGGGTGGCACAGTGTACAGGGGGCCAGCACAGCATGAGCTGGAAGCACTAGTTCCTGTATCACAGCAGGAGAATCTGTGAATGAGGAAGGGAGAAGACAACCCAGGGAAGCAGAGAAGAAAAAAGTGGTTAAAGAGCCTCTGCTCACGAGCCTCACTCTCTTTTATCCCTTTCTTTTTCCTAATTGCTTGAACAATGAAACAGAAGCAAAACTAATTCAAATTATCACTTATGACATCCAAACATACCTAAGTTAAACATATATGCTGACAACGTGCACAGCTGTGCTCTGATGACCATCCTGAAATCACACAGGGTAACCCATGCTAACATCTTCACAGCCACTGGCATGGGCCTCAGCTAGCAAGCAGTCATCCAGGGCTGAGGCGGGTTTGAGCACCTGTTGCCACGCTCCGTGCTGCTACAGGTATCCCACTATCAGAACCCAAGCACACTAGTTTCAGGCTAGCTGTGACAGACCTATGCAAGCAGAAGATACTTCTGTTACATCCAAGTAACTTCGTGAGGTTGCTGATATTCTAAGTGTAGGTCCTAAGGGCTTCTGGACAGTTACCTGATGTTGCCACAGGATACAACAAATACAAAGAATTAATGGGTCGGAAAGAAAATCGCAAAGGTTCTTCTGTGTCTGTAAGGTAGTATCCTAGGAATGGTCAAGGGACACAAACTCATCAATTAAAACAGCAGATGGCTTTTGTTGATGGACAAATTTTATCTCTGGTGGGTTTTTTTGGCTTTATTTCAGCCTATCTACACTGGATGTTGTCATGTACTTAAAAGTAAAAGGGGTTTCCTCTATCCTAATGTTTTAGGATATCTGGTTAATATCTGGCTAATGTTTTAACATGCCTTGCAAATAAGCATAACTGGAACAAAGCCTCTTTACTGTGATTCACTTGGAATAAATATGTATAGTTTCTAGACTCAAGAAAATATTACATGAGGAGAGGCAGTTAATTAGTTCTGAATTCTTCCTTACAAGTTTGATTGTCATTGTATATACACTGTGTACCTGAGTGGCTTTTTCCTGCAGCATCTCTGTGGTTGAGCCAAGCATGGTTGATACACGATGCTCAACTTCCTTAACACTACACTGTTATAATTACAATTGATGCTTTAAAGCCACAAAACATTGAACTCTATGGATTCAATTAATGCATTTTTATGTAACCCTTTGGAAAACCCAGCTACTGATGCACACTCGTGTTTTAATTAATCAACATATCAAAGTTCAGTCACCAAGAACAGACAAAAGGATAATTATTACCTTAATCCCTTCAATTCTGAAGCCCAGGTTGGCACTAGAGCTGATTGTTTCCCTCCACTGCATGTATCGGGGCTTGGTGACAGCATGCTGGGCATTCTCCTCAGCTGTGGGAGCAAGAGGATCCACTTCAATCATTTTCTTGTACATGTCCTTACGCAGCTTAGGTTTCTCACGGGCTTTAGTCAGCTCCTCTTCCAGGTATGTCCTGCAAAAACATCACATCCCAACAACGCTGCAATGACTTTCAAACCCTTCTTTTTATAGCTTATGATAAAGTAGCCTCAAGGGAGGTCAGCCAGAGAAGTATTCTCATTATCCCAGTTTTGCCTATAAGGAAACTAAAAAGCATGGGCTCACGACTGCACAGGCTTGTTTAGGGAAACTGTAGAGGGACATCCGGATTTCTGTCACTCACTTCTGTTCTAACTATACCTTTACTTACTGTGACATGCTATTGTTATGTCCTGCTTACAGAATGGGAGAAAGCTGAAACCTATTCTGCCATGGCATACAACTGTATTTTCAGAGAACGGTTAAGAGAGATGACTTGAAATGAAATCAAAAGCAAAGAGGCCTGCTGAAGTCTTACTGTCTTCTCTCTCCTTCAGAAAAACTTCAGTTATTTTCTCATTAGGCCTCAGAAAGCAATGAAGGTTTTGCATAATGTATCGGACAGAAGGACAGAATCACTCTTCATATAGTAAAAAGTAAAGAATAAAGAAGATTATCTGAGGAACTGTAGCTCCAAACACAAAGAATCAACTAAGGAAAGGAAGGCAAAGGGTGACAAAATTTCCACATTTTGCTGTTATCACTCAACCCCGTTAACCTGGCAGCCATTACAAAGGCACTACCCATGTTCTCAGTGTTCAATGGACTCCTAAAGCTTGCCTCTCTCCACAAAGCTTGCGCTTATGAAGTGCCTAGAGTGTACTTTCTTCACTGTGGTGTAAAATAAACAGGGCTGGTGTTTAGGAGTTGTTGTCACCCATTATCTGAGTGTCAACTACTCTGAAAACAATAATGTACTGCTGACAAATCTTTCTCCTCTTTCTTCTGGATATACCAGCACTACACATTTCTACTGTGATTTAGTAGCCAGCTCACTTAAGGTTCTACATCTATTTGAAAAAGCTCATCTGCACTCCTGTAAGTTGAGTATTCGGTTTATCTCAATAACTGAGCATCTGACTTGGCACCCAAAAGATTATTACATGACAGTTTCTATCACTCTGTACTGTTACTTCAGGCTCTCAACAGATTCCTTCTCTATTTGTTATGCTTAGATAACATTTTTGAGGTTTTCTTCTCAATCATACATAAGGAAAAAAGAGAAGCTAAAGAAAGCGAGAATCTGGAGAACAAGATGATAGCATCATGCAGATGTGAGAGCAGGTAACAACAGAGTCAGTACTGGGCAAATGATCGATGCTTCTCTACCGAGAAGATCAGCATGACTGCAGACTCACTCAAGCTTTGGAAATGGACTCTCTCACTGGTATTCAGCCATTCACATTTGCAGACAGGAATTACTCTTGGTGGCTTTTTTTGAATCACTGCATACACAAAGATTAAATGAACTGGCAGTGAGCGAATCATGTCATTTTTCACCATGTATTTTCAGACCATTTTAGAGAAACCTCATCCCAAATCCCTACTGAAAATATCTTGATCTGGGTCATTTTTGAGCCTATAGATCACTCGGTTGCCAGAATCCAGGTACAATCAGGCACCACTGGGACATTACTCTCCTCAGGTTGTCCAAGATAATTGCCAAACCAACAGCAGGGGTTGTCTGGACTGAATCCCAATGCTCCAAAACAGTTACTAAACTTCTTCAGACAAAGCACAACCATAAACCCCCTCCCTTTACTTCCTTCATATGCATTCAGGTTAGAAAGCAAACTCTCTTTCCTGTCTCACCTGATCCCCATCTTACAGTCCATCACACACGGCCCTTCAAAATCAGTAAGCAGGTCATCCAACTGAATGTAGCTCTCTCCATCTCTCTCCACCACACCATGGAAGCAAGGGACGCAGGAGCGTAGCGGGTCTTTCATCAGTCGCTCAAAACACTCCTTTTCATTCTCTGAGAAGCGTTTGAGAATCTTCCCGCTATCAGCTGCCTTGAAACTTCCTAAAAAGAAAATCAAACAAATACTGAAGAGCCTGGCCTGCAAAAGGGAAAAACACCTCTCCCCACTACTCCAGCCTCATCTACCTCCGCAGCATGACACCAGATAAAGGTTTTACCTGAACAAAAAAGATAACACGCTTCTTGAAAAATAAAACACTGAGGACAAACAAAGCCATTGGCAGTGAAAGTCCGTTTGAATACGTTCCCGTATCAGAATTTATAGCTTTAAGGAGTGCAGCTGCTCCAGGCCATTTTTTTCTTTTCTTTCTTTTTTTTTCCCTTCTCCATGCTGAACTCTTTGTTGGGATATCAAACATTGCTATACTCATTAAAATGCACAGGAAGAAGCCACAGGCCAGACTTCATTAATGCTCTGGCAGGCTATTTTAAAGCTGCCTAACACTGACAGGGTTGGCTTTGTCCTTAATCCTTGCGTATGATATACCTGCTGAGTGTGTACGTACAAAAGCGGTGCGGTCAGCAATCATTAAACAGCCTCCAACAGGCCAGAAGCCAAGCAGTGCCCTTTCTACACACACGCTGTGACTGCACATGCGTGTATGCTCAGGCACTGCCTCTGCTTTGGGGAGCCCTGCTAATGTGCAGGTAGAGCCTGCAGTACGATTGTTTTTACAGCCCTGGGTCCAAATGGCATCCAGTACAAAGGACAGAGTCTGCATAAGTTGAGACTGGCAGTCATCACACTCCAGCTGTGGAAGGTGCTCTCCTGTCCTGCAGCCTGCCAATAACATCTGAGGAAAGTACACATTGCATTCCGAGGTATCCTTTAATCTACACAACATAAAATAGGCCCCAAAGAGGGGCCACATTAAACCTGAGGCTAGCAATGCACTTTTATCACAGCAGGATCCTTCAGCCATTGCAAATTGGTTCCTTGCCAACAAATCCTAAAACTGGCATTGCCTCAGCGCAAGGGCTAGAGTGGTGATGGCCCAGGTTTTACTTTATAAAGAACTTGTCATATCAGAGAACAGCTGCAAAAATGATGGACTAAATGCAACCATAGAAAACTAACTAAAGCAAACGAGTGCTCTCTCTCTTAATCAGATTCTGGTAACTCCTCAACCCTCCTCTTCCACCCTACACAAGCCCCCAGAAGGATTATGATTACGTCCCCACATACCATTCTACAGAGACCAAGCCAACCCCATACACACCGATGGATACTGCAGTAAGGCTGGGTCATCTTGGCACTGTGTGATACAGGTTAGTCCCACCAACACCACTGTGCACATGCAGCTACTCCATTTCTAGGACTAAATAAATCTCTCTGCACAGCGTTGAAATGTACCATATTAGTGCATTAGCATATAAAGAGGTGGTTCAGGTACTGCATTAAAGCACGATGCAGCGTAGGTGCCTGCCCACATGTGTACTAATAAACCCCGCGCTAACACTTTAGGAACAAGGGCTGCATAGGAATTAAATGAAGCATGAGAGAAGCAAGCCTAATGACTTCTCTTTGGTTTCTTGTTTTTTTTTCCTGTGTGTTTTTTTTTTTTTTTAATCTTAACAATGAAACTAATCTTACATGAGGAACGCACTCGTTAACTTCCATGGACACAAAATTAGACTTGGCTGACTGAGCTGCTCCTTGCACACACAAAACGAATAACGACAAGACCCTCTAGGCAAACACCTGGCCATCAAGTCAGTTGTCACCACATTTGTTCTTCTCCCAAGGCCTTACATTCACATGAAAGGTTTGGGGTTGGTACTAGAAACCCTATCCTTGTCAGGGCTGAGGCACATAAAGGCAAATACAGTAATCCTTCCCGCTAGGGAGTTAACATGGTGGCTACTTGACAATAAAAATGATCCCATACCACGTTACAGAGTCAAAACCAGTGAAGAAGTTATGTTCACCTCACCTGTATGCCCAGCCAACTGTACCCATGAGTAGCGTTTCTTGAAGGGGCTGATCACCGGTAAGTTCACCATGGTTTTAATAGTATTCCATGCTTTTTTCTGGAATGCAAAAGAAAGAAAGGTTAAATTGGGCCAAATCTGAAATCCTGACGTACCGTAAACCTACCACCTAGCTTCAAGCACACTGAATTGTTCCTCCATAATTTGTTAAGTGCTCAAAAGCGGAACCACAAAACAAACACTATGATCATCACTGGAAAAATATGCTCATAAAACCAGGAACAGACACGTAGTTAAATGTTATGTCCTACCATCTACAAGAAAGCTACCTGGAAGAAAAGGAAAAAAAATCACGCCATGCTGCACATCACACTCCTGTTCTGAGCCACACCTGACCCTCTCCATATCTGAGTCATGCCGAGACCAGACGCTGAACCTACACTTACGCATGTTTAAGTTGCCGTGAGACACGAACACAAGCAGTTTGCTGCTGTCAGCATTACTTCCTTTCCCAGAGGCCTTCAGCATCCCGTCACGACTAACGGCTTTCACCAAGGCAGTGAGTCTCACTGTGTCGGATCCATAGTAAATGCATCCTCCATCAGCCTTGGAGCTCACTCAGTTCCCTTGTAGCACTCGCTGCCAGCGAGCTGTACAATCTATTCCAGGTCATAGATTTTGCTGCTCCCTCCCCTCTTTCCCAACCCTGTTACTTTTTAACGAAGCTGGGCATAGCTCTGGCCACCTTGGCTGTCCCGCAGTGCAGCTGTCTGGCTAGCACTCCAGGCAGACAGGGAAACAGAACAGCTGCTCACAAACAGCAGCTGAGTGCTCCATCACAATGGCAGAAAGATGAAAATAGTAAAATTAGAAAGTGAAGAAGTCTCATGCTTGGGAAATGAAACTTGGGCAAGTATGAACCACAGCCCACTAGCGTATACATTACATGCTGAGGGACCCCAGAGCATGTTACAAACAACAAAGGCAGGCTCATCTCTGCTGGTGCGAGGACACAGTATCGCATGGAGCTGGTAATGGCGTGCAGTAGTTGTGCAAAACAGTTTAGTGCTGATTTTTTTGCGCTGCGATCAAGCAGAGCTGGCGGTTAGGCTGGATTTACAGAAGTGCTTATCAATGGCCTAAGCGGGCATTATCAAAACCAATGAGAGGCATTGATTTCACTAAAACCAAGTTTAGGTCGCTGCTGAGCACCTGAAAAAAAATCACCTACAAAGCAAGTATGTCTTCTCTAGTAGGAATATCAATGTGATTCTTCAAGTACCTTATTTTTACTGTATGTTACACTATTTCTACAGCAGTGAAAGATGTGAAGTGAAATTGCAGGTAAAGAGACACAGGCAAAATGTAGCTCCAGATCACATTTCAACCTGGTCACCCTTCCCCAAATTTGATCAATTACACCAAGTTTCTTATATGGTTCTGTCTAGCAGTGGTGGTCACCTGTGAGGCCTTGAACACACCAAGAGGATATGTGAACTCACAGATGCAACTGATCTTTCTTCTAGGGATTTACTTTCATGTGAAAGTTTGAAGTTATTCTGCAATTTGACTTGACATAACAACATAATCTCCATATGGGCATGTTTATTCTGAAATAAGATCCTGTTTAACTTAGCTTGGTTTTGAAAGCAGTTCAAGCTGAAATCACTGTTGGTCTGATACAAGCGTCCTGTGCAGCAGTAATGCTTTTCTAGACATACCATGATAGTGAGAAAAGCAAGAAAAGAAAGTCCTGGATGCTTAAGAACCATCAATCACAGAAGACTTGGTTGCACTTACTGCAACTCCCCAGACAGCACCAGCGCTAGCTAAACTCTAGTTTAAGACATCCCTTCTGCAGCTTCTAATGACCCTGCAGGGGATTTCATATTCTGTATTATTCACCTCGAGCCATTCCAAATTGCTACTGTGCACTGCTAACCTGCTGTGCACTGCTTAGCTCTGTCACAGGGCTAACTGCTACACAGTGAGGATGAAAGCAGCTCTTGCACACCACTTGTGTCTCTAGCCTCTTTCTGGAAGAAAGAGCAACGTCAATATTGTTGTTCAAGTAGAAAAGATTAAAAATGACTTTTGTATATTCTATTCACCAAATTTAGCTGATAGAAGAAGCCCTTCGGTCTACTCTGCTCAGTCACTGCTCCAGACAGACAGAGCCCAAAGTTATTTACAGAACAATTGAAAGTGAACATCATTTGGAGTTGAAGTGATCCCTTTGAGTGTAAGTTTTAAGTTCTGCCAAAATTTAAGTGTTTAGAGATTCCAGTCCGATTTTCAGGATTGCATTGCTGGCTCCCCACGCCAGGATCAACAGCATTCTGCATCCCTCCTGTAAAGATCCTTTACTCATGACAATGCCCCACTCCTAACATACTGTATCGTGTCTCCCAATGATTTGTCATGCTGCTCTACCCAGAAGTGATGAGAAGCACAGGATTTCAAGGAATGCATGTCAGCTGTCAATGTACCACCACACTCTAGTGGCTTTCCCACCTCCTCCCTCCCACCTAGCCCTCAGAAGCTGCAGCTTTTATTTGTACTGTGGGTGTGAAGGAGAGACAATGGGCCAAATTCAACCCCAGCTCAAGTGGAATTTGACTGCTTAGGTTACAGCTGCCTTTGATGAATATGTTTAAGCCACTCACCCAATAAAAAATAAAGGAAAAAAATTGTCAGTGTTTTATTTATTTTTTTGAAATCTCTTCACAAACATTTTCCCCCTAAGACAGGGAAAGCACGAGGCTCAAGCTAGGAGGGAAAGAATCACTTCCAGACCCACCCAGTGGAGCACACTGCCATGGACAGGGGGTTCAGCAGACACACTGTCCTGCTGCATCTTTCAGTCCCCAGGCTCAACCATCTCAGGATGCAAATTGCTAGGATGCAAACAGGGCTGCATGCTGTTGGAGCACTGGTGTGAGTGGGAAGATGAAAACTTTGCACGGCTGCTGTGGGAGGAATCTTTCTCACATCTATTTCTAAAGCAAGATCTTTTCCTCTTTGTTAGCAATGGTATTATGTGCTTTTCAAATCACTGCTTCATGCTGCAATGGCAAATAGGACTAATGCCATTGCCCATAAGTAGTTGCAGTCCAGATCTCCTTCAGGCCCCCTTTCTCCTAGATTCTTGCTCAGTCTTCCTCATGTTTTGTTCTGGCTGGATTTCTCTAAGCACTTTCTTCCAAATTCCCATTCAGTGTTTTATGCTATTTATATATACACAGGGAAAGTTCAGATATCTCTGTATCAGAATTGCCAGAATCAGACACCACTGACATCGCTGATGCTGTTTTATATGCCTCTTAAGGTCAATATACTCAATTTTCCAATAGCAAAAAGAAAACCATTCCAAAAGGCAAACCCCAGAACTGTTAACAGTGGTAGATTAAGCGCATAAATTACTCGACATGAACTGTAGCTGACACATTACGTGTATCTATCTCCCTGAGCACTAGGAGGTGTGGGATGCCGAAGATGACAAAAGCTAGCTTTCTGCCAAGGGGTGTGTGACAGGCTGAGCTGCTAGAACAGTGTCTAGGCAGCAAAAGAGTAAAAAGCCAGTGGAGGAGAATGGAAGAAATAGTTCCTGCAACAGATCCACGAGGCATTCAAAGGACTGCGGCTTGGAATCTGCCACTGCTTTGTTATCAGAATTACTCTTTTGAATTTGAAGCAGAGCACTGAGCATTTCCATGCAGCAGCTGTGGTAGACACTGTGCTAGCGCTGACATGCACGAACAAGATGCTGGGCAGATGAGGTATCTCCAGCCTATTCAACCCTCAATACAGGTAGCAGTTGCCATGATAGTTATCCTATTAAGGATCAGGAAAAATGAGCAGCAACTGAGAGCCACTGGTTCCTGGATGTGCAGCTTCCTCCAGGTCTGTTCTCATGATGAGAGCACAACTTCCTATGCTACTGGTGTGCAGGAGCACAGCCATCATGATCCTGCCTCGATGCACCAGTAGGACACGGCAGAGCAAAACCCACTGCACTCACTGGGAGCACTTTCTTCTGCTCTGGGGGGGTTTGGCTCAGCCCTTACTGTGCACAAGAATTAATCTTTCCTGAAACGCTCTCAGTATTTCAGATATAACATCCTAACAGCCAAGCTAGTTGAACAGGTATTTGGAGACCACTAAGAGTATTCCTGATCTTGTGTGGTTTTGTTTTGTTGTTGCTGTTTTAAGGGCTGCATAGAACAACTGAAATCTCTCACTGAGTATATACTACATCCCCAGGGAGAAGAGATCTACTCTCGTGCCTAAGGGCAACAGGGCACATGACCTGAACCTTTCTCTGTTGTTTGAGAGAAAAATAAAATCTCTCCCTTAACCTAAAGGAAAACCAGAAATAAAGATCTCAGCTCTGTGAACAAATAATACACATAACTACCCTCATGCAAGCACTGACAAGCAGGTAACGTAATTTAGGAATCTGCAGAACAGAGTCCAAATTAAGCAACTAAAATTATTACAAATGCCAAGTACATCTAAACTAGTTGGGGGGGGGGGGCAGGGAGAGAGGATAAGAAAACCTTTTTCTTCAGGGGTAAAAAGAATAATCAGTCCTAATAATCGTAGCACGTTACTTGAAACTATAGTGAGTTAAGACAAAAATATACTTAAATAACAAGTTAATAATGCCCCCAAAAGTTCATTTTTCCCTTATCAGCAGGGTGGAAGAGTAGTTTCTTTCCTGCACTGTTAAATTCTCATGGAAATTCTGCTATACACTAGTTAACATTGACCCCTGGATCCTTTTTCCAGGACAATTTCAGTAGTTTCTTTATCCAAGATCCTGTTGTCTTTCTTCTCTGTACTAGTACAAAGCCTACGCAAGACTACAAAGAGCTATTATGACAGGAAGAAACAAAAGGATAGTGAGAAATTTGTGATATTTTTTTCCTTAAAAGGCTTTAAAGAAAAAGTACTTAATTGTCAGTCATCATAATCTACTGTTCTCTTAAAGTCTTTGCATCATTTAGGCTAAATTCTGCAGCTCTGGGACATGGGGGCTGAAATTTGATCTGTATTGCTGGTTGCCACTGCCTACTCAGTGTCTCACCAACTCCTAGAAGGAGCAAAGTTCCTCCACAGGGACTACAAGGAGTATAAAAAACTATAGCTATCAGAAAGTTACTACACGTGTTTCTAAGTACTTCTGTAAGCAAGCACGTGAGAAGATGGTGGGTGTTGGCCTCTTACAGGACAGAGTAACCCTAACAGTAGCGACTGGAAAATTAACACCTGAGAAGGCATCAGTAGTAGCTAAAACTGCCTTCTAGAGTGGGCCCCAGGCTAAAGGAAGTGCTGCTATGCAGGGTGCCAGTTCCGTGTTATCCGTGTACCGTACTATACACTACTCTGTGGTTCACCTTTTTTCTGTGATTTTCTTCATCTTTTACTTCTTCCATCCTCAGTCACATGGTAACACCCCCATTTTTTTTTAGTGATACAATAAACCCTCACAAAGTTCATAAGATTACACAGAGTTCTCATAGGCAATGTCAACACGTGGTAGAGTTTAATCCTACAAACTCCTCTGTTAATATTTGTTCCCTCTAAACTCTGTGTATGTTTTACAGTTTATGACTTTCAGTTCTACATTTTATAGTATGTACATTTACTTAAAAACTCAATAAAATGTTCTGAAGTTTTTAAAACCCTGAGTTAATTATCCACAAAATCCTTAACTGTTTTACTTCCCTTAGTTTATTAAAACTGAAATAAATCAGCTTGAAAGCTAGTTGTTTTCTTAATTCTTTATGCTGTTTCGCTCAATTATTTAATTCAGTTTGGAAAACGAAATTAATATGTTCAAATTTGTTCTCCATTTTCAGTATTGTTTGTCACTACTTGGATCGACTTTGACCTGACATATTGGACCCACACATACAAATAACTTGAAATAGGTCCAAAGCTACTAACCCTGTTACATTGCTGAACTAAAGCTAGCCTGAACAGAACTTTGCTTTCATCCATCTCACTGCAGCCTCCATAAAATGCTTCCATAACAAATTCTGAGCAGACCACAACCAAGACAATTACTACCCTATTACCCTTACTAGCTCAATTACCCTTCAATTAGATACAGTTCCCTGTGGGAATGGAATCACTATCTACAGTACTATAACAACAACCTATAAAAGATCACAATTCAACAATGAATCACATTATACTACCAAGACAAGTCAGTATCAGTATAATTCCCCGCAAACCGATGGGTCTTCCATGGGTGCTGCTTCACAGCCACCAGCTTCAAAGCTTATGAGGGGCTTCACTGTTTCAGGAGCATGAGGCTCTGGGATAGCCAACCATGTAGTTTCATTTCATGGAGAGATTTGTTGATTTGAGTCATTTAATATATATTAAAAAATAAAATAAATAGTGAGAGTTGCTGAGCAACATGGTATCATTCCAGTTACAGCCACAGAACTTGCCTGCTGAGGGACTCTGGTTTTGAGTTCTTTCATGTGAAGGCTTACCATAGCTCTTTGCAGACCTGAAAGAGGCAAGCAGCTGACTTGATTAGATTCAGATCCTGGAGCAATGCATACTTTTATGCCTAATATAATGAACTAATAATTATCCTTGCTCTTTTAGTATTATGTACAGGCATATATATACACCTACATGCGTGCTTTAAAACATCTAAAGCATTTACTAAAAGCTTTTCATTGCAGTCTATCCAAATTCCATTACTTTGTTGTTGTTGTCCAAATCATAAGAACTCCTAAGCTTAGGATTATTTGACACAATGAAAAACATCGACCTAACAAGACATCATACTGTAATGGTAAAATTTAGAATCGATTAATTTTTCCCTTACTTGTTGGAAGAAATACAACTTCAGTATCCATACAGGCTCTGTGTAGGGATGCAAGGTGAAGGATTTGTCCATAACAACTAAAACACAAGCATCACAAATGACAAACCTGGTTCTGTCACATAAGCCATTTGCGTTGTTTTCAGCAGCCCGTTTCTGTGCTTTTGCCCCTTATTAAAGGTTTCTGGAAGCTTTAAACTAAGGATTTCCTCACTGCCAAGTGTACTACTCACTTGGCTGAATCAGAAATGAATCACGAATTGAGTTCTCAATGGGTGGGAGGTGAAAGAGCAAGTCAACAAGAAGAATCTCCCCAAGCAAGCCTAGACAGGAGCACATTAAGCAAACACGCAACCCACTACAGCTAAGTTTGAGTGCAACACTTGATTTAACTCCCAAGACAGGGTGAGGCTCTTACAGCAAATGACTTAGTCCCTTTATTACCACATTTCATCTTCTCCTGTCACTGGGCAGTGAACAGGTTCCCGATGCACACAATAAGCACTACTCCACACAGCACTCCCTGATGCAATCGTTCATCACCAGACAAAAGGGTATTTAGGCCTGGAAACAAAATGTTGCTCCACCATGACATGCACCAGCAGATAGCCCAGCACAGAGATACAAGTATCTGCTTTGAGAAGTCTGTGCCCAAGCTGATGTGCAACAGCATCACTCATTCTTCAGACTGAGAGAGGCGCTGTGCCAACCAACAACAACCAATAATTTGTCCAAATCACTGCAACTGGACTTCTGCCAGGGCAGCTGTGTGACTTCAAACGCTGTCAGCTGCCACTCAAGGACACAAACCGCCTAACTGCCCTCGATCAAGGAAATCACTGAGCAATCTCCACGTGCCAGGCTCCTTGGGAGCCTTGACCACCCTCGCATCCGCTTCAGTCAGCGGAGTCCCCAAGGAAGTAACAGGCGCTGCTTTCTCACACCACTGATCTTCCTGCAGCAGGGTGCCAGCCGGACCTGAAGGACTGATGATCAACAGCAAGGCAGAACGCACGCTCCTCTAGAGGAACGGCAGTTCGCCGCTACGTGAGCAAATTCCTGATCAGCGCCTCTTATCAGGCTGCCAGGCATGCTGTGACTACACCTTCATCTCTCCTTCTGTCTCTTCCACCATCCAGCCCCAGAGCTCTGTGAAGGAACAGTGCTCAGCCCGTGCATAGCCCTCGACGCTTCCGGCTCTGCGCTCAGCCATGGGTGAGGGCCACAGCTGCTCAGTCAGCCTTTGGCAGGTGTATCCTCTGACTGCAAGGTTTTCGTTTCCTGTTTGTACCGCAGGCAAGACGGGCTGGGCTAATCCTTCACTCATGAGAAACATTTAATGCAATAAGCAGAAACAAAGCTGCAAGACAGAAGCCTTAGGTTCCTGTATTTTCTCCTCTGTCATGCCTCGCCGTGCTTTATGCAGTGAGACGCAAATGTTCTTTGGCTTGCTGCCCTTTAGGATACCTGTTAAGTTTGATATTTGCTATCTCTGGGCTGAGGAAGAAGTTAAGGAAGGAGAAACCACTGGTTACTATCAGACTGCTGAAATGCTGGTGGCACAAGATCCCACTTCATAGTGGTGTTCTGGAGGCCCTCTCCAAAGCAGAGGGCGAACGAAGTGCGGCGAAGTGAAAGCATTACTTGCCATTTTGGCAACAGCACCAAGAGCCTGCTGATGGCTCTGCAGGAGTCAACACCGACATTTTGCTTCTCAGCATTTAGTAGTACAATATTTACCACCTCTCTGTCATTCTCAGGCCAAAAGGCAAAACGGTCAATGAATTAGATGGCTTTGGAATAGCGCTGTCACGAGGGTTACACTCACTTTTCTCATGGGGATTTGTAAGGGACAGTACAGTTATAACTGAAATTCAGGTTTTATCTTAAGTCAACACAAGGTGTTTTGAGGGATACTCAAGTGTCCACTGTTGACAGCAGGCATTAACAGGCCCGTCATCTCCACCTGCACAGTCTGTGCCTCGCTCAGAAAGACTCTGGTTCCCTGATAGGACGGCATTCTGCCACCCAGTCCTGCTGAGCTCAGGGAAACTGAACCAGAGACACTCTGCCTGACACCGGTCTTAATGGAAACTGAAGTGTTATTATCCAGAAAGTGCATGGAAAGTTCCTCGCTATAGGAAAATTGACATACTTTCAAAGCACAGACATTTGAAAATTATCTAGGCTGTCCATCACCCAGAACCATTTTGTGGTAAATCAAGCATCACTTTAACAGATGGCATAGCAGAAGGAAAATCTTTCTTAACCTCCAAAACAACTGCAGCTTAAGTCCTCAGAAATTTTATAAGCCAGTTTGGCAATTTTAGAGATCTTTGCCCATCCTTTGTTAATCCCCTGCTTGTTGTGGGTCACTGATTGACATCAGCAGTCATGAGACAGAGACATCTAGAGAGACCACACTCTTTAAATGAAAGAAAATGAGCGTAACATCCTCCTAGGGAGGACACACTAACCAGTTCCCAAACATTCATCCTGTTTAGGACACTTAAAACACAAATACATTCACACTTCTCCATACATAGGCCAACAAAGATGTCCAGCCTAAGACACAAGCACAATTTGTCAAGGCACAGAAGTGTAATTTCTGAACTGCGTATGACCTCAACTCCCAACGTACTACGAGTAATGCCAACCCCTTTCAATCAGGTGTGGTTTCTGCGTAACATCAAGTAAGACTATGTTCCGGCAACACGCCAGGAAATAACTTCAAGGAGCTAATCTCCCCTGAGTGAGTTCCAGGCACTTGGGAAGGAAGCTGAGTATGCACTTCATCTTATTTGCCATGGTGGTGCAGACTGTAACCTAGACACACAGCTCTAGCCTGCCAGCCTAAGCTTACTACCAGTTTATCACTCCAGTGATTCAGTGGCTGCAGAAGAATCTCTAGTCTGAACAGATAAAAAGACATCCTTTATTACACTTCCCCATTTGCCACTAACACATTGGTCACAAACCACTGCTATCAGACAGAAATTGCAAAACTGTCTTCTATTAACTGGTCAAAGACCCCTCTCTTCCTATCCCTAGCAGCTTGGGTTAGTGAACACTTCTTGAGAGGTTACCATATCATCATATATCCTCGTGTATGGGACACAGAAGATCCCACATACCTTTGAGATTCTGCCTTAAAGGTATGAGTGATACTTACAGGTTCTAACCCTAAAAATGCAAGACTATGGTGCCATAATTCATTTTTTTTCCCTGTCGGAAAGAAAAGAAAGCACAAGGACAGTCAATTATTCTCCTTATCTACTGGAAAGGATGCAAACGGCTTTAATTTGCAACAAAAATAAGACATTCCAGTGAGATATCAGAAGAGGGCTATCAGTGAGTTTCCCTTGTTGAAGGCTGTTCTCAAATTTGACAAATACCTGTAACTCACAGGGGTCACCTGCCACCAAGACAGAACTGGGCTGATCCCAGTGTCAGTGAGCTGCAGTACTTTGAAAGAAGTTCTTAGTCACAGGCACCAAGAAAGGTCATCATCAATGGTCACAAGGTATTTTTATTCTACAGAGCCGTGAATAAAGCTACCTGATCCTTTTCTGTGCTTTAGATCCATGTCCTAAGAAGTACTGAAGCATTCACTACAAAAACATTACACCTCTCACATCAAGACCTGTCTGCAAAGCAAGTTTCCGAAACTGTATGCATGCACATACACAGGAGGATGTTACTGACAGGTATTTATTTATTAAGGTGTACTTAAATACTAAATACAACTTTTTGCATTCCTACCATGATAACTCAGCTTCTAGTATCCTAAAGTTTCAGACACCCATTTGCAAAAGAACTGAGGAAACTCCACTGTTTCAGTATGGGATCTTGGTGCAGACACAAGCCCTTTCCCTGCTCCAGTTCCTGCAACTGCAAGCACCAACAGCGATATTTCAGAACACTGCTGAACGATTTAAGTAATTAATGCTTGTAAATTACATTATAGGCAGTCAAATAAGACATGAAAGTACTCAAGAAGCTGTACAGTGTTAAGTGAAAAACATTATTAGAGTCTAAAAATACGTCATGTAAAAACAGATCAGACGCACTGGTAACAGTTTACCATCTGCTCTTCTAATCTATCACAAGACAAAGTCCAGTACTCTGTCTTTCCTCTCCTCCTTTGTCGCCTCCAAACCCACACTTCCATTTTCCTCTAACGCAGCATAAACAGTTAGGGCTTTGCCTATCACATACTCCACTGTTCAAATAAGGCCCGCCCTTTGGAATGGAATGCAAGTGTCAACAGGCGATAGGGCACTGTTATTTAGTGGGGTGTGGTATTTACCTAGGGGAAAGCCACATCCTTCAGCAACCACTTTAATAACTCTGAGCTTTAACATTGTAACTGTGAGATTATTCCAAGCCACTGTGTTGAAAGGATTTTATTTTTTTTTAAGCAAACAAACAAAAAAAAAAATGCATGCTTCTATTTGGGTGTGCATGAGAACACAAGTGAGGCCAGCGTCCCTGATGATATGGGAGCCCATGAGCAGAACATGGCAATGATGCAGGAACACAGAATTAGATGAAAATGGGGAGCCTTCACCTTCCCCAAAGGAGCAAGAGGGCCTTCTGTGTCACAAGATAGGTGTTTGTTTTTGGAGCAAACCTTAGATTAGCAAAACTCTTACTGCCTCGAGTCACTGGGAGCTATGTAAGGAATCTGGGGAAGAGGATGACTTCACCTTGAGCAAAGCTACAGGATCAAAAAAGAATTTCTGGTAAAGGAATAGCACAAGGCAAGTTGAATTCCTCCTCCATATCAGAAGCAGGTAGTCCCAGCAGACAAGGGATTATTTAAAATTTTCATTTCCATAATGTAGCCTCAAGAAAGAGAGTCAAATTCAGCCCTTACATAAGCAGGAGTGACTCAACTAAGACTGAAATAAGGCATCTGCCATCCTGAAGAGTTGTGGGTGTCTGAACAATAGTCAGTGTGTTGTACAGTGTGTTTCCTCTGCCCTGAAGGTAAACAAATGCGTTTACAATCAAGATCCTGGAGATCCCACCTTCTTTAGAAGCACAAACATCAATTGCCAATTATTAAGAAGCTAACCCAACTAAAAATAAACAGGGCGTAGCTTATACATAGACCATTTATCTACCAAAACTTTCACCTTACAGTGAAAGAGACAAAAACCAACCCATGAGCTTAAGAATTTCATGCTGTTGGATCCTAGCAACAGAACCGCAAGCCATACTCCTCCATCTTGCACAACCACCTACACCAGCCTCCTGAAATATGGAAGCAGCAGCAGCTTCTGCGCCAGATCGGACATAGCAGCAGAATCCCAAAGTGACCAACATCAGTCAGTACACCAGGGCTCTGCAGACAACAAGATGGACAACATTTGAAATGTCATTTGCATGTGCTTTATTGCTTGCAGTGCACACGGGGACAGACCATGCACAAAAAGTTACTTCACAAGCAGCCTGATTTTTTTGCAATGTCTACTGTTTTTCTTGAGGAATGCAACGTAAAAAGAATTGGCAATTGTGCTACGTTCATTCCACAGCCATCCCTCATCTCTGACAGGACTGCCATCTGTACAGTCAGAGGACTGAGATCAAGACAGAGTTATGGCACTGGGAGTAGACACATTTCCAGAGATAATGCAGAAAATCCCCATGGATGAACAGGAGTGGAAAAAAAATCATTAATTTTACTGTCATTCCAGTTTTACATTTGGAATGAGAGACCACAGTCGGGACATCAGCCATTCCTACTGCTGGAAAAGCATTTGTAGACTGCTGGCATACTGACGAACAAGCACAGTGCTATTAGATGGTAGCACAGGACTTCCTCCCCCTGATCTCATTGCTGAAGCAAGTCAGTCACATGTTCTCTCTGGTCTTGCTCTGAACTTTGGGAAAACAAGCTATGAAACTGTTAGAGGGGCCTGATGAGTGCTAAAATCCATGCAGATCATTACAGCAAAGAGCTCCAGAGACAGTGCTTCCTGATGTATTTAAAATACAGCTTAATAAGTTTTCCTACTGAGTGTCTTTGAGAGTCACAGTGGCATCACAAGCAAGTGATAGGCAAAAGCACCTAGAAGTCAGGAATCATCCCCGCCTTAATCCCCTCTCACAGGACCTTCATCAGAATGGTACGATCTGGCCTGAAACAAGGACAAGGAAAGCAACGAAGTTCCTTATCTGAATTCCCCAGAGCAAGACAATACAGACCATATTCAATTATCAGTCCAAAATTCCGACACTCAGCATTTTGCACTATGAGAAGTGAAAGCTGGAGCGTAGGAAGGTTTCCAGTTTCCTCAGATTACATTCTCCTCTGAACAAAGCTGACCCTTTCTAGAGATGGTGTTGCTGTTCCTGCAGAACACGCATGGGTGAGAAAGGCTGAGGAAGGAGTCCACAGCAAGCAGAGCTTATCGTGATTAGAACATTCAGGTCAAGTGCACTTAGCCAACAACCCACTCAAACCCCACAAAGAGATAATAAACAGCCAATCTGCATGCACGAGCACCGTTCACACAGATTTTATCCTGTCACTGCATCATGCATGTAAGCATACAGTGATGGAGAAACACAGAGACCACCTTTTAACTCTTGCTCTAGCTCTGCCTTTTTCAGAAGATCAGGGTCTCAAACCCAAGATTTCCTGTGCAGCTACTAAAGCAGCAATGCACAAGTAGTCTCTCTGCTTCTGCATGTCTCATTCTGCTGAGAATTGCTCTAAGTTATTCACATCAAAGAAGGGCAACATTTTTTTTTTTTGCTTCAGACTGAACATTTCCAACAAAGAGTTCAACTGTTTCAAGGCTGGAAAATGATACTTTTTAAAATCACACTACAAAATCTCTGATGAATCCTCTGAAAATCCTTTTATCCTTTAATTTTGAGGAAGGAGCCTGAAGTCTGGCAAGAAGAAACCATTCAAAGCAGGAGCAAGCCATGGGAAAAGCCAAAGTCAACCTGAATCTGTGAAACTGTAAGAACCTCAGCTTCATTTGCAGTAGACACGAAACTTTACAAGTTACATTCTGAGAAGGCTGTGGGCACAGCACACACAAAGGGATTGATGCAGCTCAGCTGTGAAGAGTGCAGTCAGCACCCCACTCCTCAGACACAGTGGAGCTTGAGCGTGCTCAGCTGTGCATGCAGCAGTGGTATCCAAGGCTTGCCTAATACCAGAGGGCCATCTCACAGAGCACAAAGATCCTCTCCAAGCACAGCCCTTCTGCGAGAGCCCTCTTTAGCACAAGCACATGAAACACAGCAGTCATCTCTAGTGCTCTGTGCAGCACACATTTTGGAAAGGAAGCGAGGATGAAACACTGCTGTCACGTGCCAGCGCCTTCCACTACTCAAACACGTTCAGATGATCTGAAAATCATCACCTCTGCCAAAAATCTTCAGAGATTCACTGAGTACATAGTACAAGGAGTCATCCCCTCATGCCTTCAAGTGACCTACCTTATGGGCAGACACCATGGCAGGTAGCTGCCGGATTCAAACGTGGGCTAGTTGAGAGCAAAATGTTGACGATGAGGGAGGTAAATGGTTATGGTAGCTACAGGACAGGAACAGGTATATGAAATAGAAGAATTAAAGTGACTGCAGTCTGGGCATAACAACATCCTGCAGTCTTTCGTTACAAGCAGGCACAATTCTTGATGCACACAATGCGTGATTTTTAACTAATAAGCAGTTGTTTTATATTTCAGCAGGACTCAAAGGACAAGCTACAGTTGCACAGTGAAGCCACGTGTTGCAGGATCTCAATTTCTTCAGAGATAGGTATGCAACAAGTCAGGCAGAAGATCACAGGCCAGAAAGACTAACTTCCTGATTTAACATAGCTGAATGCTCATCAGGGGAACTGCTTGCTTTACAGTGTCCCTGTAAGAGACTAGGAAAGTTATTTATGCAGACTTTCTCCATAATCACTAACCAACCGTATTTCTCTATTGCCCAACTGGAGACTATGGGTCTTATTAGCAGAAAAACTGGATATTTGTGCCTGCAACAGAAGTTAATGAGAGCTCCTCTACAACACTGTTCAGCACTGTGAAACAGCATTGTATAATGCTACGCATTAGGAAAGAAAAACAACAACTGAAACTGGGCTTTCAAAATCAGTGGACACTTCACATTAACAATATTTTCTCCAGTGTTTTCCCTAAAAGATATGACTAAAGTAGCTTGCATAACAGATTGTGAAAATAAATTCATTAAAATTTCAAAAGCACTCTGTTACTGCAGTGATGGAGTAATGTGGTAAAGTACCACACAAACTAACTGCTTTTCCAGTAGATTAACAATAAATGAGGTAAAAATAGTAATTTTTGCTTACAATGAGGACAAACATTTAAAAACATGCTTTTTGTAGAGTTGGGAATCGTGTATTTACACTGAATGAATGGTAACTACTGTATGTTGTCATGTAAAGACTGTATCATGTTGTATGTTGATGGTTAAGAGTTGACACGAAGAGGATAAATTCCTTAAAACAATAACTTTTGAGTATTTAATTTTGCATTTAAAAGACATTAAGGTTCCAGTGCAAATGTAATCCTGCATCTGAACGTGTTTGAGTAGTGGAAGGCGCTGGCACGTGACAGCAGTGTTTCATCCTCGCTTCCTTTCCAAAATGTGTGCTGCACAGAGCACTAGAGATGACTGCTGTGTTTCATGTGCTTGTGCTAAAGAGGGCTCTCGCAGGAGGGCTGTGCTTGGAGAGGATCTTTGTGCTCTGTGAGATGGCCCTCTGGTATTAGGCAAGCCTTGGATACCACTGCTGCATGCACAGCTGAGCACGCTCAAGCTCCACTGTGTCTGAGGAGTGGGGTGCTGACTGCACTCTTCACAGCTGAGCTCCATCAATCCTTTTTGTGCCCTGCACACTGACTTTGAGGTGCTCCAGCACCTCAAAGAGGGGAATTAGAAACACATATTTGATTAAGCGCTGCACTACTGAAAGCAAGCATAAAGTAGAGCACAGGTATGACACGTAGTCCACACTGAACATGACTGAGGAACCACTGCAGTGTTCTCAGCTATATGGAGCTGCTCGAAAAACTGCTAAGACATAAAGCTGTGTTACCTGCTGTAGCTCAGAGTAATGAAGGCAGCTATAGCTAAGGCTAGGTCATTTTAAGCCATGACGTGGCAGAGACCAGAGGATGGAAGCAGCTATACCAATGATGAATGGTGATTTCTTACCATCACTGGAAAACAAAAACATTTTCTTTCTACGAACTTTCAATATAATTTAGCAGGAGATACCAGTTATGATGTGAAAGACGTTATCAGCACTACAATAGTTTGCGTTCTCCTTTGACACATCACTCAGCACAAGTGAGCTAAGACTTTCTTACTCACACAGTTCTGCGACATCCCCGCTTCCTGTCCAACAGGTAAATCGTCAGGTGGACGGATGATTCATGCAGACTGCAGTGCCAGTTACACACAGACATATCACGCGTCTATCCCCAGTCTTTATCTCCACTGACCACACCGCTGTTATCACAGTGGTTCAAGTATGGATGATAAAGGCCAATGAAGCAGATTAAAGCTGAACATGAGTGAAATAAAGGTAGTATCAGTGGGCTTGGGTAAACAGCTTAAAGAGTTTGCATTCACTGTGCCACCTTACTTGGATATTTCATCCTGTAGATAAGGAGTGTTCCTAGATTCTGGGTTAAAGCCAAGCTCCCACAAAGCAGCATCTGTGTCATGCTTCCTACAGTCACCAACTGGCGTGGAGATTCTGTCCCAGGCTCTGAATCTGGATTGTGCCAGGTCTGTGACACTACTTCAAATGAGCTGCCAATTGATCTGGCTAACTTCGTCCCAAGTTTGCCAAGGAATGGAAAGTTTGGCAACGGGAAACTGTAGCCAGGCATGATGGGTTCAGGGTGGGTTTCCCTACTCTTGGTCTTACTGCTTCATGTTTCAGAAAGGAAAATTTCACTCCTTGGGGGAAATTCAGTTTATAGATGTAAAAACAACCAAACACTGTTTGTTATGTGCTATCCCCCAAAGCATTCTCCGTTACTGACAGAAACGAATCAGTTAAGCACTGGAAACAATACACTACTGTGTTTGCTAGTCTGACGCCAGATGAACAGGTCACCTCTCCCCCTTCCCAGTGCTTTCCCTACTGCTTTTAGTCTACATCACTGAATTCTGTACAAACTTCTGCTTTTTTATGCCGTTTTCCCCCAGGTGTGCTACACTGTGGACAGACAATGCCATCAGGCCTAACTCATGAGATTTTTAGAAGCAGCTCTGTTAGTAGAAAAGGCTAAGAGGAACACTTTAAAAACAAAATTAAACCTATGCCATGCAAGATCCAAATTAACAAGGACTGACAAGCCAATTCTTTCTGCTTCATCCTCAGCTTTCTCTGCAAAAACTACACTGACAGAGGAAGTAGAAGAGAGAGAGTGATTCTGCTGGTGATGCATGTAGGATCACTTTTTGCTTGCGAGAATAGTATTACCATTTCTGCTATCACAATTTATAGATAACCACCACAAAATGAGGTGTCTGATGAACCTCAGTTCTTCTCTCAGTCACTCCTAAACAATCTACTACACATAAATATAATGTGCATTCTTAGCTTCCAGATATGTTAGTTGTATTAAACTGCACCTCACCGTGATAATTTAATAAATCTGATTCACTTTAATGCACTCCATTTATAATAAACATTAGATGTGAGTTGAGAGGTTATTTTTTGTCTATGATACCTGATCCATTTATCACCTGTTCAACAAATAAAGAGTTCAGTCTTATCAAACCATTTTAATAGGTTAAGAATGACAGAATCCAAAAATATACATAGACATGCTAAATTCCCAAACTATTTCCCCAGCTCCTACCCTTATCCCTTTTCAGGTTGGCATGGATTTTCACAAATAAATCTTCAACTCTGCTGAGCTGAGGATAGCCTGGAAAAAATCTGCTTAAGTGTGCCCTCTTTAAATACATGCACATCACCTGATGATGAGGAGTCATTACTTCCTTTCCTGCTTTCCAGGTGTAGTAAGCACTGCAAGGAGGTTTGAACAGTAGAAGTGCACATGCAGAGAAACTTCTATAGTATACTTAATCCAATGGGTCTGTAACAACAAAAAAATTCTAATAGAGCTCTTCCAATTTTAAACTGTACACCCAAGCAACATGTCACTTAAGATAGGAAAAATGAAAACTATCAGGGGGGACTTGATTCAAAAGAGAACAATCTTGTAACATGTAAGTCATTATTTCAGATGTATCGAGGGTGAGAAAGTCTTATCTGATAAGACATTTAGTTAATTGCCTCTCTCACAACTGACTTGACTAAGACCTAGCTCATTTCCTTCTAGATGAGCGTCCACATTACTAATAAACAGTCACTGCTAAAAGTGACACTGCTGATGTTTGTATACACTCCACTAGTTGAGTGTGCAATGGTGAACAAGCCATCCTCAAATTGGGAGAACACTCCCAAGAGTTGTGACCCAACAACTCCCACAGTTGTGACCCACTAACTGAGCGACACGGAAACACCTACCGCTGTTCACCTCGTATTTGTTCAGTGTATAACAGGAACATTTCAGTATGCAGGACTATCATTTTAAGTCAGCTTTAAAGAAAAAAAAAGACACAGAAAAATATATTCTATTAAAAGCAGTTGATCCACAACCTGCAACCACAAGTCCTGGTTTGTGGTGAACAGTCCTGCACACTTCTAAAATTAACAACCAATTGTCACTGTCCCTTCCTTATAGGCTTGTGCCAGGAACCTTCCCGTATCTCCCCACAATTCCCTTACCTTTTGATCCTGATCCTTCAGCTGCCCTAGTGTTTTCTACGTTCCCTAACCTCACCAGCCCACAGCGTGGTGTAGGCCCTCCCATGCTTTCCCCTGATTACCCTCAGGACAAGAGGCACCAATTACCTGCTGCAGCCTGTAAGCACCAATCACCTGGCTAGCATGCACAGGTCAATTCACTGGTTAACAAGTGAAACAGAAGACCCCTGCTGAATTCATGCTTCACCTTCTCTCCCAAGAAGAAAAGGTGTGAACTTGCCTGGGACTTCATCTCCCCCTGCCAGAGGCTGACTTTTGTGGAATTTTAAAAACCTCTTGAAGAAAACTTTGGGATGCCTATCCCACTGTCAAATTTGGCTGAAATCTACTGAAGTTGTTAAAATTAAATTGATAGAGTGATTACACAAGCTTTCTTTCCTTCGAAAGTAGGCTAAAAACCCATTAACATTCTTACTTATGTCATCCCTTCATTCCCATTCTTCATTTAAAAATAACAATCCTATTCCACTGCATTAGCTTACATAACCCACCCTTGAGCTGAAATACTTGAAACTTTCAGGCCATATTTATTACACAAATGTGTCTATATATCTGTCCATTTTAAGGTACTTGGTATTATGAAGAATAATAGCAAGAAGATAGGTGAAAGGAAATAAGCATTCCTAATGGCTATCCCCCAAAGTTTCTGGACTGGTATCATTGCGTGCAAGAACTGAACTGCTTTTTCTCTAGCGAGCTGTCAGCCATTCTCATGGTTACTGATCTAGGAATTTGCAACGACGGGTCACAGTTATGAGAGTGAGTATGTTATTTACTAGATAGAAACATGCCAAATAAATATCCTCCAAATCAAGGGGACAAGAGGCCGCTGTACATTATCATGCTGTTTATTCTCTGTGAAAACCACTTTTAAAGTCTCTCTGTCCCAACAAATAAGGCGCTAACCAGACTTGCATAGTTCTTAAAATTGCTCGCTCACATAATGAAGACAAAAATACATCTCTTGCACTCTCTCCATTACTATAAATGGACCAAGGGGGCTTTCACTGACAGATTCAACTGCGTATATATACTTTCCAGATGGTGTGAAGCAGCGGCAGAAAAAGCACACTTCCCATCTAAATGGGAAGAAAAGGCAGGAATGTCAACTGTTGTCATAGGGTAAAATCTATCCTATTGATTTGTTACTTGAAAAAGTAACTGGTATTTTTCAAGTTAACTACCAGGATGTGTGAAGCTGCAGATACGATGTTACACAAATTACATGTACACCAACACAAGCAACTCGTTTCCACAGGGCAGCAGCAGAACAGGCTTCCCTCACACTTCTAACTGTAGGTTGTTGGAGTGGCCTTCCTCCGGGAGAGCCAGGGCAGTTCAGTTTCCAAAGCTGCTATGAATTATCACAAAGTGTGGAATTTGTGATGAGGAACTGAAATGCTTACCCGACAACTTTCTCTCAGCCATGGGCCTGCCTAGATGTGAACAGTGCTTCATCCCTGCAACGCCAGGCTGGAGCTATACCATAATTGTCAGCCACCAGCCCCACGGCATTTGCTACCTCAACAAAAGCCCCAGCACTCCCGGGACATACCCACATACCGTGCACAGCAACAAAACACAATTTAATGCTGTCACGATGTGCCAAGTCGTCCACGCCAGAAGGCTCTGTGAATCATTTAACTGAACAACCGCCTGCCGGCCCAGTGTGCTGCCAGGCAGAGCAGTCTTCCAAGGTGCACAGCAGGGACAGCACCGCAAACCTTACTGCCACAGTATTTAAGGCCTGGTGGCTCCTGGGCAGCAAGCCCTGTATGCAGTGACAGCTCCACAGTCTTCTGTGTTTCACTCGGGCCCTCAGAGGAAGTGCACGCTTTTGAAGACCCAAGAGGGTTTTGACTTCCAGGTCAACAAGAGAGAGGCCCCTAGCTGAGTAGCCTGGGAGGGCCTTCCTCAGCTTAGGTCTCAAGTTCCTGCATCTGCAGATGGCAGCCTTGAAGCCCTGATAACATGAACGCTATCAGAACTTCTGCTCCCATAGTGGAAGACCTGGGCAAGTTTCCAAGGTTCCTGCTAGGCACTGGGGAGCCTGGTAGGCTTGACAGTCCAGCAGTCCTGTGAGCCCTGGTCTGAGCTTAGTTGTAAGGTGCCAGGCTCCATAATCCTAACATTTCCAAAGAAAAGTCTGAGGAAATTCTAATATGAGGGAAGCTTCAAAATGTAACAATTTCCCATGAATTAGGGAACACCAAGTTTGTTCCACTTCTGATTTCAATTTCATGAAGAAAATCTCTAACCTGTGTTCCACTCTGAAAGTGAACCTTCATTTCTTAAAATACACACACTAAACCAACAAATATGAATTAAACACGCATGTTTACCTCTAAATACTATCTTCAAAATACAAAAATATTCCCCAAGTTAAACTAAAATTTCTAGTTAGTTTCATATGTACAATGCCTGCCTTGAGCCTAAAGCCTTCCATTCACACCCACAGGGACCTACTCATCCTGCCTCAAAATTAATTAGTAGAAAAGACACATTCTGTAAAGTTGAACTCGCAGAGGTTCAAGGCTCATACTTCTGCTTGGCATGCTATGTTTCAGGAAAGAAGCAGCATCTGTAAAGGGTGCACAACTGAACATGGGGCTGGCTAGTATCAGAGCATTGCCCGGTACCTAAAGACAGCAGGCAAGAACAATCCTGTCATGGTCACCTCTGGGTACTAACAAGCCCAGGGGGCAGCCACTTGAGATGGAGAGCAGCACACATTGCCAAAGGGAAAAGTGCAGATTCCCAGGATCCAAGCTCTCTGTGGGTAATGCAGCAAGGAAAGAAGGGATGAACTACACGAGCGTGCACTGAGCAGATGAAAGATCTGGCCCATTTTATTTATTAAGCAGTCATAAGTTGTTGATGCTTAGTGCTGCCATTTTATAGTCCTAGATACAAGCCCCAACTCTGGCTTGCCACCTTGCTGCACAAGTGGTAATGAGACAACGAACGGCCAGCAGAATGCAGGCACCCAGCGGGCAGCTTATCCCAACCGCCCACAGCTGTGGGAAGTTAACTCAACTGCTGAAAACATTTTACCAGGTGAGTGAATACCTACTTAATTAACAAAACATTAAAGAATACTGAAGCTGCACAGAATGTGGGAAACCTGCAAAAAGTTTTATGAAAGACAGAACTCTCATAATACTGTTGAAGTTTTCAAAGCCCAAAGTTCTCCCCATGCACCTAAACGAACAGGACATTCTCTCAGAGTTGAAAACATTCATGATGTGACTATTCTTATTTGTGTGTAAATTATTTGTAAAGCCTTGTTTTTTTATTTCTTTTTCTTGTCATTAAAAGGTGCACAGAACCTTTATCAATTTTGCACAGTGCCTAGAAACTTCTTAAAATGTCAAAGAAAGAGATGTTTTTCACGTCCACTTACGCATGTCAGACTACAGGGAAAGAAACGGTTCTAATAAATAACTTAGGATTCAGTATCGCATACAATACTAATGTACTCCAAGGTGCAAAAGCAAAACATTGAAGGCAGAATGCTTTCTCACCTGAATAATAGTTTTTGCTTTAATTTGTGTTCACAGACAAGTTAGCAGGAGCTACAATGCCATGCCAAAGTTCTCTGCATTGCTAATGCTATCAGTAAATTCTTGCTCCCTACTTACCACGCATACGCCTCACGGCTTTACCGCCACAGAGTTCATTATCCCACCCACTCACCCACTGCAACAGCAGGGATGTTGAGTCAAAGGATCCAACAGTCCCTTTCCATCTTTAATTTCTATTCTTCTGCTACTTTCACAAAATCCCCACTTGCTCAACACATAGTTCAGAAAAGAAAGGAAAATGGTGATAGGGTAGTGATTGCTTCGCTCTGTACACCAGTTTCTATCTCAGGATAGAAAGTACAAATTAAGTACAACATTAAGTGTTATTACAGGTTTCTTGGAATGCAATATGACAAAGTACAAAACTTTTTATTCCCCAAACCAGGCCACAAGTTGATGCAAACAAAACCAATATTGCGCGCAGCATTTTAGCTTCTGTACTGTGTCCTCTAAAGTAGTAAACCCACAATTACCATGAGAAAAGTCCAGCTGGAGGTATCACCGACAACTAGCATTACTTCTTGCGTATATATATTTCTTTCAAAACATATGTTCTGCTTGGAAACAATTCAGTGCCAATGAGTTGGCAGCAGAACAACAATTTAAGTTATGTTCTCAATAAATGTAGGAGGGGGAATTTGCTAAAGCAATGTATTTCATTTACAAAACCCCAAGGAACACATTATAGGGAGTCAGGCAAATATATGTTAATGATCACAAAAAAAAAAGCTAAGTAGATGCCTTTAAAAGCTCACTTCATGGATGAAAGCTGCCAAATTACAGAGGGGATTTACTGAGAAGAATGTGTTACTGCCAGAATGGACAAAAGCATGCATTCTACCCATTCCAAGCTCCTCCCCAACTCCTGTCATGCTCACAGCAAGAAGCAGCTCAAAAACTGACAGCCACAGGCTCCAGGATTGGAAGAGACAAAAAAGAAATACCTGCTGGTAAATGCTTGGAAAAATGTTATTTTGAAGATCTAACAAAATAGACTAGAAAAAAAAAAAAAAAAAAAAAAAAAAACTACCCACAAGCAAAACAACGCCCCCAAAAATTCTTGGGACAGCACGCACAGTTTCACAGGAAATACAGCACACCTGAGGGAGTTTTAGAAGGGCCAACGCACAGAAGCATTTTAAAAATAAGAGCAGCAACCTGCATTGTGCGGTGCACTGCCACCAGCCCAGGACAGAAGTTTCCTGCAGTTTGCAGGGACGAGCAAACAGCAGTTCCACCCCAGCTGAGGCACAAGCCTCATATCAACGGGGGGCTGCTTGGCGACCCCCAGGTACCCGGCACTCGTGGGCGAGCCCCACATGCCGAGCGCGGTTCAGAAGCCTTTGTTTTTCTTTTCTTTCTTTTTTTTTTTTTTTTTTTTTTTTTTCCGGTGTCTGCTGTCGCAGCCGTTGTTCCCAGCTACAGAGCCCCGCGGCGGACTGGTGTCCCTACCTGGTTGGGCTCCTCGCCGTGCTCTAGGTGCACGATGCCCTGGCTCCTGCCCTCCGTGTCGCTCAGCACGTCGTCCTCGGAGTCCTCGAGGAGGGACGAGGAGCCCGTGGAGGACAGCGAGGAGGTGGAAAGGCGGCGGGACTGCAGGTGCAGCGAGTTGTCCGTCCTCAGCCAGCCGCTTTCCGGGTGCGACGGCGGCGCCTTGGGGCTGCCCTGCGCCTCCTCGCCCTCCTCAGGGGTGACGGTGAGCCGGGGGATGACGGGCGGCAGCACCCCGTTGGGGGGCCGGCAGCCCCTCTTGGCCGGGTCGGGCAGCTGCCGGGCGGCGGCGGCGGCCACAGCGGCGCAGCGAGCCTCGAAGATCGAGCGCAGCTCCCCGACGCTCAGCCGCGGGGCCAGGCTCAGCTCCGGGCTGCCGTGCAGCCCCGCTCGGGGCTCCATGGCCCGCTCGGCGCCGGCCGCCGGCCGGGCAGCGCCCCAGGGCGGGCGGCCGGGGGCGTGCATGAGGGAGCGCCGCGCCGCCGCCGCCGGAGAAACTTCTTTGTTGCTCGCTCAGTCCCCGGCCGCCGCTCGGAGCCCGGCGGCGAGGCTCATGTCCAGCCCGCCCTCCCTGGGCAGCTCTGAGTCAGCCGCAGCCCGGTTACCGCACCCGCTGCCCCGCCGCCAGGGCCATGGGGGCGCGCTGAGCCGCCGCCCCGCTCCGCCTCGGCGCCGAGGGGAGGAGCGAGCCGAGCCCCGCCGAGCCGAGCCCCGCGGCGGGGGGCCCCCGCCCGCCCCTTCTCTTCCCGTCCCCTCCTTGCCTTCCCTCGCCTCCGCCCTTTTGCTTTCGCTTTCCCTCAGGCGCCCGCCGCTCCCCGAGGGCCGCCCCGCAGTGGCGCCGCCTCAGGGCGGCCCCGCGGGGCGCCCACCCCCGGCCCGCCGTTACCTCAGCCCTCGCCGCGCGCTCCAACGGCCAACGGCTCCCCGGGCACGGCGGCTGCGCGGCGCGCGCGAGCCCCGGCCCGAGCTCCTGTGGCGGCGGGCGGCTTCTGTCGCCCTCTCCGGGGTCTCTGCCCCCCGCCGGCCGGGAGGCGTCGTGCCCGGGGCTGAGCGGGTGGGAAGAAGCGACTGAGCTGTGCTTAGTCGGGCTCTGCCGAGCCCCCCCCCCCCTCCCCTCCCCTCTGCCTTCCCTCTGCCTTCCCTGACTGGATTTCTTCAAATAACCACGCTCCCCCCCTCGTCTCTTTACTTCTGGCCCGCCTAACTCCCACTCTACCTAAAATGTAACCGTGCTGGGTTGCGACATGTGTTGTAATTGTAGGTATTAAGGCCTTTGGAAGAGGAGCGGCGTCCTGCTGCAGGGTTACATCAGCTGAGATGATTAGTACAATTAATAATTTTGGAACCGACTGCTAAAGTCTTCAACTTAGTTTTTGCTCATTTATCTCATTGTTTCCCTGCTCTCTCCCATCTGTCTCTCCCATCTGTTGTCTCTTGCCTGGTGCTCAGGCTGGGAGCTCCTCGGGAAGGGGCTGCACTCACTCCACACGTAACACAGTATGGCCACGGCTGAGCTCCTGGGCCCTGCTGTGCTGCAGATAAGCTTTTGATGTCCTGTCTTGCTGCATTTGGGTTACTCGGTTGCAGCTGGGTATTTCATAGCCCAATCTCAAAGAGTGTGTTCCCATGAGGTGGCTCCTGAGCTGCTCTCAAGCACAGAGCTTGCATATGCCCTGGAGCAGACCCAAAGACAGCAGGGCAACTCCATTTCAGGTGTCTTATGAGACTTTTCTAGAAGCAGATGCTGCCAAGGGGTATGCGGTGGGTGAGGCAAGGGTGACAGCTACCCCAAAATTATGTACAAACACTTACCAGTAAAGTTTGGCAGTACAGTATTTCACTAACAGAGGGACAAAACCAGTGCCACTGTAGGCACTTGTTCCTTCAAGGCAGACAGGAATAGTTTTGAGTTCTTTCTGAAAGAAGATAGAGTCACCACTTTTATTATGAACTGCTTAAGTCATTTCAAATTTTATAGTGCAGAAAGTCTTAAAGTATGACTAGGCCTCAGACATACTGAGAGTCATAATTTAATTGAAAGCATGAATTGATGGCTTTCTAAGAATATTCTCAGTGAAAAAATTACAGTTACAGCAGAAAACACAGTATCCAGTTTAAAATGGTTGTGGAAGATTACACATGCACAAGCTGGGCCCACTTAACTCATTTCTGTAGCTGTGACAGCTGCTGTCTGTAGATGAGCCAGATAGAAAAAGAGTTTATTCAGAGGACAGAGGTAGGTGCAGGTTTCCACAGGCCAAGCAGGTGGAAAGACAGCTCAGCTTCCAGCGAGCCGCCGCTCACTCTGCTGATTCTGCAACTGCAGGATTATGCTGGGTCTATGATTAGGAATCCGGCCAGTTAAATGGTTTCGCTATTTAGGAAACCTTAGCTCTCGCAACCGTTCTGAGACCACCAACACACTCTACATAGTTCATTCTACAATTAAAAAATATAATGTAAAGGTTTTAATTTCAACTCCTATAGATACAAAATACATGCAACACAATTTTAATCAATTGGTACATGTATAAAATAGAAAAACAGCATTTTATCGATTAGTGGCAATTGGTTGGATCAGATTAGATGACAGCTGCTTTTATAATGCATCAGCTTTGGAGAGATACTGATCTCCAAAATTTGTGTAAGATTTAACTTGAAGTCTTTCAACACTAGCAGGAGGATGAAGAAATTCTTCAGTCAGACAGGTATCACTGCATTAACTCGTCGAAGTACAACTGTTTCAAGAAAAGGAGTGGTGACTGTGACCTGATGGCGAAGTGGAGATGACTTGAATTTTCCACTTGTGAAATGCTGCATTCCCGAGAGCAAAGGACTGTCAGCACTCATTAATGATGCTTGGCAATAGCTAAATCTGATAAGATACAAATATGTGTCCCTATTTTACAGATGGGTAAACTGATATGCAGACAGCAAATGAGTTGACTGCAGGCATATAGTGAGTCAGTGGCAGAAAAGGGCACTTCGGATTTGCTGCCTGTTACTCTAACCACCAGATCACGTTCCCACCTCCAGGGGTAATAAGTTTGTCTATCGCAGCCGTTCTGATTCATATTGGTATTACCCTTACTGCTGTGGTTTCGAATTTCATACAGTCCTGATAAAAAAAACAAAAAAACAAACAAACAAAAAAAAAAAAAAACCAAAAAAAAAAACTTCCGCCTTTATGTGAGAAAAAAAAAAAAGACTATTTCATTCCCATGAAATCCTTTCTAAACGTTGTTACTAACACATTGCTTATTTTTACTTCCTATTAGTTTGCATTCTGAAAGGGTGTCTAAGCCTTGACAATACAAAAGCAATAAACATGTTACGGATGCTTCTAGCAGACTTGAGAGAAAAGAGTTTAAACATGATCCAGAAGGGAGCCTTGGGTTTAGTTTAGCCTGCTTAGCACATATAAAATACCTCACTGCCCACAGGAGCTAAAAGCATGGCAGCTGAGAAACACCCCATCTTTCAGTTCAGTTTCAACCTGAGCATAGCCTGCAAAGACCTCAAAAGCAGATGAAAGCTGTGATTCACATGTCAGTTTTGGATGTAACAGACAGAAGCAAGATAATGTTCATAAGTTACGGTATCTCTTTCAGGACCAAGCAATAAAACTGGGAAAAAATAAATGAACTGAAATGAACTGAAATGAAATGAAATGAAATGAAATGAAATGAAATGAAATGAAATGAAAT